>OY744482.1:284600051-285047551 GCA_963556165.1 Tipula helvola
CTATAGTTCAGTTGATTTTCGATAAAATTAAATTTTCCACAAAATGTGTAGAAATATTCAAACGATCTAAATACCCGTTGGCATCACAATTACAGGCCTCAGCACCTATTGATAGAGGTATCAATCATCGAAATCGGGGCACAATTGCAGATTTTCGATTTTTAAAGCTCTGAATTTGTGGGCTATAGTTCAGTTGATTTTCAATAAAATTAAATTTTCCACAAAATGTGTAGAAATATTCAAACGATCTAAATACCCGTTGGCATCACAATTACAGGTCTCAGCACCTATTGATAGAGGTATCAATCATTGACATCGGAGCACAATTGCAGATTTTCGATTTTTAAAGCTCTGAATTTGTAGGCTATAGTTCAGTTGATTTTCGATAAAATTAAATTTTCCACAAAATGTGTAGAAATATTCAAACGATCTAAATACCCGTTGGCATCACAATTACAGGCCTCAGCACCTATTGATAGAGGTATCAATCATCGAAATCGGAGCACAATTGCAGATTTTCGATTTTTAAAGCTCTGAATTTGTGGGCTATAGTTCAGTTGATTTTCAATAAAATTAAATTTTCTACAAAATGTGTAGAAATATTCGAGTAATCTAAATACCCGTTGGCATCACAATTACAGTTCTCAGCACCTATTGATAGAGGTATCAATCATCGACATCGGAGCACAATTGCAGATTTTCGATTTTTAAAGCTCTGAATTTGTGGGCTATAGTTCAGTTGATTTTCAATAAAATTAAATTTTCCACAAAATATGTAGAAATATTCAAACGATCTAAATACCCGTTGGCATCACAATTACAGGCCTCAGCACCTATTGATGGAGGTATCAATCATCGAAATCGGGGCACAATTGCAGATTTTCGATTTTTAAAGCTCTGAATTTGTGGGCTATAGTTCAGTTGATTTTCAATAAAATTAAATTTTCCACAAAATGTGTAGAAATATTTAGACGATCTAAATACCCGTTGGCATCACAATTACAGGCCTCAGCACCTATTGATAGAGGTATCAATCATCGAAATCGGGGCACAATTGCAGATTTTCGATTTTTAAAGCTCTGAATTTGTGGGCTATAGTTCAGTTGATTTTCAATAAAATTAAATTTTCCACAAAATGTGTAGAAATATTCAAACGATCTAAATACCCGTTGGCATCACAATTACAGGTCTCAGCACCTATTGATAGAGGTATCAATCATCGACATCGGAGCACAATTGCAGATTTTCGATTTTTAAAGCTCTGAATTTGTAGGCTATAGTTCAGTTGATTTTCAATAAAATTAAATTTTCTACAAAATGTGTAGAAATATTCGAGCGATCTAAATACCGGTTTGCATCACAATTACAGGTCTCAGCACCTATTGATAGAGGTATCAATCATCGAAATCGGAGTACAATTGCAGATTTTCGATTTTTAAAGCTCTGAATTTGTGGGCTATAGTTCAGTTGATTTTCAATAAAATTAAATTTTCCACAAAATGTGTAGAAATATTCAAACGATCTAAATACCCGTTGGCATCACAATTACAGGCCTCAGCACCTATTGATAGAGGTATCAATCATCGAAATCGGGGCACAATTGCAGATTTTCGATTTTTAAAGCTCTGAATTTGTGGGCTATAGTTCAGTTGATTTTCAATAAAATTAAATTTTCCACAAAATGTGTAGAAATATTCGAGCGATCTAAATACCCGTTGGCATCACAATTACAGGCCTCAGCACCTATTGATAGAGGTATCAATCATCGAAATCGGAGCACAATTGCAGATTTTCGATTTTTAAAGCTCTGAATTTGTGGGCTATAGTTCAGTTGATTTTCAATAAAATTAAATTTTCCACAAAATGTGTAGAAATATTCGAGCGATCTTAACACCCGTTGGCATCAAAATTACAGGTCTCAGCACCTATTGATAGAGGTATCAATCATCGACATCGGAGCACAATTGCAGATTTTCGATTTTTAAAGCTCTGAATTTGTGGGCTATAGTTCAGTTGATTTTCAATAAAATTAAATTTTCCACAAAATGTGTAGAAATATTCGAGCGATCTAAATACCCGTTGGCATCACAATTACAGTTCTCAGCACCTATTGATAGAGGTATCAATCATCGAAATCGGAGCACAATTGCAGATTTTCGATTTTTAAAGCTCTGAATTTGTGGGCTATAGTTCAGTTGATTTTCAATAAAATTAAATTTTCTACAAAATGTGTAGAAATATTCGAGCGATCTAAATACCGGTTTGCATCACAATTACAGGTCTCAGCACCTATTGATAGAGGTATCAATCATCGAAATCGGAGCACAATTGCAGATTTTCGATTTTTAAAGCTCTGAATTTGTGGGCTATAGTTCAGTTGATTTTCAATAAAATTAAATTTTCCACAAAATGTGTAGAAATATTCGAGCGATCTTAACACCCGTTGGCATCACAATTACAGTTCTCAGCACCTATTGATAGAGGTATCAATCATCGAAATCGGAGCACAATTGCAGATTTTCGATTTTTAAAGCTCTGAATTTGTGGGCTATAGTTCAGTTGATTTTCAGTAAAATTAAATTTTCTACAAAATGTGTAGAAATATTCGAGCCATCTAAATACCGGTTTGCATCACAATTACAGGTCTCAGCACCTATTGATAGAGGTATCAATCATCGAAATCGGAGCACAATTGCAGATTTTCGATTTTTAAAGCTCTGAATTTGTGGGCTATAGTTCAGTTGATTTTCAATAAAATTAAATTTTCCACAAAATGTGTAGAAATATTCAAACAATCTAAATACCCGTTGGCATCACAATTACAGGCCTCAGCACCTATTGATAGAGGTATCAATCATCGAAATCGGAGCACAATTGCAGATTTTCGATTTTTAAAGCTCTGAATTTGTGGGCTATAGTTCAGTTGATTTTCAATCAAATTAAATTTTCCACAAAATGTGTAGAAATATTCGAGCGATCTAAATACCCGTTGGCATCACAATTACAGGCCTCAGCACCTATTGATAGAGGTATCAACCATTGAAATCGGAGCACAATTGCAGATTTTCGATTTTTAAAGCTCTGAATTTGTGGGCTATAGTTCAGTTGATTTTCAATAAAATTAAATTTTCCACAAAATGTGTAGAAATATTCAAACGATCTAAATACCCGTTGGCATCACAATTACAGGCCTCAGCACCTATTGATAGAGGTATCAATCATCGAAATCGGGGCACAATTGCAGATTTTCGATTTTTAAAGCTCTGAATTTGTGGGCTATAGTTCAGTTGATTTTCAATAAAATTAAATTTCCCACAAAATGTGTAGAAATATTCAAACGATCTAAATACCCGTTGGCATCACAATTACAGGCCTCAGCACCTATTGATAGAGGTATCAATCATCGAAATCGGGGCACAATTGCAGATTTTCGATTTTTAAAGCTCTGAATTTGTGGGCTATAGTTCAGTTGATTTTCAATAAAATTAAATTTTCCACAAAATGTGTAGAAATATTCGAGCGATCTAAATACCCGTTGGCATCACAATTACAGTTCTCAGCACCTATTGATAGAGGTATCAACCATTGAAATCGGAGCACAATTGCAGATTTTCGATTTTTAAAGCTCTGAATTTGTGGGCTATAGTTCAGTTGATTTTCAATAAAATTAAATTTTCCACAAAATGTGTAGAAATATTCGAGCGATCTAAACATCCGTTGGCATCACAATTACAGGTCTCAGCACCTATTGATAGAGGTATCAATCATCGACATCGGAGCACAATTGCAGATTTTCGATTTTTAAAGCTCTGAATTTGTGGGCTATAGTTCAGTTGATTTTCAATAAAATTAAATTTTCCACAAAATGTGTAGAAATATTCGAGCGATCTAAACACCCGTTGGCATCACAATTACAGGTCTCAGCACCTATTGATAGAGGTATCAATCATCGACATCGGAGCACAATTGCAGATTTTTGATTTTTAAAGCTCTGAATTTGTAGGCTATAGTTCAGTTGATTTTCAATAAAATTAAATTTTCCACAAAATGTGTAGAAATATTCGAGCGATCTAAACACCCGTTGGCATCACAATTACAGGTCTCAGCACCTATTGATAGAGGTATCAATCATCGACATCGGAGCACAATTGCAGATTTTTGATTTTTAAAGCTCTGAATTTGTGGGCTATAGTTCAGTTGATTTTCAATAAAATTAAATTTTCCACAAAATGTGTAGAAATATTCGAGCGATCTAAATACCCGTTGGCATCACAATTACAGGCCTCAGCACCTATTGATAGAGGTATCAACCATTGAAATCGAAGCACAATTGCAGATTTTCGATTTTTAAAGCTCTGAATTTGTGGGCTATAGTTCAGTTGATTTTCAATAAAATTAAATTTTCCACAAAATGTGTAGAAATATTCAAACGATCTAAATACCCGTTGGCATCACAATTACAGGCCTCAGCACCTATTGATAGAGGTATCAATCATCGACATCGGAGCACAATTGCAGATTTTCGATTTTTAAAGCTCTGAATTTGTGGGCTATAGTTCAGTTGATTTTCAATAAAATTAAATTTTCCACAAAATGTGTAGAAATATTCGAGCGATCTAAATACCCGTTGGCATCACAATTACAGGCCTCAGCACCTATTGATAGAGGTATCAACCATTGAAATCGAAGCACAATTGCAGATTTTCGATTTTAAAGCTCTGAATTTGTGGGCTATAGTTCAGTTGATTTTCAATAAAATTAAATTTTCCACAAAATGTGTAGAAATATTCAAACGATCTAAATACCCGTTGGCATCACAATTACAGGCCTCAGCACCTATTGATAGAGGTATCAATCATCGACATCGGAGCATAATTGCAGATTTTCGATTTTTAAAGCTCTGAATTTGTGGGCTATAGTTCAGTTGATTTTCAATAAAATTAAATTTTCCACAAAATGTGTAGAAATATTCGAGCGATCTAAATACCCGTTGGCATCACCAATTACAGCCTCAGCACCTATTGATAGAGGTATCACCCATTGAAATCGGAGCACAATTGCAGATTTTCGATTTTTAAAGCTCTGAATTTGTGGGCTATAGTTCAGTTGATTTTCAATAAAATTAAATTTTCCACAAAATGTGTAGAAATATTCGAGCGATCTAAACACCCCGTTGGCATCACAATTACAGGTCTCAGCACCTATTGATAGAGGTATCAATCATCGACATCGGAGCACAATTGCAGATTTTTGATTTTTAAAGCTCTGAATTTGTGGGCTATAGTTCAGTTGATTTTTAATAAAATTAAATTTTCTACAAAATGTGTAGAAATATTCGAGCGATCTAAATACCCGTTGGCATCACAATTACAGTTCTCAGCACCTATTGATAGAGGTATCAATCATCGAAATCGGAGCACAATTGCAGATTTTCGATTTTTAAAGCTCTGAATTTGTGGGCTATAGTTCAGTTGATTTTCAATAAAATTAAATTTCCCACAAAATGTCTAGAAATATTCAAACGATCTAAATACCCGTTGGCATCACAATTACAGGCCTCAGCACCTATTGATAGAGGTATCAATCATCGAAATCGGGGCACAATTGCAGATTTTCGATTTTTAAAGCTCTGAATTTGTGGGCTATAGTTCAGTTGATTTTCAATAAAATTAAATTTTCCACAAAATGTGTAGAAATATTCGAGCGATCTAAATACCCGTTACAGGCCTCAGCATCTATTGATAGATGTATCAACCATTGAAATCGGAGCACAATTGCAGATTTTCGATTTTTAAAGCTCTGAATTTGTGGCCTATAGTTCAGTTGATTTTCAATAAAATTAAATTTTCCACAAAATGTGTAGAAATATTCGAGCGATCTAAACACCCGTTGGCATCACAATTACAGGTCTCAGCACCTATTGATAGAGGTATCAATCATCGACATCGGAGCACAATTGCAGATTTTCGATTTTTAAAGCTCTGAATTTGTGGGCTATAGTTCAGTTGATTTTCAATAAAATTAAATTTTCCACAAAATGTGTAGAAATATTCGAGCGATCTAAATACCCGTTGGCATCACAATTACAGGCCTCAGCACCTATTGATAGAGGTATCAATCAGAAAAATGGGAGCACAATTGCAGATTTTCGATTTTTATAGCTCTGAATTTGTGGGCTATAGTTCAGTTGATTTTCAATAAAATTAAATTTTCCACAAAATGTGTAGAAATATTCCAGCGATCTTAACACCCGTTGGCATCACAATTACAGGTCTCAGCACCTATTGATAGAGGTATCAATCATCGACATCGGAACACAATTGCAGATTTTCGATTTTTAAAGCTCTGAATTTGTGGGCTATAGTTCAGTTGATTTTCAATAAAATTAAATTTTCCACAAAATGTGTAGAAATATTCGAGCGATCTAAATACCCGTTGGCATCACAATTACAGGTCTCAGCACCTATTGATAGAGGTATCAATCATCGACATCGGAACACAATTGCAGATTTTCGATTTTTAAAGCTCTGAATTTGTGGGCTATAGTTCAGTTGATTTTCAAAAAAATAAATTTTCCACAAAATGTGTAGAAATATTCGAGCGATCTTAACACCCGTTGGCATCACAATTACAGGTCTCAGCACCTATTGATAGAGGTATCAATCATCGACATCGGAACACAATTGCAGATTTTCGATTTTTAAAGCTCTGAATTTGTGGGCTATAGTTCAGTTGATTTTCAATAAAATTAAATTTTCCACAAAATGTGTAGAAATATTCGAGCGATCTAAATACCCGTTGGCATCACAATTACAGGCCTCAGCACCTATTGATAGAGGTATCAATCATCGAAATCGGGGCACAATTGCAGATTTTCGATTTTTAAAGCTCTGAATTTGTGGGCTATAGTTCAGTTGATTTTCAATAAAATTAAATTTTCCACAAAATGTGTAGAAATAGTCGAGCGATCTAAATACCCGTTGGCATCACAATTACAGGTCTCAGCACCTATTGATAGAGGTATCAATCATCGAGATCGGAGCATAATTGCAGATTTTTGATTTTGAAAGCTCTGAATTTGTGGGCTATAGTTCAGTTGATTTTCAATAAAATTAAATTTTCCACAAAATGTGTAGAAATATTCGAGCGATCTAAATACCCGTTGGCATCACAATTACAGGTCTCAGCACCTATTGATTGAGCACAATTGCAGATTTTCGATTTTGAAAGCTCTGAATTTGTGGGCTATAGTTCAATTGATTTTCAATAAAATTAAATTTTCTACAAAATGTGTAGAAATATTTGAGCGATCTAAATACCCGTTGGCATCACAATTACAGGTCTCAGCACCTATTGATAGAGGTATCAATCATCGATATCGGAGCATAATTGCAGATTTTCGATTTTGAAAGCTCTGAATTTGTGGGCTATAGTTCAGTTGATTTTCAATAAAATTAAATTTTCCACAAAATGTGTAGAAATATTCGAGCGATCTAAATACCCGTTGGCATCACAATTACAGGTCTCAGCACCTATTGATTGAGCACAATTGCAGATTTTCGATTTTGAAAGCTCTGAATTTGTGGGCTATAGTTCAGTTGATTTTCAATAAAATTAAATTTTCCACAAAATGTGTAGAAATATTTGAGCGACCCCTAAGCATCACAATCACAGGTCTCAGCACCTATTGATAGAGGTATCAATCATCGAAATCGGAGCATAATTGCAGATTTTCGATTTTGAAATCTCTGAATTTGTGGGCTATAGTTCAGTTGATTTTCAATAAAATTAAATTTTCTACAAAATGTGTAGAAATATTCGAGCGATCTAAATACCCGTTGGCATCACAATTACAGGTCTCAGCACCTATTGATAGAGGTATCAATCAGCGAAATCGGAGTACAATTGCAGATTTTCGATTTTTAAAGCTCTGAATTTGTCGGCTATAGTTCAGTTGATTTTCAATAAAATTAAATTTTCCACAAAATGTGTAGAAATATTCGAGCGATCTAAATACCCGTTGGCATCACAATTACAGGTCTCAGCACCTATTGATAGAGGTATCAATCATCGAATTCGGAGTACAATGCAGATTTTCGATTTTTAAAGCTCTGAATTTGTGGGCTATAGTTCAGTTGATTTTCAATAAAATTAAATTTTCCACAAAATGTGTAGAAATATTCGAGCGATCTAAGTACCCGTTGGCATCACAATTACAGGTCTCAGTCGGCTATAGTTCAGTTGATTTTAAATAAAATAAAATTGTCCACAAAATGTGTAGAAATATTTGAGCGATCAAAATACCCGTTGGCATCAGAATTACAGGTTTCAGCACCTATTGATAGAGGTATCAATCATCGAATTCGGAGTACAATGCAGATTTTCGATTTTTAAAGCTCTGAATTTGTGGGCTATAGTTCAGTTTAATTTCAATAAAATTAAATTTTCCACAAAATGTGTAGAAATATTCGAGCGATCTAAGTACCCGTTGGCATCACAATTACAGGTCTCAGCACCTATTGATAGAGGTATCAATCATCGAGATCGGAGCATAATTGCAGATTTTCGATTTTTAAATCTCTGAATTTGTGGGCTATAGTTACGGTGACCATAAATTCTCGAGAAAAATACAGGACAAAAATAAAAATTACAAACTTCAATTTCAAGTTTTATTGCCAACAATTTCCAAATTTTGATATTTTACGTTAAAATAAATAAATCAAATCAAATAAATCAGTCTTCAGGACTAAACAAATATTAAGAAAATCTAAATCAGTCTCTACTAGACTAAAATATATAAAATTAAATACAAATAAAAAAAATATGCGTGTAAAACTTAATTTAATTTTGGTATTTCTCCATATTATGAATTTTCTTTAAAATATCATGGCTGTTACTTAAATATTCTTTAAATTGTAAACAATCCATATTGTAATTACATTTAGTAATTAAGAGTGCTTTCACTGTTTCGGCCTTCATTTGGGATTTTTCAGCGGTCCAAATAATATTCATCAAAGAAAATACCCTTTCCGTTGGTGCATTTGACGCCGGTAAAGACATGGTGAACTCTACGACTTTCAAAATATTTTTATAAGAAATGCTGTTCTCCTCAAAATGAGTAAATATTTCCACCCATCTCTCGTCCGCAAGGGTTTGGTTCTTTGCCCATTCTTGAATTTTTTCAGAATTTGCGTAGCTCTTAATGCAGGAAAACTCGTCGAAAACTTCGGCATCATCAATTTTTAGATGATGTCTTTTTCTAACATAAATTCCAAGCTTGCTTCGATCTTTGTCCATAAAGGAATTTCACGAAGCAACATCCATTCCACAATTTCAATTTCTTGAAATGCTGCATTCCACTGGTTCAAGTATTCAATACACGCACTGTAGAAATCCATGACGGATGATTTAAATTCAGCTGCAATTATATTTCTAGACCGTTCGGCTTCTAACAAATATTTTTTAACGTTTAATAGTAAAAAAGTTTCATCCCTCCGCTGCATTATTTTAAATTTTAACTGTTTCATAATCAAAGAAACTTCAGGCATTGAAATTTTTGTGACTCAATCTGAGAAATGGTACTGTGAAAAATAGTAGCCTGACTTTGCGCAAATAAGAGCCAAAGTTCCAAGCACGGGTCATTGAAAAAATGTTTTCATATTGTAGGACATTTTGCCTGCCTGAGAAAATACTCTTTTAAAGGGTTAAATAATTTTATAATGCGTTCGATGGCTGGTTTTAATGTTAGCCATCTAGTTTTGCTGTAACCTAATAATTTGCGAAATTCTACGTCATTATTATCACAAATTTCTTGAAACTGTTGAACTCGAACTGTGTAAATATAAAAAAATGAATAAATTTTTACGACTACAACCTCAACATCGATTGGAAGACATTCTATTGCCGTCTGAATGCAATTATTCAAAATATGGGCAGCGCAATTTACCCCAATTAAAGTATTCTCATTAGACGTCTGAAGTTTATGGAACACGTTATTTTTACCACCTCTAGTTGAACCACCAAAATTGCAATTAGTGTTATCCGCGCAAATCGCGACTAATTTATCGTTTAAATTGTAAGTGTCAATAATATCTCGAATGTATTTTGAAATTATATCAGAGGTCTCACCCGGGAGCTCATCAGTCTCCAAAATTTTCACTAGAACTCCTTTTTTCGGTGTAAAATATCTAACACTGGGCATAATTTTATATTTCCATGATTCGAATAATCTGAATATAATGTTACAAAATTAATCGATGACAAATCGATCTTAATTTGAGCAATTGAGTTAGGTGCGAAAATATTGCACACAATTGCTTCCATTTGGTACGTGCGCAAGAACATTTCGCATCGAAACAACTCTTAATTCATTTACTTGTGCAATCGTTTCCGGAATGAATGATTATGTTGAACTGTATGAAAAGCCCATGTACCCTCAATAACGGCGTTCTTCCTTTCGGAATCATCGTAGGTTTTGGACCTAAAGAAAGAATTTAAAGATTTGCTACAAGAGGCTGCAACATCTAATTTCTTGTGTTTTGCAGTATTTAGATGCTGTTGGATATCTGTTCGGCCACCGTTAGCAATCGAAAAAATTGCTAAACATTTGTCACATCGCACTGAACTATCCGTTTTGGTTCTTTTAATAAAGACAAATTCTTTTTCCAGTTCATCGTTGAACACACATTTTCTTCTCGCGGCCATAAAGTTGTGCGTTGCTTTAATTGCAAAATCATGTACTTATTGTTTAATTTACTAAATACAAATTCGCAGAACACCTATTGTTTTATTACGAAACCACAAAACAAATGACATTTAGGAATTTACAATTTTACTAGATTTTGTTTTATTCTGTTTAGTAAAGGAGAGTTTACACTACCAATTTTTGTTACACTACAAATTTAAATAAGCGAAAAATATAGGGCTAAAAATATAATACAGTACGCTAACACGTACTGTATTTTTAAAAATATAATACAGCATGTTGCCTTCAAATACAGAACAGTACTGTATAATACAGTACGAATGGTCACCGTAGCTATAGTTCAGTTGATTTTCAATCAAATTAAATTTTCCACAAAATGTGTAGAAATATTCGAGCGATCTATATACCCGTTGGCATCACAATTACAGGTCTCAACACCTATTGATAGAGGTATCAATCATCGAAATCGGAGTTTCAATTTTTAAAGCTCTGAATTTGTAGGCTATAGTTCAGTTGATTTTCAATCAAATTAAATTTTCCACAAAATGTGTAGAAATATTCGAGCGATCTAAACACCCGTTGGCATCACAATTACAGGTCTCAACACCTATTGATAGAGGTATCAATCATCGAAATCGGAGTTTCAATTTTTAAAGCTCTGAATTTGTAGGCTATAGTTCAGTTGATTTTCAATAAAATTAAATTTTCCACAAAATGTGTAGAAATATTCGAGCGATCTAAATACCCGTTGGCATCACAATTACAGGTCTCAACACCTATTGATAGAGGTATCAATCATCGAATTCGGAGTACAATGCAGATTTTCGATTTTTAAAGCTCTGAATTTGTGGGCTATAGTTCAGTTTAATTTCAATAAAATTAAATTTTCCACAAAATGTGTAGAAATATTCGAGCGATCTAAACCCCCGTTGGCATCACAATTACAGGTCTGAACACCTATTGATAGAAGTATCAATCATCGAAGTCGGAGCACAATTGCAGATTTACTTCGGTCTAAAAAGACCAAAGTATTGAAATCCTGTCAAAAATGACGAAAAATTTGGTTGGTCCAAAACCACTTTTCTCGACGTTTTGAAAGTCCCTGAGTCTGAAAATGCAAAAAAAAAAAAATGTCCGTCCGTCTGTCTGGATGTCTGGATGTCTGGATGTCTGGATGTCTGTGTGTCTGGACCCATGGTATCTCGAGAACGGCTTGTCCGATTTTGAATTTTTTTTCGCCAATCTGTTTCTATGGTCAAGGCGGAGATTTGAAAAGCTTTTGGAGACTGTACGTCAAGAGGGTGGGGTACCTGCCATACGAATTGACCCAAAATACCTGGTTTTATAAATATTTACGATTTTTTTATGATATGTATGCTGGTTTGATTATTATTGAATTGGGCATTGAATTGGGAATTGATTTGAAGGTTAAGTTAGGGGTAAATTTGAGGGTTGAGTTGAAGTTGAGTTGGGGTTGTATTAGGATGTAGTGAGTAAAGAGTTAACAAATTTTTTATATGATGGAACTTGCGCTTGGCTATTTATCAACCGATTATTATGAAATTTGACATGTGTGTCGGAAATGGGAATCTAAAATGATTTTTGGATAAAGTTCTGGAATATGGCCAAGTATGATGCAAGTTGCCTATTTTTCAACCGATTAAGATGAAATCCGATACGTGCGTTGGAAATGGGATTCTAAAATGTTTTTTGGATGAAGTTCTGGAATATGGCCAAGGAAATGGGATTCCAAAATGTTTTTTGGATGAAGTTCTGGAAAATGGCCAAGTAGGTGAACTTACCCATTTCTCAACCGATTATGATGAAATTTGACATGTGCGTCAGAAATGGGATTCTGAAACGAATTTTGGATGAAGTTCTGGAATATGGCCAAGTACGATGGAACTTGCCCATTTCTCAACCGATTATGATGAAATTCGACATATGTGTTAGAAATGGGATTCTGAAACGAATTTTGGATGAAGTTCTGGAATATGGCCAAGTATGATGGAACTTGCCCATTTCTCAACCGATTTTGATGAAATTCGGCATGTGTGTTGGAAATGGGATTCTAACATGTTTTTTGGATGAAATTCTGGAATACGGCCAAGTATGATGAAACTGGCCCATTTCTCAACCGATTTTGATGAAATTCGATATGTGCATTGGTAATGGGATTCTAAAATGAGTTTTGGGTGGAATTCTGGAGTAGGATGGAACCTGGCAATTCCTTAATGAGGTATCATCAAATTTGAGATGGGTGTTGGGAATGGAATTCTAAAATAATTTTTTGATAAAGTTCTGGAATAAGGCCAAGTAGGATGGAACTTAGTTATTCCTTACCCGATTATGATGAAATTTGACATGTGCGTTGTAAATGGGATTCTAAAATGATTTTTGGTTAAAGTTCTAGAATATGGTCAGTTACACGGTTAGAAATATCAGTATAATTTTGTATACTACTCTCGGTATAAAGATCTAAAATACGATTTTTCGTGTTATATTGGATTCCTGTACCACTGCTACTAAAGCTTTTGACCTGTTTGGCTGTTGTTGTATGTACAAGTAAATATATGTTAGTTAAAATAGAAATCAGTACTGTCAAAACTGTCACACCAACTTTATAACACAGGTGACAGGTGAATGCAATCCTCATTGAAAAAATCAAAGACCGAAGTTCTGATCACCTCGTGAGGTTTCAGCCCTTTATATTTTCGATTTGTAAAGCTCTGAATTTGTAGGCTATTGTTCAGTTGATTTTCAATAAAATTAAATTTTCCACAAAATGTGTAGAAATATTCGAGCGATCAAAATACCCGTTGGCATCACAATTACAGGTCTCAGCACCTATTGATAGAGGTATCAATCATCGAAGTCGGAGCATAATAGCAGATTTTCGGATTTTAAAGCTCTTAATTTGTGGGCTATAGTTCAGTTGATTTTCAATAAAATTAAATTTTCTATAAAATGTGTAGAAATATGTGAGCGATCTAAATTCCTGTTGGCATCACAATTACAGTTCTCAGCACCTATTGATAGAGGTATCAATCATCGAAATCGGAGCACAATTGCAGATTTTCGATTTTGAAAGCTCTGAATTTGTGGGCTATTGTTCAGTTGAGTTCAATAAAATTAAATATTCCACAAAATGTGTAGAAATATTTGAGCGATCTAAATACCCGTTGGCATCACAATTACAGGCCTCAGCACCTATTGATAGAGGTATCAATCATCGAAATCGGAGCATAATAGCAGATTTTCGATTTTTAAAGCTCTGAATTTGTGGGCTATAGTTCAGTTGATTTTCAATAAAATTAAATTTTCCACAAAATGTGTAGAAATATTCGAGCGATCTAAATTCCTGTTGGCATCACAATTACAGGTCTCAGCACCTATTGATAGAGGTATCAATCATCGAAGTCGGAGCATAATAGCAGATTTTCGATTTTTAAAGCTCTGAATTTGTGGACTATAGTTCAGTTGATTTTCAATAAAATTAAATTTTCCACAAAATGTGTAGAAATATTCGAGCGATCTAAATTCCTGTTGGCCTCACAATTATAGGTCTCAGCACCTATTGATAGAGGTATCAATCATCGAAGTCGGAGCATAATAGCAGATTTTCGATTTTTAAAGCTCTGAATTTGTAGGCTATAGTTCAGTTGATTTTCAATCAAATTAAATTTTCCATAGAATGTGTAGAAATATTTGAGCGATCTAAATACCCGTTGGCATCACAATTACAGGTCTCAGCACCTATTGATAGAGGTATCAATCATCGAAATCGGAGCACAATTGCAGATTTTCGATTTTGAAAGCTCTGAATTTGTCGGCTATTGTTCAGTTGAGTTCAATAAAATTAAATTTTCCACAAAATGTGTAGAAATATTTGAGCGATCTAAATACCCGTTGGCATCACAATTACAGGCCTCAGCACCTATTGATAGAGGTATCAATCATCGAAATCGGAGCATAATAGCAGATTTTCGATTTTTAAAGCTCTGAATTTGTGGGCTATAGTTCAGTTGATTTTCAATAAAATTAAATTTTCCACAAAATGTGTAGAAATATTTGAACGATCTAAATACCCGTTGGCATCACAATTACAGGCCTCAGCACCTATTGATAGAGGAATCGATCATCGGAATCGGAGCGCAATTGCAGATTTTCGATTTTAAAGCTCTGAATTTGTGGGCAGTTCAGTTGATTTTCAATAAAATTAAATTTTCCACAAAATGTGTAGAAATATTCGAGCGATCTAAATACCTGTTGGCATCACAATTACAGTTCTCAGCACCTATTGATAGAGGTATCAATCATCGAAATCGGAGCACAATTGCAGATTTTCGATTTTGAAAGCTCTGAATTTGTCGGCTATTGTTCAGTTGAGTTCAATAAAATTAAATTTTCCACAAAATGTGTAGAAATATTCGAGCGATCTAAATACCCGTTGGCATCACAACTATTGGTTTCAGCACCTATTGATAGAGGTATCAATCATCGAAATCGGAGCTCAATTCCAGATTTTCGATTTTTAAAGCTCTGAATTTGTGGGCTATAGCACAATTGCCGATTTTCGATTTTTAAAGCTCTGAATTTGTGGGCTAGTTCAGTTGATTTTCAATAAAATTAAATTTTCTACAAAATGTGTAGACATATTCGAGCGATCTAAATACCCGTTTGCATCACAATTACAGGTCTCAGCACCTATTGATAGAAGTATCAATCATCGAAATCGGAGCACAATTGCAGATTTTCGATTTTTAAAGCTCTGAATTTGTGGGCTATTGTTCAGTTGATTTTCAATAAAATTAAATTTTCCACAAAATGTGTAGAAATATTCGAGCGATCTAAATACCCGTTGGCATCACAATTACAGGTCTCAGCACCTATTGATAGAGGTAGATTTCTCCGAAACTAGAACGAATATTTACAATCTGTTTGCAGCATATGCTAGCTTATAAGGATTGCCAGTCTTTAAATGCCAATATTCAACCTTTACCGTTCCTGCTGCAGCGGCAGACAAATTACAAAAACCAAATAATCAACTTACTTTTCCTGTCCTTTGTCTACTTAAGGTTTTGTGACTCTCCGATTTGAACTCTCCTAAAATGTAGATTAAATAAGTCAAGGTAATAAAAATTAATTATCCAAATTTGAACTAATATGTTCACCTTCTGCAAAATGATAAGTGCAATCTTTAAAATATTTCGATAGTTTTCTATTTATACTGTAAATTTATAAAATTATTTCCCTTACTCGAAAAATACTTGCATTAGGGAACACAACATTTTAGAATCATTTTTAATATCTTCTAGAGAATTTTAGTTATTTTTACCACGAATATTTAAATTTAAAGACACTATATAAATACATAGTAATGTCAACCAAATATCCAAACTGACGACTAAAACCTACCAACGATGGGTACCTAAATTAAAACCGAAAACAAGCCCTATTTTGATAGGAATAATCTTAAAAGTGTATCAAATATTTACTGAAAATTTAAAGATTAACTATCAACAATAGTTAAATTTAAAAATAATTTTAAACCGAAACTAATCAGCTAACTCATGTATGGTAATGTGCCGCAAACTGTTTGAAAAGTCGCCACTTAATATGCCCGTTAAGGTCGTCTATGAAACTCTACTCCATACATTACAGATCCACCACCGAATCCGGAGAATACAGAGAGAATCACTGTATTTTGCCCGTGTACAAAACGTATTCCCAATCATTGAGAGTCCAGTTCATATTCTCTCTATAACGAATTTTAATCGAACTCTTCGATGGTCTACTGCTAATGACGGGCCTATTGCTAGTGCTCTATGATGCTCGGAAAGGCGAATCCTTATTGTATTTGGGTTTACTTGAAGATTGTGGATGCTCATATGTTGCACTTGTAGCTTTGTAGCTGTTTTGAGTCACTCTCTTATAACATAATCATTTTGACAAACGAACTCCTTGCCTTGAGCGTCTTTCATAATCATGTGTTCCTGTGGAACGTTTAATGCACGAAAAATTGTTGTGTTAAACGTTCAGTCTTCCAGAATAATAGCTTTTACAAATTCATCGCGGCTTAAATTTCTGGTCGTCCGTTCCATTATAAACCAAACAGTATGGTAAAATGAAATTGAGTAGACAAAGTCAATATGTAAAACCAAAGATAGGAAAAACTAATTAAAGTCAGATTATATATGAGTACGAGTACGACTACGAATAAGTAGATTTTACAAAGGTAATAAAAATACATGTAGCGAAAACACGTAATCGTAATTTGAAATTTATGCTCAGTAAATAATTGTTCCTTAAGCGACACAGTATAGGGTCAAACTTGACAGTACACTGTAAGTACGTAATCGAGTTTTTATAAAACTCGTTAATAATAATAAACAGCATCATCAAATGTACAATGAAACACACAAATAGAAAGTGATAATCGCTAAGCTTGTAAGAAAAACCCAATCAGCTGCAATCAATAATTTTCAGAGATTTTCCCGTTACATCCTTAAAGTTTTCAATACAAAAAGTATTGGTCTTATACATTGTAGCTATACGAGTACAATAACAAACCAAACAAAAAAAGATATTTTTAAGGAAATAATCAAAAAAATGATAACAATAGCAAAAATATTTCCTTTATTTCACTCAAATTCAATTCAATGGAAAATTTCTAATTTCTAATTTTTTTTTTTTTTTAGTCTTTCCAACTTAAACAAATCTTGATATTATCTTTCTGTACCTTTTTTCGAATGATTCATTATTAGGTGAAAGGAAAAACGTTTCGATTGTTAGGTATAAATCGAGATTATGTTCAGAAGCATTAAAAACCATTTTACTTTTTAAATAAACACACAAAATTAATTGCCAATTAAATATTGTTGACCATTACATTTTGTTGGACGAGAACGATATTTATAGCATTATATTGATTAACAATAGTTTCTTTGTTGCTTTCAATCTTGACAACAATACTTTTTACCCAAAATCGGAACACTATGATGAAAATGATGGCTATATCATCCTTACGTATTCACATTGGTGAACGTGTGCAAAATACCCATGTTTCGTAAACGTTTTTCATGTATTGATAAATTCTGAAGAAAAAGTAGTTCGAAAAAGGATCACATCTGTAACAATTTTCGGTTAATAGAACCGAAAGCGTTAACAGAAATATCCGTCAAGGGATTTTAGGGTAGTCATTTAAGCCGACTAAACTCAGGGAAATGGGGTGGGGATTTCCTAAAACCTTGACAGACCTTGATAGACCACAGGATTAAAATAGAGAAAGCAGCGATCAACTTACCACAAGGTTAAGGGGGGACTTCCATTCCCAATCTCACTCCACGATGTACGAAATTATCTCATTCTGAAATTAAGAGCACTATTCCGAAAAGACCGACGATTTTCCATACAAAAGAAATTACAGTTTATTTTTAAATAATAATTTGATCTTTTACAATTTCAACAAAATAAATCAAGAAAAAAAATAATATAAAGGAATGAAACTAAAAGGAATTCGCTCTTGGTACCAAGTAGAATATATACTGACTTAATATCTATGAATTTATATCTACCTAAACCGCATTACAATTGGTATATAACCTTAACAATTAGCGACCCTAATAAACCAGGGTTCTTCATATTTTATGTTTTAAAGTAAATTAATAATGTAAATTAACTATGATTTAAGGTAAATTAATGTATCAAAAAAATTATATAGTTTATATAGTAAATTTAAAAAAAAAATTCATGAAAACTCATCTGTTTACTATCCGATGATGCTGAAGATGATGATTGATGACACATGTTGATTGAAGTTATAATGATGACACCGTAATTGTTTTTTTTTTATTGTTTTTTTCTTTGTATTATAACACTAATAATGTATTATAAATCACCATACATACGCAATAGATTGTAAGGCTTTTATTGTCCTTTATTAAACAATCGACTCAGGTTACACTAGATTGTTTTATTCAATGAAAAACTACACAATAACACTACATATTTATGATTTCTGTTCTTGGATTTTAACATTTTTTATTAATCACTCGATATAAGTTAATTATATAACTAGGTACTATTATTATTTTCACTTAATTAAAGTTCGGTTTTCCGCTATGGGTTTTCCGTTATGTTACCATAAGTTTATCTCTTATAGTCGAATGTTCTTTTAAATTCATTCGGAAAAATACTTGCGGACTTATCTACGTATTATCACATTAATATATTAATAACTGAATATGCATAGTCTCATTTAATTGTAAATATTTAATTAGATTACACAAAAAAAAAATCGGTTTTCCGCTGCGGGTTTTCCGTTATTTTACCATGAGTTAATTATATTTCTTGTAGTAGAATGTTCTTTACACATAACTCGGTAAAATACTTTCGCACTGATATCACTTATGCTTAACACTCATAAAATTATTAAATTTATGCAATCGCACTACTTAGCATTATTTAACTGTCAATAATAAAAAAAATCGTTTTTCGCTAGTTTACCGCCTTGACAATGTTCTTTTTTTGTTTCATAGCCCGGCAAAATGCATCCAGACTAATTTCACTTATGATTACACTCGTATATATGTATATGTATTATTAAATATAATTTACTTAATTTTTAATAAATGATAACAAAAAAAAACATTTCGGTTTTCCGCTTTGGGTTTTCCGTTATTGGCAGGGGCCTTGTAAGACCTTTTGTATATAATTCATAAATTATCGTTATTTTATAAAATAATTTTTATTACATCTCACTCAAAAAAAAAATTTAACTTTCGGAATAACCACCAACAATTTCTTTTGTGATTTTATGATTTTAAATGTTTATCTTTTTTTATTTTTTTATTTTCTACTTGTCATTATTGTTCAATTTTTAAAGTATCTTCTTGCATAATTATTTTTCGACTGATCCCAAACTCAAAACCTGCATTCCATCAAATTATCGTATCCCCCACCAAAAAAACAATTCACAATAGCTAAAATAAAATATTTCGAATTACAAGTTACCATAAAATTTCTCCAAGCCAACACTCTCGGTGACGATGCATCGTTACAGATCGTGGGGACGACTCACACCCGAGATGAGTTTCAAAGCCAGGCATATGTTAAGAAATGTGTAAGAAAAATGTTTACTTATATCTATACCCTGATATCTTTTAAGTGGTAAACTCCAATGCTCTTGCCACTTGTATTTGATATCTCCACTGCGGCATTACCGATTTTTCGCTTTATGATCCCTTCTACAAATTTTGGAGCTAGCTTAGCGGAGAATTTTTCTTTTGCATCACTCTGTACAAAATTTTTAACATATACTTTTTGCCCAATTAATAATTCTCGGGTTCTACTCCGTAGATTATATTGGTGTGCACCGCGTTCATATGCCTGTTTTAGGTGGGAAATTACTAACTGCTGACACAGACTAAGTTGTGTTGTTTTTGAGTTAACAGCCACTTCCATATTACCCAAAAGACTTAATTCGTTGAGGAGTTTATAGTCACTTCCGTGTTGTATTTGGTGCTGTCCAAACATAAGATAATGCGGAGAAAATTGTGTTGACGAATGAACAACGTTCCGCAAGGCCGCGGCTATTTCACTTATATGTTGATCCCAAGTGCAGTGGTCATCTTTTATATATGAACGGATGGATGCCAATATAGACCGATTTACTCTTTCTGACGCATTACACTGAGGTGCGTATTTTGGCGTGAAAATATGGGTAACGCCATACTTATCAAGGCACCGTTTTAAGCAGATTGAGGTAAATTGTGTAGCGTTGTCCGTGACGATTGACTCAGGTACGGAAAATGTCATAAATACATCCTTTTCCAGAAAATCACAGACAGAAGGAGCTATTGCACTTCTAAGTGGTTTAAGAAATATATATTTTGTGTAGAGATCTAAAACTACCAAAAGATATGAATTACCCTTTTTCGACCTAGGGTATGGACCAAGAAAATCCATGTATAATTTTTGCATGGGTCGAAGTACCGTAATTTGTTTACCCATAGGTGGTTGTAGACATGTATTTGTAGCTTTAACTGTTTTACAAGTATGGCATTTATTAATGTAGTTCCGAACATCACTTGCCATGGTAGGCCAGAAGTAATACCGCTGAAGTCGTTCTAACGTCTTAGCAATACCTAGATGGGCTGACATCGGAGGATCGTGTGCCTGTTTAATAAGGCCATTTGATAAGCTAGTGGGAACGTATAATTTCCATGTCGGCAAATCACTAAAACTATGTTGAATTCTGGAGGGGTTAATATAAATTTTACCATTTGTAGCTCGCATATTTAGGTGGTTGGCTGGTACATTTTGGATTTTATCGTACAAATTTAAGTACTGTTCGCATTGAAATTCTGGAGAGTCCAAATCAATATGCAAAATATCGTCACTACGAATGTCGGTGGCTAACTCATCCATGTACGCTCGCGATAACGCATCAGGCACAACGTTTTGCGCTCCCTTGCGATGTTCAATTTCAAAATGGAAGCCTTGAAGTTTTAAGCTCCATCTGGCGAGCCTTCCTGATAGATCTTTTTGCCCCATTAGCCATTTAAGACTAGCGTGGTCGGTAATGATGGTGAACGAACACCCCTCGATATATGCCCGAAACTTTTTTACGCTTAGCACAGCAGCTAGGCACTCGAGCTCAGTGACTGTGTAGTTGCGTTGTGCTGCGTTAAGTTTCTGGGACATATACGCGATGGGATGTTCGCCACCACTATCATCTCTCTGAAAAAGTACTCCGCCCACTCCGGTCGTACTCGCATCGCACTGTATATAGAATCGCTGTGTGAAGTTTGGGTGTACTAAAACGGGCGCAGATGACAGTGCTTGTTTTAGTTTTATAAAAGCTTGTTCTGCTGCAGCATTCCATAGAAACTTCTGTTTTTTCTTCAACAAGTCGGTTAGTGGGGAGGCAAGTGAAGCGTACGAAGATATAAATCGCCTATACCACCCCGATATTCCCAGAAAACGGCGTAATTTTTTTATTGTGTTGGGTGTCGGAAAATTTACTATGGCGTTAACTTTTTCTTGATCCACTCTCAAGCAACCATCCCCAACGATATAGCCAAGATAGCGGATTTCCTTAAGAAGAAACTTGCTCTTTTCCAGATTTATGGTCAAACCAGCCTTTTCCAATAGCAACGCGACTTTCTCCAATAATTCAATATGCTCATCAAAATTGCGTGACGTAACGAGCAAATCGTCAAGGTACACAAAGACTTGTTCCTGGAGCTGATGCGGTATTACCTTATCCATCAGACGGCACATTGTCTGTGGAGCATTGCAGAGCCCAAACGGCATGACCGTAAACTGATACAAAGGACGACCTGCCACTGTAAACGCCGTCAAACTACGAGACTCCTGATCCAGCGGAACCTGCCAAAATGCATCTTTTAGGTCGATGCTTGAAATATATTTGGTGTTTTCCAACCGGCTCAGGAGCCCGTCAATGATGGGTAATGGGTAGGCATCTTTTATCGTCACTTCGTTCAGTTTACGGGCATCCAAGCACAGTCGTACTTTACCGTTTGGCTTCTGCACGCACGTTACTGGGGAACTCCACGAACTTTCTGATTCCTCTATTACACCGAGCGAGAGCATCCTGTCAAGTTCCCGATACAAGTAGGCCTGCTTAGCTGGAGAAATGGGGTAATGGCGTTGTTTGACTGGTTTTGCGCCCCCTACATCAATTTTATGCGCTAACAAATTAGTTTTTCCCAAACCTTTCTCGGCAAAAGACGGAAATTTTTCGATTACTCTGTTTAGCCGCTCCGATTCTTCCGGTGTCAACTCATGCTTTGGTACCTCCTGGACTTTGGAATGCTCAGTAAGTTCTGAAATTGCCATTGGAACTATCTTAAACTCCTTCCAAAAGTCGATTCCTAGATATAACGGTTGAGTTAAATTAGGAACCAAATGAATTCTCATGATCTTTTCTATTCCACCATAATTTATCCGAGCGTATATGTGCCCCAACACTCGTTCTTTTCGGCCATTCGCCGTGGACACATTTGTTGATAAATAGTGAATTTTGTAACGATTATCCGATAGAAATCGTTCGCTACCACAACCAAGGGCAGTTATGGTAGCTCCACTATCCAAGAGACCCTGGTAGGGTATCCCGTCTATGGTAACTTGAGCATATGGTCGTTCGTCTGATGCATCTACGAAAAGTGCTTCGGAAATGGTTTCACGGAGTATTTGCCTATTTTGTCGATAGCGTTTAAATCGAGATTTATTTGAATTTTCTTCGAATTTGTAATTATTTGGTGTTTTATGTGAAATTGGTGAATTAGGTATTATGGTTGCAATTGGTGTTTGAAATGTGACATGTTTTGGTTTTACATTACTTATACTTGAGGATCCTGAAGCGACTGGACTGATGTACTCGGTCCGGCAGTGCTTCCATCCTTGGCTGTGCTGGGATGAGTCAGTACTCGAGGCATCGTTCTCCCAGACTGTCGGAACCTCGATGAGCCGTTTCCCGAGCATCTAAAGCAGTTTGGCTTTAGAATTCCTGGCCTACCACAACCAAAACAGAAAATACCTGTAACAGGTTCGGGACAGTTAATAAAAATATGTCCAATATCTTGACAATTCCAACAAATATTAATATTAGAATTAGTCATAGGTTGTTGCTGCTGAGAGTAAGCTCCATGCGTTTGATTTCTTTCATATTCTGGTTTTTGAACTGGTTGTGAAAATCTGTTAAAAGAACATACCTCTTCGGTGTGAGAGGGTATAGCCCGCATTGCATTCGAGTAGTGTTGTAATTCGGGATCAAAACCAAATTGATCTGGATTTTCCATGCTAATCTCTTGGATATTCCGCTGGTAGCATAATAACTCAGGGTCATATTTAGTGCGACGCCAAGCGTCTTCTAATGCCAGACAACGTTGAACTAATGAATTTATTGAATCAATTGATTTTCCTGCTAAAGCTACGTACAAACCAGGTCGCATATTGCTCCGCAGAATGTGTAAAATTTCCGATTCTGCAATAGGCACACGAAACTGTAGTGTAATAGACATGATGTCGTTATAAAAATCTCTGAAAGATTCTGACTTCTTTTGTCTACGGTTTTCAATAAATCTCCTGATATCGGAATCAGTTCGCCGGTCTTGAAAAGCGGATATAAATGCTGATTTCAAAGTGTCCCACGTGGTGTGAGGATTTCGTTCCAAATAACACCAGTACCAATTGGAAGCGTTGCCTTTAAGTACACACCCCAATTCATTACGCAATTCGTTATCATTTAAATGGTAAGTGTGAGCGAAGTGTTCAATGCGAAATAAGAACCGCTCAACCGGTAAACCATCAGGAGCTCCGTCAAAGAAAACCTTACATTGGCTCAAGTTCGTGTTAGGACGAACAGCATATTTTAAAGGCATCTTTGTTAATTGCGGATCCTGGACTGTTGGCACTTCAACTGATACTGGTTTATTAGTAGAACGAGTTGCAATTTCCTCCGTATTTTCTGGCTGTTTTGATTTACATTGCGTTGATGACATTGCTACTGGGCCATCAATTTTATGCGCAGAGATGCTAGATTCAGTTTGGTCTCGCGTTTCAAATTTGTCAAAATAGTCTTCCTCATCCGATGAGGACAATTCAGTTGTTTCAAATTGTTCTGACTGCTTTATTTTATTTAGGGTATCATTTAAATCGTCGTCGTTTTGCATAGTTGACTGCACGGCAGACAATATTACCTCTCCTTTTTCAGCCAATGCTTTAACCTGGACTTTATAAGTTCGACTTGTATTTGCTAAGCGTTTTAAACGGTCAATCACGTGCAACACCTTCACCTCTACTTTTTGAAGTTCCGGCGCTGAAGGTTTTTTAGCGATATCAATGTTGACGATCCATTCACGGTGTTGTTGCAGTTTATTTGTACATTTTTGAATCTCTCGTTTAGGATTCTTAGACGCGGATAAATGAGGACGAAAAGGTTTCAATACCGGGTTGTTATTTTCATTTATAAACGCTGCTCTGAGTAGTTGTAGTCTACTTATGGGATCTCCCTTGAGATGTCTGGCTTCACACTCTACCTCGAATTCGTCCGGATCTAAATAATCGACATCCATCTTATTGCTCTTTTAACTCGGATATGGACAAACAGGCAAAAAAAAATAATAATAATAATAATAATTTCAAAAACAAATAATAATAAAATTGATGAGATGTTTTGAACACTTAACTCCCTGATAACGAATGCAATCGCACCAAGATGTATTAATTCTGAGAGTTAATAAAATTCAAAAAAAAATATTTGTCGAACA
The DNA here is from genome assembly GCA_963556165.1 of Tipula helvola. Taxonomy (NCBI): domain Eukaryota; kingdom Metazoa; phylum Arthropoda; class Insecta; order Diptera; family Tipulidae; genus Tipula; species Tipula helvola. The sequence continues at coordinate 284,625,054 of OY744482.1, forward strand.
AAAATACAATTGTTTGATCAAACAAATTATAATCCAAACAAATAGCCCTTCGCTATAACGGAGCTTTTCTCACTTGATTATCTAAATATAAACTATTAATGTTACCCACCAAATACCAAAACACGACAAAACAAAATTTCGCAAAAATATCAACACGAGGTAATGCAAAGGTAATGAATTCAGACTCCAAGTCCTAGACTTGAATTGTTGTAATTATGTCGAGAAATAATTAAAAATACACAAGAATTGAACTATAATTATCTTTCATAAATTAAACAAAAAAACAAATTGAAGAAAATAAATCGATCGTGAATAAACAAATAAAGATTCAAAATGAACAGAATGAGATTAGGAAAGAAACCCACCCACCAAAACGAAAGCTGAGGTTCAAATTTCGCTTAGTCTGGTATTTATTTTCTGTTTGGTTGTTGATTAAGTTGATCACTGCTTTTTTAATAGGATATAAGGATAAGGGAATAGGGTTAAGGAAATTTGAAAACTCTTCGATATGTAAGGATTAATTTCTAGAACCATCAAAGTTCGATAATCTGAAGACAAAGAATTTTCAAAATAAATTTTATGTATATATTCTGTGTGTTTACGGTGGTCTAATATAGTCAAGTGTCTACACTTATTACTTCTGTGGAAAATGACATACAAAAAAAACACCGTAAAAAAAAAATGTTATTACATTATTACATTGTATGTAGTTATTTCTAGAATCGTGAAACAATAATTGGATCAACGTTAAAACGGAAATAATACGTTCACAAATCTATTGATTGACCTTAAACAATGTAAAGAATGAAACTGTAAACTACTTCAACAAGGTTACTTGGACAGTAGGATGCTTCATCAAAAAAAAATATTATTATTTATTAAGACATGCTAAGCACGCTTGGGCGCCACTGTAACAATTTTCGGTTAATAGAACCGAAAGCGTTAACAGAAATATCCGTCAAGGGATTTTAGGGTAGTCATTTAAGCCGACTAAACTCAGGGAAATGGGGTGGGGATTTCCTAAAACCTTGACAGACCTTGATAGACCACAGGATTAAAATAGAGAAAGCAGCGATCAACTTACCACAAGGTTAAGGGGGGACTTCCATTCCCAATCTCACTCCACGATGTACGAAATTATCTCATTCTGAAATTAAGAGCACTATTCCGAAAAGACCGACGATTTTCCATACAAAAGAAATTACAGTTTATTTTTAAATAATAATTTGATCTTTTACAATTTCAACAAAATAAATCAAGAAAAAAAATAATATAAAGGAATGAAACTAAAAGGAATTCGCTCTTGGTACCAAGTAGAATATATACTGACTTAATATCTATGAATTTATATCTACCTAAACCGCATTACAATTGGTATATAACCTTAACAATTAGCGACCCTAATAAACCAGGGTTCTTCATATTTTATGTTTTAAAGTAAATTAATAATGTAAATTAACTATGATTTAAGGTAAATTAATGTATCAAAAAAATTATATAGTTTATATAGTAAATTTAAAAAAAAAATTCATGAAAACTCATCTGTTTACTATCCGATGATGCTGAAGATGATGATTGATGACACATGTTGATTGAAGTTATAATGATGACACCGTAATTGTTTTTTTTTTATTGTTTTTTTCTTTGTATTATAACACTAATAATGTATTATAAATCACCATACATACGCAATAGATTGTAAGGCTTTTATTGTCCTTTATTAAACAATCGACTCAGGTTACACTAGATTGTTTTATTCAATGAAAAACTACACAATAACACTACATATTTATGATTTCTGTTCTTGGATTTTAACATTTTTTATTAATCACTCGATATAAGTTAATTATATAACTAGGTACTATTATTATTTTCACTTAATTAAAGTTCGGTTTTCCGCTATGGGTTTTCCGTTATGTTACCATAAGTTTATCTCTTATAGTCGAATGTTCTTTTAAATTCATTCGGAAAAATACTTGCGGACTTATCTACGTATTATCACATTAATATATTAATAACTGAATATGCATAGTCTCATTTAATTGTAAATATTTAATTAGATTACACAAAAAAAAAATCGGTTTTCCGCTGCGGGTTTTCCGTTATTTTACCATGAGTTAATTATATTTCTTGTAGTAGAATGTTCTTTACACATAACTCGGTAAAATACTTTCGCACTGATATCACTTATGCTTAACACTCATAAAATTATTAAATTTATGCAATCGCACTACTTAGCATTATTTAACTGTCAATAATAAAAAAAATCGTTTTTCGCTAGTTTACCGCCTTGACAATGTTCTTTTTTTGTTTCATAGCCCGGCAAAATGCATCCAGACTAATTTCACTTATGATTACACTCGTATATATGTATATGTATTATTAAATATAATTTACTTAATTTTTAATAAATGATAACAAAAAAAAACATTTCGGTTTTCCGCTTTGGGTTTTCCGTTATTGGCAGGGGCCTTGTAAGACCTTTTGTATATAATTCATAAATTATCGTTATTTTATAAAATAATTTTTATTACATCTCACTCAAAAAAAAAATTTAACTTTCGGAATAACCACCAACAATTTCTTTTGTGATTTTATGATTTTAAATGTTTATCTTTTTTTATTTTTTTATTTTCTACTTGTCATTATTGTTCAATTTTTAAAGTATCTTCTTGCATAATTATTTTTCGACTGATCCCAAACTCAAAACCTGCATTCCATCAAATTATCGTATCCCCCACCAAAAAAACAATTCACAATAGCTAAAATAAAATATTTCGAATTACAAGTTACCATAAAATTTCTCCAAGCCAACACTCTCGGTGACGATGCATCGTTACACATCTTGAAGAACTAAATAGCAACCACAATAGATAACAATCTTTTGAATATCAATTAGCGAATTTAAGCAAATTAACTCTAGATGGTCTTTCCAGTTTCTGAAGATTAAGAAAACACAATAAAACGTTTTTATTTAGGCTTACTATTTTAGATGAAGGAAATTTCCTTAATTAGTGGTACATCAAGGCCCCCTATATATATAAAAGCCATAAGTAACAGACCAATTTTAAAAGAAGCTTAATTTAAGGGGGAACCATTGTACGATTTCCCACAAGAATTGGCTCTTAATAAACCTGAACAATACTACCGGCCGGTACGTGGTACATACTATCTTGGCTCATTGTTCTCCCTCCTAGATATTGCAGCCTTTGGCAGAAAATGGCTGGGCATTGGCACAGAACATATTTTGCTGATTCCGTTTCTACGCCCATTTTCTTGCCTTTAAGATCGATTCGCTGTCTAATACAATATATAGTTTAGCATTGTTTATGCCTTTTGCTATGCCTATCCTAGTGCAAAGTTTTATAGCAAGAAGCAAGTACTTCTACTTGGAAAAACGGTAGCATTGTTACTGAAGGACTGCGAGAGGGCAGTTCCATTTCCGTATATTCCTACCGCTGCCCCGCCATCCATTTTTGATCCATCTGTAAACTGGAACTTTGTTCCAAGGTAACTTAACACAGTATGGTTTGTGGAAGTCCAATTTAGTTGGCATACAGCCGGAAGCAATCCCTCTGTTAGGGTCTATCTGAAATTGATTAAAGGTTACCAGATGACATACAATATTAGATGGATTTATGTTTCTTCTGCATGCAACTTCAGGATCATAATTGTAGCAACATTTTTAACATGCAGGTGCAACCGAGTCAGCCAAAAAGACCGCTCTTGGACTTTCAGTTGATTTAGTATGACCTCTAAATTGGTTACCTGTCGACCATGATTCCTGAATTAGGGCAATGCCAATATGTTAGCGGATGAACCTGGGCAATGCGAAGACCCCCTTGCGTGAAGCAGATTTACCTGTAGGCGGGCGATCTTCATTTATTTAGGGGATTTCTTGAGTAGATCTAGATCAGCTTTCTCTACCGCTCCATCATCCCCATTTCCTTCAGGTTTAAAGGCAGATGGCTGACCATTATCTTCCACCTCCTTTCCACCGCTCCCCGATACTTGATCGCCTCCAAGGTACACCAGCGGATTACACGGGAGGATCCCTTGCGGGGTCACCACCCATGCACCTACTCTCCCGCTTTCTTCTCACTTACCTCTTGGGAATGGCCCCCGCTCTAGGAGTCTTGTCCACAGGGAACGTCACCGTAACCCCCACAGGCCTAACCAATTGGGTTCCGCCCACAGAAGCGGTCTGGCATTACCCCAAATCTTGGAACGTATAGGAAGTTAGCACGAAATTTCCATCCCGAAAAGGAAACATAATACTTATAATAAAAACGGCCAATTTTGAAATTCCTTGTGCCGCCTCAGAGATGCCCCGGTGAAATGAAGTATGGTATCTGACTTCACAACACTTATGCAATTAGAAAAAATTGCCCTCATTGAGAAATCACGGGGATTACGGGTTGAAAAGTCAGACGCGTTGAAAAGTCAGACACCATACGTCATTTCAGGGGGACATCTCTGAGAGCGGCACAAGAAATTTCGAAATTGAAATTTGACCGCTTAGTGTTTATTCAGTATAAATGTACATACTGTAAATTGTGTCCAAAGAAACTATCAATTAATATTTATTTTACTATAATGCTTTTAAATCTTAATCAATTTCTTTATAATTATTTTTCGGGATGAATACCATTTGGATAAGAGTTTTGAATGTTTTTTTCTGGATGGAATGACAATTTCTTTAAATTTTAGCCGAGACACATATTTTGAAAAAAAAGCCTTTTTGGGATGGAAATTTCGTGCTAACTTCCTATACGTAATCTTGGACTGCAACTGAACCAACCCGCTTGAGTTTGTCCACTAAAAAATAGTCCACTGAAAAAATGCAGAAGACTGAAAAGCCTTTCGCCTTTCTCCTGAGCACTCTTCACTCTATAGTCTGCATGCACTCTTTTTGGCTCTTGATAAAACCACATGCAATTCAGCACTGTTAGTGAAGGTGCCATATACAATCAGGAGTCCAAGTAGATTACCATCCTCAACCCTCTTAACTGTGCAAATTCCGATGGTTTAATGGTAAATATGACATCCCTGAGCCAGTGTAAAGGGGCCGAAGACTCATCTCCTGAGATGTCCATAGCGGAACGAAGAATTAAATCCTCATAAACCGTGCGGAGCTTCCCATCCGATGGCCCACCCATCAAGAGTTCCATAGCGGAAAGAGGGCCGACACCCTCGGAATCCCCCACGGACATATGTTGTTGCCATGAGTTGCTGAGAACTGAAACTTGCTTGCAGATTACCCAGCTTTACTACAGGAAGGCTAAATAAAACTAAAGGGCACCTGGTATTCAGGGACCGCAAACTTAGGACTGATTAACCAATCAGCCATTCCATCGGTGTATGCTGTTCCACCTTAGATTAGGGCTGTTTGTCAAGGATTTCTACTTTAGCCTGGAGGGAATGTTACCTGTAATCGCCACGAGCAGGCAACACGTACACTTGCGAATCGTGATCAGGTTATCCCTTATGCAATCGTACCCATCAATCAAGGCGGCTGCCTTATACATGACCAGAACAGCACATCTGATGCGCATCCTACTGAAAGATACGGAGCTGTTGATAACTACTCAACTTTGGTCCACGTCCAGTAGACGCTAACCACCTAAAAGATTGGGTCATTCTGAAATTTTTCGAAAAGTTTCTGATTCATCAATGCAAATTCCATTTTCAACTAAAAAAAACCCAAAACAAAATTTCAATAATTCGAGTTAAAAACACAAACTACTAGAAATCGCCAGGTCAGCTTCAATAACGATGAGTACATACGATAATTAGCAAAGGGTAGCAAAGAACCTCCTTCGAGCCATATAGTTAAGACAATTACAATATGTAATCTTGGGTGCATGCTTCAATTTAAACTTCTATAGCAACGTGACCTTTATTTATAATTCGAATGTACCACTGATTTTCATTTGCTGCTGTTACTATATCGGTTGTTGCGGCAGATATATGTGCATTAGTTCTTTTTCTTCCTGATATCCTACACGGAGAGAAATAACTCCTTCCCTAGGGCATAAATCAAGCCAATTTCGCATTGAAATGGCACTAGGAACATTAGTTGATAATTTAAGATTTGAATTCTCGTTTTTCACTTGATTATTGAAACATACCTTCTCGCTTAACTTATCACGTTTACAGAATGTCCTTCTTGATTTTTGCAAATCTTGTGCCTAATTAAAGATTTGCATTCAAAAATAGAGAATTTGTTGTTCCTGAACCAATATTTTTAATCGTAAATTAAGCTTTAACATTCACAAAATAAAATCTTAGTTCTAAAAATAATCGCTCAATTTATTTAATTATAGAATTATTTTCGCAAATTGGGAACTGGAACTTCTTGCACTGAACGCATTATTCCCAAAGTTAGTCTTTAATATTCTGAAGTTAAGAATTTGGTTCGAACAAATCTCTTTCGATTTGCAGAATAAAAGAAAATGTGTTCTCACATTCGCCACTTTTTCTTCTTGAATTAGGAACGATTTACGAAAATTGAACTTCTTATATTCGCAAGTTCTGATTTTTATACTTTCAACAAGCAATTAAACCTTCTGATTTGACACCTTGAAAGGCTTAATGTGCGACAAAGAATTCCATATATTAAAACTACTATTCTCAAAATAAGCGGTAACATTCCCAAATGCCGAACCTTTTTTTCTCAAATCGCGTTCCCATTTTCTTGATTTTATACATTACCGTTCGTGATTTGTCTATCAAAGAAATTTTCCTTGGAAAATCAATTTAAAACAATATGTTTCGTATTTATTGATAGTTTTTATTTATTTAGAAACTAATAGCTTCAACATAAGTTTACACATTTTTTTTATAAGTACCTTATCTTAAAATAGTATTTTAAGCTTAATTTATATATAATTGAAAAGGCTTATGGTTAAATTCATTTATACTTTTTATAAGGATAGGAAAATCTTCAGAACCGACCACTTTCTGGAAACAATTAAAATGGGTGTCCCATATAATTTTACTTTTTTCTAAGACAAAACTTAATTTATTATTACCAATGATTAAAATATCTTTTATTTTATACAAATGTAAATCCTTAAATAAATAGAACCCGTTTTTGTAGTCAGTTCCTTTATAATTTAGTTTATCGGTTACAATTAAATTTTTAAAATCCTTTTCGGAATACATACTTTTCAATTCATTATAATAAATCTGATCAGAAATGTTTTTATGATTACGTACTCTTATAGTTTCTGAAGGTAATCGATAATTTAATATCAATTATGAAAATTTAACATCATTTTTTTTGCAATGGAGTAAGACAAGTTTCTTCTGCTACTCGTAGCGTTTGTATATAGTTTCATATCCCTATTTTTCGACTCAAAACGCATACAAAAAGATGCCTTATAGGGCCCGACTGTACTATAACCTGAGGATAATGAGTTATGATTTATGGTGTTTTGGCTTAAGCTTTTCTTTAAATACATCTATATACATTGAATGATGGTTTTGAATTAATTGAGATAGATTTTTAATATCAGTATCTGAAAAGAATGGATGAAGCATAAAGTCTATTAAACTTTCCAATAAACAAACATATTTCCAAACTTTGTCATCTCGTTTGACCAAATCGCCAACAAAACACGTGAAGAAATGAAGCATTGTATAACTTTCCCTGGCAGAAACATGTAATTTTTGTGCTTTAAGTGATCTGGTTTTATTGCTTCACATCTATTGCGGTACTCGATTTCACCATAACTAAAATTCTGCATTCGATAGTTAAATGTTTCTAAATCAAATATTTGTATAACGTTTATAAAATAATCAAGAGAGTTTATCAATCCAAATTTAATTATGCCTTCGAAAGCATCGTGCATAATATCTACTGAATAATTTTGAGTGACATGAAATGATGGTATTTTATTAAAAATACAATCACCTAAAATGCCAGTAAGTTTATAATTATTCAGAGAAAATTGATCGTTATAGGAATTAATATTCCTCATTAGATTGGCATTTTCTAACGTTGAATTACAAGTTTCGTGTTTCGACATTGTACAAAATCGACAAAAATAATTATGGCTAAAACTTCTTCAAATAGAAATAAATCATTAATAGCTTTGTTATCTCCAACCGCTAAGCCTAATATGAAATAAATTAATTCCGGACCATTTTCGGTTTGTATGATAATTCCATTTGTTTCCAAACTAATAATGATATCAATTAATTTGTATAAACATTTATTTGGACCAAGAAATTGTAGGAAAGTTGTAATAAAAAGCAGATATTGCCTGTGTACCCGCGTGACTTCCTATAGCGTCATTGACTTCAAAGTCATCGTAATACAAAAAATACGGAATCATTTTTTTCCCTTTGAACTCAGTTTTTCTAGATTTCCATATTTCACGCTGTACAAAATTTTGTTTAATTGTACTATCTGAGTTCTCTAATTCATCGATATAATTTAATGTATCAAAAAGAATGTTAGGTAATTCAAAGAACTTTTTAAATTGGTATTCTATGGGTAAAATGGTTCCCGTAAATTTCTGTTCATCCAGCGATGGGACACCTTTCGTCATAACTTCGCCTATTTTGTTTTCAATGTTGAATTTGGTTGGTGAATTATAAATGTTTCGATTTTTAAGTGTTTTTAAAAATTTATATTCAGTGTTAATATGTGCAAACGGATTAGCGCAACAATCTAGCAATTCAGAAATTTCTTGTTGCTTCGAAGGATTAATCTCTTGAACTAAGATTTCTTTCACCAAATTATAAACTGAACAAATGTTATCCGAAAACCCTTTCATTACAACTTCAATCTGCTGGTTAGTAAGATTGCTTTGACTGTTTAATTGGGTTATATATAAAAGAGCTCCGTTGTACAATTTTTTTTTAATTACACTAATAGCTGAATTTTCATCTCTTTCATTATCTAGTACTAATGGTGTCTCGCGACTAACTTGTAAATGTTGAAAAATAACCACATTTTCTTTTAGCTGGATTTTATCTTGGGTATGGAAAGTAGTATGATGCGAAATTAAATGACGCTTTAGACTTTTAAGATAAGAAAAATTCTGCGGACAAGACGCTTGTCCGCATTTATAACTATCATTAGTTTTCAAAAAATGCGCACATTTATAATGAAAAACTAGGATATCGACAGTAGCGAAAATATTTGAACATATAAAGCAAATATACATTTTAAATCCATACACCAATTTTACTTAATATTTACGTAAAAATTGACTACAACAATACCACTATTTTACTACTAACGACAATCTTAAATCTTAATTTCTTTGACTCTAATTTGAACTATATAGGTGTTTTATGACGAGTTTCTATTTGAATATTACGTAGTAGTAAAATATATAGTATATAAAAATGTAATAAAATTCTAAAATCAATTCCAGGTAAATTTAAAAAATTAACTAAAATAAAAAAAATTATTAAAATAATTATGTATGTTGTTTAGGTAAATATTTTCTTCAAGTACGGCAACAAAAAATCAAAAATAAAGATAAAATTGAAACAAATCTTAATTAAATTTGTTGTCTGTTATTGTATAATGATGACAATAGTGTCGACATTGTTGTTGAATTAGAGTGAGCATTGATTTCAAAAAAATAGTCTTGTATGAACTCCCAAACTAATTTACATTGAATTTGATATTTTAGACCAAAGATGTAATGCAATTTAAACGCTGTTGTTAGCGCACTGATTAAATTATTGTACTTGTAAAAGATATTGTCATAAACAGTGTAATATAATTAATTAGATTCGTTGTCATTCACCGCAAAGATTGTTGGTTGCAAAGTAATGTTGTTCTCTAAATATGTATATTTCTTTTATACCGGCTAATTCCTCGTGAATAGAGTTAAATGATTTAATCTCTTTAATGAATGCATTTTGTCCATCTAAAATACTAAACTTCCATACCTTTTTTGTATTTTTATTTTTCGTAAAACCAGTTGGGACTAGTAAACTATGTAGAAATTTCCAAATGGTAATATCTTGATTGGGATCTATGAAATAAATCATAAAATTAGTCAACAGCAAATTTAATTTGACTAAATGCTTACTTTTTGGATGATTGCGGTACTGTTCAAGTAAGTTATTCAAAATTTCCAAATTTTGCTTATCCTGTTTAATTCTATTCTGAAATACAGGAATTATTTTAGCTTTGAAATCGTCCCATTTTGATAATAATAGATGGCCTTTTGGATGCAAAAAATCGAAATCAATGTCCACCTGTAAAAATACAATTTTATTAGAAAATAAATATAATAAATGGCCAAATTATTTTAATCTTACAAGCTGGGATCCTTTTGAATGTGTTTATCTAGGCCAAGCAACCAGAATCGTTCCGATATTACGTCCAGCTTGTTCTATTTGTTGTTGACGCAGTTGGCACGTTGATTTCCACAGGGGAATAATTTCCTCCCACTCTTCCGAGTACACTTGTAACCAGATCTGGGTGGAATCGTCTGTATTAAGTGGTACCGAAGATTGTGATTGTGGTGAATCTTCTAAATTTGCGTGCTTTCGTTTGGTGCTGGAATTCTTCTCCCTTGCAAAGAGATTTACTTTTCTTAGTCGACTCGTTGTATTTCTATATATGCATTAAACAAACGACCGGCGTTGTGTGTCCCGTATACAGAGAAGTAGGTTTCCTAAATCAAATAATTTTAGTTTAGCTTTAAATAAGAATTCAATACCGAATTTGGTAAACTGGAAACTCTGATTTTACAAATTCAAAAATCGGGATTTATAATCCCGTAAATCCGGAATTCCCTTTTTTTATTTATTCAAACAATTACCACAACTTGAATAAATAAAATGTCGGGATTCCGAATTTGCTTGCTTATAAATCCCAATTTTCAAATTTGTGAAATCGCTCGAAATTCCTGATTTACCAATTTCGAAGAGGCAATTACTAATAAGAATGAATTTGTTTGTTATTACTTTTCGTTCGTTCTGAAATGTTGTACAAATATCATCAGAAATCTGCTCGAAGTTCGACCGATGCATAAATTGCTTTGAATCTACAAAGTGTTGAACAATATCGCCTATTAGCTTGTTGCGCATTAGCATGGGTAGACAATTATTGTTCATTATGTAATTCCACATAAGTTTCCCAGTATTTGATAGACTGTTTAAGTCAATGAAAGTGAAATAATAAAAAATTAACTACAATGGAAAAATACCAACATATCATACTTACAAATGAATGTTGTATTGGTTCCGGAAAATTAGGTGGAACTGGTGATGATGAGCAACTTGGAGAAAATTCGTTTGTCGCAAACAGATTAGATGATGACATATAACAATGTACAGTGTCATACGAACTTGAGACCGTCGCCAGTTCTTCAAGTTTTCCCTGAAATGTACCTTGTAACCAAGGTTTGAAAACGGTGGAACGGGAAACATACATGCTAAGTCAGTTTCCGTTAAAATTTTAAAAGTATTTACGTCCAAAGACATATCTATAAAAAAACAAATATTTGTAACGTAATCAGAAAATTTATAATATTAGAATCCCATTCAACTAAAAATTGATGATTTACTATATAAAGTGAGCTGAAATAAATCTTACGTTTTGATCGTTCAAATACAAGGTGGCGGAAAATCGATTGCTGATTTCGTTTTACTAAACAAATAACAATAATTATTAAAAGCACATTATTTATTAGAAGTAATAACTTTAAATCTTAAACAAATATTTTAGCAATTATGAAAAATCAATCCTTTAGAGAGAGCGTGTGCTGCAAAACTTTTCGATACACTTCGATCGGTGTACCATTTCTCTAACTGGTACTATGGCTGTTAAATTCGTAACCTATTCAAATTTTTTCTTTTAGCTAGGCCAAAGAAACAATTCCGAGTAGATAAATCATGCCACATAAACTGTCATCGAGGCCGATTCAGTTCTACCTAAAAGAAGTGTACTCATTTAATAACTTACAAACTTTAGCAGCTCTGATTGATATATTGCGAAATGGTATATGTATAGCTTGCTCAAAAGAGGATGAATTTGCGAGGCCGGAGTACATTTTAAGGATTTCTTATTTCACTTGTAATACATATATAAAACTAGTATTCTTTGTTTAGTAAAAGAAAACCAGTAACCGAATTTTCCGCTTAAGCAATAATGTAAGGGCAATAAAACAAACGTTTATACTTACTAATACACGTCGTAGCCATATCACTCAACTTTTAAGTAAATCAATCATTTGGCATTGGCTGTCTGAATAAACCGATTCGTCCATTTTGTTAAGATTTTCTTCAATTTTGAATTTTTTAGATAAGGTTTACACTACAATTGACGAAAACCAGCTTTACACGAGTCTTTAAATATTGACAACTTCAAATATATTTCCGCTTGTTGATTTCATTTAAAAATTAAAAATGTAGTTTTAGTAATAATTGAAATAGTTTTTTCACTTTGAGTTACCAACTTTTGGATTGAAATGATTTTTACTCAAATGCGCGCAATGTTAATGTATTAAAAAATTTGGCGGAGCGCTCTTTTGAATTATTAAAAGATTTGTAAAATAATTTAATAATTTGTTAAAGTCTAAAGCCACACAACTTAAATACGATTATCATTTCATTTGCCGAATTGTTTATTTTAAATGTTTTATGAAACCGTGAAGCACCTCGTATAACAAACAGTGTTTGCTAGTAATTTTCTTTATGAAAATTGTAATATACAGAAATAATTAAAACAGTTTTATAGCTTTTTTAATAAAATTTGCAGCACTAAAATTTCACTATGGAACACAATCTTTATACTTTTGTATTTTTACGCCAATATACTACATCGAGGCACCCCAAAAAATGTCAGACAAAACGTTTTTGTTAATTGGCCACCTCTTAATATGCTATATCGATGTAGGCACCCCAAAAAATTTCGGAAAACACGTTTTTTTTTTAATTGACCACCACTTAAATTACACTTTTGATATAAAACTGCATAAAATTAGAATTTTTAACTTTTATTTTATTTGTACCCCAAAAAATGTACGGCGGGTCGATTTTAATAAAAATTAATTTCACTTATAATATTTACACTTTGCACATTTAAACGTTTGTATTGAAATATTACACGAGCACTGGTTTGATTCCATTAAACTTAAAAATTAATTTTACAGAAATTATACAAACGCACTAATAAAACATTTTATTAGAGAGCATTTTTTATTGATGCTTGATAATTTTGCGGGGTAAAATAAAAATACTATTCACGACTATCCTTCTCAAAAAATCAAAACGGAAATAGCGAAAAACTCGAACTTCGTTTAATTTCCGATGACAAATATGCTTATTCCAAAAATGCATTTTAACGTGATTTTCTTTATGAAATAAGTTTAATGGTTATAATTTTGAGAAATAATTGAAACTATACAGATATAGTTACATATTTTTAATAAACCGCACAGTACCAGTGTTGCCAGATCGTGGGAAATTTTCCCTTTTGTGGGAATTTTGGCATTCATGAGGGATGAAAAGGGATGAGGGAAAATGTAGGAAAATCGAGATCAAAATTAATTTAAACAAAAATAAATTGATTAATCTAAAGTAGTACAGCTGTACAGGTGTCAATTCGATAAAAAAATTTAACAGAAAACTGAACTACATACTATATAAATTATATAAAAACTGGTTAACAGTGGCGTTATTCTGGTATTCCCGGGGAATTTGGAATTGGGAATTATTTTATTGTGAATTTTTTCAGTAGTTTTGTATTCTTTCTTTCCAAAGTATACTGCGACGTTTGGTATTTTTTTGAAAAGTAGGGATAAAATAATGCCCTTTTTCAAGCATTCTTGATTTTTACTTTTCCTCTTAAATTTTGTTGGGAATTAGATGTTACGAATTAGCTTTAAAAGGGAATTATATTTTTCCTTCTTTTGAAAAAAATACCATACGTCGCAGTATACTATGGAAACAAAACAATTCACTATTCCAAATTCCCTGGGAAAACCAGAATAGGGACACAGGAATAATAATATTTATGGTTTTCTGGGCAACGGTATTTAAAACAATCTTTTCGATTGTGTCAAACTCTCAACGTAATAATTGAAATTTAAAATTAAGAACAAAGTTAAACTATTGATATTAAAATATATTACTACATTCCTTTGTAAAAGCAAAATTCTTATTAACATCAAATATAGACCACTGCCATCGGAAATCAATATATAAATACAAAAACTCAACTAATAATCCTTATTAACTGTTAAAAATGTTTTTAAACTAATTTTTAGTTAACACCTTAATAATGATGCAAATCATCGAAAATTTGGTGAAATAAATTTAAAATTTAAATAAAAATTATTTATTTTTGAAATTTTATTGGAATTGAAAGATGTTTTTTATATTTTTTGTTAAATAAATAATTATACACCACAGTCAATTTAGTGTGTACGTTATGCCGTTATATTACATTATTCTCTGTAATACTGTTCATTAAAACTGCACATTTGTTTGCGAAAATTGAAAATTGAGCTGTGGGAATAACGTGGGAAATTTAGATCCTGCTTGAGGGAAAAAAAGGGAAAATATACTTTAGATGTGGGAATTTGGTTTTTGAAAACCTGGCAACACTGCACAGTACTTAATTTTCATTTAATTAATAACAATTCACGAAATAGCGAAATATTACGAAAATTCACGAAAGCGGAAATAGCTAAAACAAACTGCAAACGATAAAACGGTATCAACTCGTTTTTATTCTGGATTTGAGAAGAAAGAGATATATTCAGGAATTTATATATTTGAAGTATGATTTTAGAGGCATGTAGAAAGAACAGATAGATCGAATTTAACTTTGATAAAATAAACTGCATTGAACTGCAACTGAATTCTATTCACTGAACAAAACAACATTTTAACATACCACAACAACAAAATGTATTAAAAACATTTTCAACTGTTAACTGTAATGAGTATAAATAGAATAGACGTTAGCTCGATTAAAAAGGCTCAAGCGACACACACAAATTCTGGCATTATGTTTTTAATTTTTATTTGTCTCCACTCTATTCTCTTTCTATAACTCTAAATAGAAAAATGATAAACAAATTGGTTCCGTTGTTTTTACCGTTTTTCTATAGGATGAACGGCACAAGTGTGTGGTTTCGAAAAGTTTGTTGCAAGTGACATAACTCAAATGCAAGAGACATAACTCAAACAAAAAATTTGAAAATAAATATTTTCTTTTTAAATCTTAATTGGGATTAGTTTTAGTAAAATTAGTGTTTCAAAATACTTCTTTATGACGTTAAATAATTATACTCTTTTTGCTTTACATATATGTACATTCTTAGGTGTTAATGGCAACGGTTTCAGTTTTGAATTTAAAATTTAGCCGAGCAAATAAAACTGTTTCTCCTGGCCGCGCAGCTTATTGTTATAATGCAATAACAAAAATTATTTTATGAAATATATTTACTTCCTCAAAAATAACAAGTATTAATAGTGTACGATATTTATTAATTATTGATTAATTTTTAATTTATCCCAGAACGAGTTATTCCTCAATTGGGATGCTTGTGTACAATTTTAGAATGTGTGAGCTTATTTAATGTAAATAATAAGCGTGAACCAATCCGGAATTGTAATAACTTTTAGATTGCGTGAACAAATTTTAATTCTTGAATTAAATTATCAAATTAAGAAATGGTGTTCTAAAAATATAATGAAAGGCATTAAATCAGGATTTTTTGATATGATTTAAAACTTAAATAATTATCTTGATTTGAGAATTTAATTCTTATTAATGATAAAAATAAGTGTTCTCTATTTAATAATTGCGTACTTAAATCGCATTATTTAAGTGAACTTTGAGAATTTTCTAACTGAATGAAACAGTAAGTTCTTAAAAAAGGATTTTCTTAAAACAGGAATCTATCATTCTTAAATTTAGAACATTATTTTTTTCCGTGTACGGGACAGTATATAATACATTTATTTCTTAGTCCTCTCTTTCACTTACTTTACTTGGCCTTCTCCTCCTAGGATGGTGATACTATATTTTGTTAGGCCCTGAATCGTAAATAAAACAAATATATTTAGAAGTTTAAAATTTAGATTCAGCAAATGAACAGCAAGCCAGTACTCAATATTAACAATTTGATGAATTTGAATCCTAAGTCGATTAGCTCGATTTCAGGTAAATCCTACCTACTAACAATCCAAACCCCAAACAATTTGTTTTGATTTTGATAATATGTAAATTATTATCTGTTTAAAAGCAAAAATGAAAAGTTTTTGTTTTATGTTAACCAAAATCATAAATAAAATTAATCCTTTTTCATATTATCTATAATTTTGGGCCTCTTCTCGGGCATAAATTTTAATCTGTATTCATAAACCATAAAACGACTTTACGAGTTTTTCGTATAAGAGTCTATATTGAATGGAACTTCATTAAAATGTTATTAATAAAATGATAATAAATTCTATATACACATAAACTAACCTAATCGTAAATCCCATGATTAAAATATTCTAATCGGCATCTGATATCATTCGTATAAATTTATTATACATAACCCACAAATAATTCGTTTTATCTTAATTGTTTTTATCAAAAATAATTTATTTTATTTGAATTCAAATTAAAACACAGATTGGTACAAACAAGAAAAGCTCTAAAAATTACTTTGCTTTACACTTATACTTTGGTTCAATACATATGTATACCATAGAAAAGCAAAAAAGGTTCGAAAGTTTCAAAAATTTAAATCAAAACCTAAAGTTTTCCATTTTTAAATTATACCTGAGAATACATAAATTATTGTTGTTTTGGTAAAAGGGAACACAAAAGTTTTATCAATTTAATCAATTTAGAAGAGATAATTTTACGGTGTTTGGACATACATACATACATAATTAAAATCTTTTTGGTTGGTATCTTTTGGTTAAATCATATAAAATTTATAAAAAATTACCATTAAGATTTCATTAATTAAACACACAGTCTATGGGTAGGGTACACAATAATATGATATTAAAGTGGTATGTTGTGTTATGTATCATAAAATTTGTTTCATAGGAAAATGTAATCGATTCCATTTGCAAATGTTGAACATTAAATTTTAAATGAGTTTTTACACTTTTACTGCGGGTAAGGACTAAGCAGTACAATTCCCCAACCAATTAAAGTATTGTAGTAACCATTTCAAATTTCATAGCAATTATTAAATTAAGATGGTGGTTAGAGAATAGCATACCAAAACAGTAAACATTCCAAATTTAGCTTACTGTTGCACAAATAACATCTCGTATGTACACATATTCCCTCAAACGTCATAAACTTTTGTAATAAAAAAAAAAAATCAACCAAATGCCACCACCAACATCTGAGCGTCACACGATAATTGTCGACATTCTGAATACACAAAAATATAAAAAAATTAATAAGAACAATGTTCATGCATTTGTACCATCTAAGATTCTGGTATATGTACCTTTGTTGGAAAGAGAGAGAGATGGAGAAAAATTACGTTGTTTGTTGTAAATGCAAAAGATATGTTAGGATCTTTTGGAACAATGTTGTGTGTTGTGTAAGGCAAACATATATATTAGATTAGATTGTGCCATCAGTGAATATGGAATTAATTTGTTCCACTCCAGGGGGTTAAAACAACCATATAAATAAATAAATGTCAGGTTAATCTTCTTCTGCAATTGTTTAGTTAAGATTTGTTTTTGTTGTACGAGTATATTCCTTGCTGGAGGCGAATATAATTTTACGTGTTACGAATCTTTTCTTTTATGTTTTTCTTGTGATACCAATGAATCTTACGTAATAACTTTATAAGATTTTGTAAATTTGTTTACATAAAATTTAAAGTTTATGCTTTAGTATTTGTCAGACTTTTATGTATGTTTGTTGTAAATACAATTTAAAATAAGACTTAAGATTTGTAAAATGTATTAAAGGAAGTATTTTTAATGATAGCGGATGAGGGTGAACTCTTAATTTTTATACTGTTGAGGTAATAAACATTTTGATGTCGGATCTTTCTTTCCGTGGAACGTTTTTATGGAAAAAGCTTTAAACGTTATATTTATAGATCTATAATATCACTTTAACTATGACGAGATTGAATCGTTCGGTAGTATGGGCGTGTTTTTTTTTAATGTCGGAGAAATAAGAGAGAACAGATAGATATTATATCGAAGAAATCCGATAAATATTTTCTCTGATGTATCCGATAAAAAATAAATGACAGTTTTTTTAGTACCTATCGTAAAAATGTCGTTTTATTTGTTAAAAAAATGTTATGTTTTACCTAAATGCACAACAGTCGTGAAGTTTGCATTTATCAAAAACCCACTGCTTTTAAACAACAATCCGAACTTTTTTTCAGAGAAAAAAGATTGTATTCGAAAATTATCCGAGCGTGAAAAAAAAACGACACAGAGAAATATATTTTGTCTCGGATACTAAAAAAAAACGCACATCTGTATTTTGACAGCTAAATTATTTCTCTGGTTACTTCGACATCAAAAAAAAAAACATACCCCATGACTTGCTGAAAATCTGTTGTACAATTATAGTTTTTTTTAGGTCCCAAACTTTTGATAAAATGTGGTATTTTTTCTAAAAATGTCAAAAAATAACACTTTTTATTGAGAATCTGGTATATTTTTGAGAGAATTTTTAAATTTTGATCTCAAATTCGTGATCAGCGACCCCGATAACCCCCTAGATCATGTTTTTATCGATTTTCATAAACGTTGAAAAATTGACATTTATGGCGGCCATCTTGGGCATGCCGTCTTGAATTTTCAAATTCTGATCGTAAATTAATGATCACCGACCTCGAAAACCCCTAGATCGAGTTTTTATTGATTTCTATGAACGTCGAAAAATTATCCGTCTTTCGGCCATATTCGACCACCATCTTGTATCCGCCATCTTGAATATTAAAATTCTGACCTCAAATTCGTGATCAGCGACCCTGAAAACCTTCTAGGACATGTTTCTAACAATATTTATGTACGTCAAATAATTTGCCAATTTTGGCGGTCATCTTGCATCCGCCATCTTGGAATTGGAAAAATAAAAATAATGAATGTGTAATCTATGACACCAAAAACACTTTTGAGTAAATTAACCGAGTTAAAATTGAATCGTTTATTCTTGAAAGGGCTCATGTCCACTTTTTCAAATAATTCAGGAAAGAAAAAAAACTTTTTTGACATGAGACTTTTCTAGAAATAAATGATTTTTTTGTTGCAAGGTAGGTACCGTTCCATTAACCATATGGTAATTTCGTCTTGTCATAAAACGTATATACATGTCTGTGATACAAAACCGTCATAAAACTAATTTTGACAAAAAGTGGACATGAGCCCTTTCAAGAATAAACGATTCAATTACGTTTTTATATCAATTTTATTAAAAATTAAAGACTAGCTTAGCAGACATGGTCCGCCACAGTGGCGTAACTAGGTACCCGCAGCACCCGCAACCGCGGGGGGGGGGCCCACAGCTAAAGGGGCCCACGAGAGCTATCAGACGTTGGCATATTAGTTCAAATTCATGATCAGATAGGTGTTAGCTCAGATTATGCTTAAAGTAGATCACCCTTTGAAATTTGCAAAACGGGAAATTTCTAGGAAATTTTTATGAAAATACCGTGGTCTAGTTGTTAGAGAAAGATAACATCGTTCCTGTTGCTATTAAATATTTTCTTAAAAGTAGCCCAAAAATTTCTTCTCTGTTGCTGAAGGTAAATGTATGAGTAATTACACGTAATCTGACTCCATAGAATTAAAATGGCTTTGGGTTCTGACAGATATTTAGATTTAGAACAAAATTTGCCAAACTCGTTTGAAATCAAAGCTTTTGGCATCAAACGATAACGATTTTAGTGTTTGCTGGGTTGATTTATTTGTAAAATACAACCTTTTTCGTTGGTTTGGAACCTTTTTTATTACCGGTAAACGGTAAATAAAAATGTAATTTACCGGTTAAACCGGTAAAACCGGTTTAATTTGAAAAACTATTTTAAATCAGGAAATTGGTAATTTCCTGTTTCATAAACCCTTGTCTTGGATTTCATCTTTGGAATTTTTTAAGATTTCTCGAGGTTATTGGAGCATAGCATGGAAATGGGATGCGTGCTTGGTGCGAGACTTAGCTTGCTTAGTACAGCATTTTGTTTAGTAGTAATATTAAATTACTTGACAAATAATTCGATATTTACACGATTTTCGGAATTTTTCGAAATTAGATTTTTCGGTATTATCGAAATTGTTCGATATCAATTGAGGTAACATAAAGATTAATCGAATTTTTCTTGTAGATTTCTAAAGTTTTTCGACATTGGTAGGATTATTCGAGATTTTCAAAAATTTTCCCATTTATTCGCATTTCGTATGGCAAAGTTCTGCGCTTAGCTTTGAGTTGGGGGAACTTGCAGAGTTACACATATAAAACTAAATCATGAAATTTAGTTGATTTTTCGAGGTTTTAATATTTCTCTATAGGTTATTCGAAATTATTCAAGAATGTCCAGGTTATTTACATTTTACATTGCGGTGATTAGCGCGTATAGGATTTCCTTTGGTTTAACATACTTATGGATAATTCGATATTTTTTTGAACCTTCTAGGACATTCAAGATACTTTGAAAATTCAACATTGAACTGAATCACGTGCTATTCGCGATTTCCAACAAAGTAGCTGACATCTGGTGAAAACAATATGAACAAAATTTAACCATATAACAAGGGTGATCAGAACTGTCAAACAGTTGAATTTGACAATACTCGTCCCCTTTACTTACATAGAAACCAACGCTAACTACATTTGATGAAAATCGCCAATATCGAAGACTCGAAATTGTTTAATTAAAGCAAGGCTGTACAATAGGAAAAAATAGGTTTTTAACTAAAACTTTACTTATTCAAGGTACAAGAACATTTATAGGGGCCCGAAAAAACTTTTGCGGGGGCCCGAAATTTGGGACGCCATAAAAACACCATACGGCATTGAAAAGTAGACATTCTAAGCAAAATTTTAAGCCCAAAAAAGTTTATTTATCTCAAAAAATGAAATTTACAGGGGTGGTGGCCGATTTGACAGAGAATGCCCCTATAGCATGTGCTTCTGCTAGAAAGACGGTAGCATTGGTACCCAAGAACTTCGAGAGGGCAATCCCACTCCCGTATATTCCTACTTCTGCCCAGTTTACCGTTTTGATTTTACTCTTACGAGTTGCTGGGAATGATAAGTCGCCTGTTGGTCACCCAGCTATACCACAGGAAGGCTACATTTAACTGGAGTGTACCTGTTATCCAGAGTCCGCATATTTTCCCGGACTGATTAACCTATCAGCCATTCATCCATCGGAATATGCTGTTCCAGCTTAGGTTAGGGTTTAGTTGTCAAGGGTTTCTTATTTAGAGCTGTATTTTAGACTGTGCTAAACGGCCAAAAATGTGCCAAGTTGCTAAGTTACCAGTGGTTGCCACGAGGAGGCAGCACGTACACTTGCGAATTGTGACCAGTTTACCCCTAACATAGTTGTCCCCATCACCCTTCTGCTTCTGCCTGATATATGACCAGCACAGCTCACGTGATGGGCAGCTTACTGGAAGGTTACGGAGCTGGTAGATTAATCTACACAACTTTAGCCTCCCTCCCCCTGTCCAATAGAGGCCAAACCCATCTAACAAGGAGCGTTAGTGGCAAGTGTTAATGTTGTCTTGCAGAATAAAACTATACCTTGACAAATTTTATAGTTCTATACCGGACCAAAAAATTAGAGAGACTTTACTGAGAAAAGAATGAGGTTTGTTTACAATGCGATTTTATCCCCTTTTTCGACTATTCTTCAATTTTTATTACCAAAGGTTTTAAACTTTGGATTTTCGGAACTTCTAGACTATATAGGAGACACTTCAAGAAGTAATCCAGAATTTTTTCGGATTTTTTTAAAGCTTAGAAACCCGCACATTGTATTGGCGCTGCCACAAACATTTCCGCTCAGGAACATTTTTTTAAAGAAGAAATTCAAAATTCATTCGAAATACTTTATTCCACCCAACCAATTATTCCAACATACCAAGAAATTCTTGAACAAAAAAATGGCAAATGCTACGCAAATTCAAGAATTAGTTGAGAAACGTGTGCCGTTGTTTTATGGGAAGTGGACGTAGATCCGAGTGATGCCCATTTTTTTATAGACGCTTGTAAAAAAGTTGAAAAAACATTGGTTGGTAAGCCAGAGCAGCTTACATTACTTATCTTATTACTTATATTATATCTTAGATGAGGTTCTATTCCGGCTCCTTGGAAGGGCATATACAATGTTTAAAGATACCCAAATAGAAGATCTTAAAGACTTCTATATGGTAATTTAACAAAAAAGTTTTTGCCCGCCCACACAGTAGAGTCACTACAAGACAAATTAAGAAATGCCAGACAGGGAAAATCGGAGAGTTGCGCAGACTCCGGTAGTCGGGTACAAGGTTATGCACTAGATTACCAAGCAGGAGTCCGTACCAAATTTTGTGAGGCGAATGCAATCCCGAAACTCCTTGTGGCTACACTAGAACAGGAGGCTTTCATTCGTGGTTTACACAATGGAGCCATCCGAACAAACCTGTCAATGGCCACAGGGAAGTCCCTGAAGGAACTCATAGAAATGGCAGATAGAGTGGAGCGTCAGCTTGTTTGTTCTAGAATAACTGCAACTGGCAGCCAAGGGGATACAGTAACAAAGTACCAGCTTTGTGATAAGTCGGGTCACAGTGCGAAAACATGCCGAACCAATATCTTAAATCATGCACGGAGGGAAATCGTAGTACCAACCGTGACATGTAAGTATTGCAAACGTTTCGGGCATGTCTTGGAGAACTGTGCTGCCAGAAATGCCGCGAATCAAAGGTACCAACAGTTACAATCCAGAGTGCAACTCTATCAGCCACACTTTCCAGAAAGGAACCAATATCCAACAAGAAGCCAACAAAACTACCAACAGAATAATGGACAACAGAATTATCAACCAAATAGAGTTCAGCAGAACCTTGAGCCGCGTAGGAGCATGCATAACAGTCCTGTCACGCAAAATTTTAATCACCCTCCGGTTAATCAAACAAGGCCTTCACAGCCCATGGTTAATCAAAGACAACCAGCATACCTTAACAGGGGTCAACAGGGTTATCGGATAGATCAGGATATCAACCAATTAACGAACGGGCTACAAAGAATGAATATTAATTACATTGAAAGCATTGATGAAGACTCCATTCATCACCTGGGAAACGAAGAAGGACTCGTCGAGCACCAGAAACACCAGCTATAATTCAGGCGAGTTCAGTTCCCGCAAATATTCTTAATAATAACTATCAGAGTTCCGCCTCGGTAGTTCCTACGAGTTCCACCTCAACAAGCCATGTCAAGTATCAGAGTTCTGCCTCGAAACTGTCATTAAACGCAAATTTAAGCAAACTAGTTAGAACTCCCGCCGAACCGAAAGGAACGGAGGAGGTTTGGCCACCAACGAAACCATTCATAGCCGCTGCTCAAATCCATAAATCTCCATATGAGCTAAAGTCTCCAAGCATAAATTTTCCCATGATGTGGTAAAATTAAAGTTAGCAGCATCCAGAAAAGAGTCGAATCTTTTAATAGACTCTGGTGCTGCAGTGTCAATAATCAAAGTTAAAATGATTAAAGACATAAAATCGATAGATCGGAGAGAAAAAGCCATATTAAAGAGAATTGGCAAAGAAGCCACAACTACTCTAGGGTGTGTATCTACACACGTGGATATTCCACCATATTTAAAAATTCCTCGCAAATTCCAAGTAGTTGAGGACGATTTTCAAATCGAACAAGATGGAATTCTCGGAAGAGATTTTCTAAGTGACAATAAAGTTGATATTCTGTACAGTACTTCAGAACTGAGTATTCTTGGAAATAAAATAAAATTCTTAAATAACCCAGCCAAAATACGACTTCCTCCTCGAGAAGAAGTGGTAGTACTAGTATCAACTCCTTCAAATAGCCAATACCTATGCAGCTCAGAGGAAGTAATGCAAGGTGTATATGTTGGTAATTGTATCATCTAACCAAACATGCTGAAAGCTCAGATCAGCATAGTTAATACAAACCCAGACGATGTAACCATTGAGAACATCGTACCAAAACTCACCTCTCTTGATCAATACGACATCCTTCAATTCGAATCTTGCTCTGAGACAGGGAAAGATCAACATCTCGAAACTAGAAATGATCTTATAATAGAAAAAATTATTCCAACTTTAGATAAAAATCTAAACATTGAAGAATCTACTTCACTTCTTGAACTAATCAAGGAATATTCAGACATTTTTGTCGAAGGCGACAAACTTTCAAGCGTGCTTGGTGTCAAGCACCAAGTTCATCTTCACGATAACACTCCTCCAATTAATACTAGACAGTACAGAGTTCCACAAGTACTGAAGAAAGAGATTGATACCCAGGTGCTAAAGATGCTGGATGATAACATTGAAAAAACCAGATATAAATGGTAAAATTAAATGGAGAGTGGTTGTTGACTTTCGAAGAGTCAATGAGGCGACAATAGACGACTTATACCCACTCCCACTAATTAATGACATTTTTGATAAGTTGGGGCACTCTCAATATTTCTCCACTTTAGACATGGCCAACGGGTACCATCAAATAGAGATGGATCCCCGTGATAGGCATAAGATAGCATTTAACACAGATTATGGCCACTTTGAATTTCTCAGAATGCCCTTTGGAATGAAAAATTCACAAAGCACATTTCAAAGAATGATAATAGTGTGTTGCTTGGACAACAGGGCCTGATATGTTTTGTGTATCTACATAGATGATGTCATTGTCTATGGCAGAAACTTGAGAGATCACAATAGTAAGTTGAGGAACAACCTCAACATTTAAACAGAAAAGTGTCAATTCTAAGGCAAAGAAATCCAATATTTAGGACACATCATAACTCCTGAAGGCATAAAACCTAGCCATAAAACAGTAGAGGCAATAATTAATTTTCCAATCCCACGGAGCATGTGTGAGACTGAAAGCTTCTTAGGCCTCGCAAGTTACTACCGGTGGCATATGCCAGCCGCTCGCTCAAGCACGCGGAAAAGAACTACTCAACAATTGAAAAGGAAATGCTTGCCACAAAGTGGGCAGTTGAGGTGTTCAGACCGTACCTATATTCGGGTGTAAGTTTACCATCAGAACAGATCACAAACCACTAATTGGTGATCTTAAGAATGCATCTAAGAGAATTCTAAATTGGCGTTTACAACTCGCAGAGTATGACTACAATGTAGTTCATGTCTCGGGTAAAAAAACACAGGTGCGGATGCACTCAGCAGGGTACGTGAGGAAGAAGTTCGCGTTATTACCAGGGCAAAAGCAAAACAACAAGTGGTCATGTAGAACGAGAATAAAACTAAGGAAATCGAAGAAAAGCTTCAAGAATCTCATAAAATATCGGATGTAGATCAAACATCACCATTCACAAGCCAACAGAAAAAACCCGTCCAAATCGTTACAGATCCCAATGTAAGATTACAAATCCTTCATGAAAAGCATGATCTACCGTTTGGAGGTCATGCAGGAGTTTTTCGAACATATAAAAGAATTCGGATGGATTATTATTGGCCGAATTTATTAAATGAAGTTAAAGAATATGTTAAGAAGTGTAAAAAATGCAAACGGAATAAAGCAAGCCGTAAAACGAAAGTTGCTCTGGTACTTACTGAAACCTCAGAATTTCCTTTCCAACGGGTAGCGTTGGATATTGTAGGTCCCTTATCCGTAACCGAAGCGCAAAACAAATATCTCTTGACGTTTCAAGATGATTTAAGTAAGTTCTCTGGAGCTATATCTCTAACTGACGAAAAGGCTAGCACAGTAGCAAAGGCATTGTGCGAAGAATATATCAGGAAAAGATCCTAACTGATATGGGGTCCAATTTCATAAGCAATCTATTTGAAAATTTCTGCAAATTGCTTAAAATTAAACACATAACTACTACGAGTTTTCATCCGCAGTTAATGGTGCTCTTGAAAGATCCCATAACACTCTCAAGGAATATCTCCGAAATTTCGCGGCCATAGACCATCACAATTGGGATGAAATGGTTCATTACGCAATGTTTGTGTATAACACAACACCTCATTGTTCTACAAATTTCACACCGTGTGAATTAGTGTTTGGTCGACCAGCCTCAGTACCAACGGCCGTCAAGAAGGAACCTCAACCGGTTTATAATTATGATGACTATGTTAGCGAAATTAACGCCCGTTTGCGACTAGCACCGTGAAACAGAAACAAACACGTCTCATATTATCAACCAAACCAACGAAGCAATCCTACGAAACACAAAAAAAAAAAAAAAATCCTCAATCATTAATCCAAAACCGAGTATCACCTCGAATAGTATTAAGCAACAATCCAATATAACGAGTTACGTCTCGATCATTCCGCCGAGTTCTTTCTCGAGCATTAATTATTTAAACGAATCGAGCATTGTCTCGAATAATTCAAAAGCAACTAATCCGACGAGTTCAATCTCGAAGAATTTAGAAATAAGTAAGAATCCTTCAAATTCCACCCGGATAACGTGGTATAGCAGACACTATCCAAATAATCCCCTATCCCCTTTTGCAAATACTCAAATTACTCTAAGAGAAGCAATACAACTCATTCCAATAATTCATATTAGCATTATCAAAACATTGTTCCTAATTGTAAAATAGGCAAAAGATCAAGCCTTTTTCCTAAATATCCCTCTGAATCCATAATTTTAGCTTAAAGTAATCCTATTGAATTACAATGAAGATTTAAGAAAAGATATTTTTCGTAATCCGGTCGAATAAATTATCAACTGAGTGATAACGGTAAAAATAGTAAGTTTTTCTTGGTTTGGATCCATTTAACCCCAAGAAAAGAACAACTTACCTAATCAACCAATTTACTAACCACTTTAGATTTAGAGATACATTTTAAAGTAATGGGTCATTTATTCAAATTGAAATTTGTAACAGTCAAAATCATTGTAGAAATTATTTTTTGCACAAAAGAGGATCTTTCCAATATAAAGTAAATTTTTAGCTTTAAACAAATAACTTGTCCAATTATCTAATATGATCTCAAAACAAATTTGTTTAAATAGTAGTAATATTATTTACATTCTGTCAAAATAAGTCAAAAATAACAAAGTAGTTTAAGAAAAAATTGTAATTATAGAATTAAGTATATCCAGAAGAGGCAGAAACTACAACGATCAACATTACAAGTGAAAAAATTTCAAATTAAGAGAGTTATGATCACAACAAAGCATTACCATAATCAGATGAACCCACAGTCACACATATCATCTATAGCTTCATCATGGCACATGAAACTTTACAAATATTATTTGATGCAAAACTAAAGAAACATAGTTAACGTGAAGCAACCCATTATCCAAGAAAATCTACAATTCATTCATGAGTGTAATTCACCCTAAACAAACAATTGGTCACATGGGCCGCATATGAACAGCAAATACGGCTACACCGATCCAATCACTGATTAAGAAAATCCCAATGAATGACAACGGATAAGTTTGGAGTTCAGCAAGCAAAGTGAGGGCACTAGTTTTGTAGAAGCAGAATGCCAAATATTGCTCATCGTAGATTCAACAAACCAAGTCTAGTAGGCGTGCAAGCAATTCAACCTTGTTATACTCACTGGAGTACCAACCGAACAGAACTATCGCAACAATATGACATATGATGACTACCGTTTTCTCGTTAAAATACAGATGTCATCACATCACAGTTTCCGTTAAATTTCAAACATCATCCCATGGTTCAGAAAACACATATGTACTGCCAGTACAAAGGAAGATGCACCATGTGTCAATATGATGTAAATATGGTCATCATTCAGTTAGCAAGGAGAATGATTTCAAAATAGCCGAAAATAAATCCATACTGACCGCATTAGAAAAATAGTTAACGAAATCAACATAGTCATTCCGAAGACAATCAGCCGATCAACAAAATAATGAAACGTCCAGATGTTACACAACCAAATTTTGAAAGATGCAGCGAGAATCATCAAATGTTCAAGGCAGATTATATGGTCAGCATCCAGCGATCAAGTAAACTTTTGTAGAAGATATGAGTAGTTTTCACTGAAAAATAGAACACTCAAACGACGAAATGACGATATGTATGCAGCATTCATTTAGGGGCAGATGAGTAAAGTTTCAATACAAAGCACAAAAAAATTATGACTTCGCCTGAATGTACACAATAAATGCAAGTTAGAAAGTTTCAATATAAAAAAAAATATTACACAGTTTAACACAATGTGTTACAGTATTAAACAGTTTAAGACAGTTTTGTTAAGACAAGTTCTAATTAAGAGTTCTACTTTAGCAGTTCTAGCTTAAGATAAAAAAAGATACGTTACAAGTAAATTAAGAAATCTTATGATAAGTAAAACATAAACATATCATTCAAAGTATCAAAATAAACGTTATAATGTAATTTGCAAGAATAAATTGAAGTTATCTTTAAATATATAAAAATCTTGTTAGTGAGTGTAAAGTGAGACGAATCTTTGGTAAGTAAGATATTAAAGGTAGATACCTACCTACATATATGTATTAGAGTAATTAGAGTTAAGTAGAATTAAATTTACAATACCTGTGTTATTAGAGGTATAAGCTATTTATTTCTCTGATTTATTTTCTAATTTTCTTTTATTTGGGCAGTTACATCTACAAACATGCTAATTGCCTCCTTTGAACACGCATAAATTTGTATAGCTTAAAATATAAGCTGTTATTTACTAAATGACTTGTACCAAACATGTTTAACGTTTCCGCTAAACCTTAACAAAATTAATACAAATATTCAAAATACTGTAACAATTTTATCTGCAATTACGCATACAACTAATCAACAACAAAGATTATTACACAGATACATTCTAACCATAAAATTACATCCATATTCTCGTGCTAATCTTAATTTAGTCATAAAATATGTCTAATTTTCTGCCTGCGGTACTAAGAGATTATTGTGTTATTATCACATTTATTTTTGTAATTTTATCCGTCCAAAATAATGTTTTGTTTGTATTACAATTCCCTCTGGCCATTTGGTACTATCAGAAAACGTGCCATTAAGTGTTAAGTCAGTACATATTGAAATACCTTTTTACACAACATAAGTAATTACGTACATACTATATGTGTGGTTTTAGGAAGAAAGTAACCAAAAAAATAATGAAATATAAACAAAATTATGTTACAATTAGAAACAGTATACCTTCTGAACATCGCACACATCGTTTATATACATAATTATATAACATTTCTATATTAGTTGGTTAAAATATTTACAATGTGTACAACAAACAACACAAAATTAATATTCCTCATAAGTACGTGTGAATTATTTAAACAAATGGGTTAGAAATTCTACATTTATGAGAGCTAACTAAAACAAATGGAACATAGTACCACTATATTATCCATTACAATAAAAACTAGCATTTTACTATGTAATATATTAGCTACAAGAAAAAAAAATTGTAAAAATCATCAAAACTTGGGGTATGATGTGTAACAAAACAAATTATGTTTATAAAGTTGATGTTGAGTTGAGTCAAAACCAAGAAAATATTGTGACATGAATAATAAAAGAGCAAAACAAATTAATTCCAATATGCTGTTTATCGTAATTATTTTAACCTTTCGCAACTTAAGAGTATGATGTTTTATATACTTATTATGTGCTCCTTCAACCCTTTAATAATTTAACATGTTGCCCGTAGTAAGAAATATCTTTCTTATCAGTTATTGTAATTATGTTGTCTTATTGAAGAGAAAGATATAAAATATTTATTTTATTTTATATGGGTGTTGAGTTTATTTACATCTGGATTGTGGTTAGCTTGACACAATTATCTACATTGCAAAAAATAATGGATACTCCGTAGACGCAATAAACCAACATGAAAAAATAAAAAATAAAATACATCGATTTGGCCTGACTACACTTTGTACTGATAATACCATCACCAAGATGTATATAACGGTGTAATTTAATAGAAATGCATGCAATATAACTAGAATGATCTTACAGCAACATGGATACACCGCAGCTTTTAGAACAAATCACACATTATTATCCCTAGTAGAAGGTAATCGATAATTTATCGTTCTACGATAATTATTCTAATGTTTAAAATTCAACAATTAATTAATACATTTGAAGTTATTTCATGAAACAAGTACTACTCGATGATCGGAATTGATACCACTTTAGCACTGTGAACATAAATCAGTGTGATTCCATAATAAGTGCTACATTTACTTTTAGATAATAAAGTTAAAATCCAGTACTTGATTACTTCAAATATGTAATACTAATTTGCAACTTTTAATATAAACTTTAATATGGTTACCAAATTTTAGTTATTGAATGACTACCAATAAATTAAGTCTAATGATATGAATAATAATTAGTTTTAAATGTTGAAGTTAATTAGCTGATAAACTTGAAAAAATGAATTATTGGACCAAAACAAACTGTCCAATTGAATTTCATAGTACTTGCAAAATTATGAAGTTAATTCATAACTACACCCAAATACTAAACTGTACTTTAAATAATTGATACTTCAAATTTAGCTACTAACTTAAACTCCAATAACTACTGCCAAATTCAAATCAGTTGCTTAAAGTGATATATAATTTACAATGACATTTTTCAAATATAACGATGATTTGAACTTCAGCAACTAAGTATATTATGTAGGTGAAAATCACCAATTATTGACGGCTTGACTCTACTATTGAGACATACAAAAAATAAATGATACATACATTTTAAAACTATGTTCGATTTTTAAGTAATAATTAACAAACTAACTAACCACATTACTCAAAACGATTTGAATCAAAAATATTTCATAAAAATGATTTATAGATTAATTACTGATTGAATTTGAAGCGAAAGTAATGTTTGATAAAATTTTAATAATTAATAACTTTGAATTCACTTAGTAGTGACATAGCAAAATAGCATATAACTAAAGTTCAATGACATTTGATAAATCACCCAAAGGTTACTAAACAAATATTATATGTGAAACTTAAATACTAATAAATAATATGAACAGATATTAGTGAACTAGAAACTAGTGTAGCTTGGTTGGGGTTTCCTGCAGTGCAGTAAAACATTGTGTTTCAAAGAACACAACACATACGGTGGTATGGTGCAATCTCATACAAAGTGCTTAGCAACGAGGCAAATTTGTGCACAACCGTTGGCGCCGAGCAAAACGATAACGCATTTGCGGTGTTACCTCAGCTGCACGGAACAACGGGCAGCTCACGAGCGAATGTGCACCAGTGCAGTACCCACATGTAATGGACCCCTTGAGTCCGGTTATCCAGGGTGAAATCAAGGCCCGCAGACTATCCCCGAAGTACTAAATATCATCGTGTTCACCAACCATGTTCTCGACCTCCAGTAGCAACAAATGACACTCACATTTACATGCATTTCCACAATAGTTTGGGGATCTCAATGGTCTGACAGCCATCGACACGCCCTTGAAGATACGCCAAATGTGCTCTCAGCATTAATAACAACTCCACCAAGTGGCCAAGCCGTGAGCTTTCCTCCATGAAACTCATAATGACGTTGATAATGTTGAAAAACAGACGTGTATAAAACAAATCGAAAAACGTCGCAAAAAACTTGACGAGCAGCACAAAACGTTGAAGAATAGCTGTATACTTATCGAAGAACATATATGCAATTGGCGACGAACAACGATGTAGTTGAACGAAGAATAACGGTGTAATACCCTTGACAGACTGCGATTTATTAAATCCGATTTAGCTAAACTCGTTTTAAATTACGGTTAATACACTTAAACTATTACTGTTTTCATAATATTTGTCAAACTAATACACTCTTATTACATCGTTTTAGTCACTAAACTCAAAATAAATCATAAAACTTCTAAATCTAACTAAGGCTAATCTCGAAAATTCACTAAATCGGATTTATTAAACCACAGTCTGTCTAGGGTATAACTGTCGAAGACTAGCTGTATAGTTGCTCGAAGAATAACGATATGGTTGTCGAAGAATAGGTTTATCACCTGACAAAGAACACTGCTGTGCAAATTCTCGAAGAATGACTGTATAAATTGTTAAAGTTCAACTGTATGTACTAGTAATGAATAGCTGTGTAATACTTGAAGAACAGCTTTACAAAATGGCGAAGAATAATCTTGTACTTTCTCGAAGAATAGCTGTACGAGTTGCATAAAACTTCAATAACTCGACAAGGAGTGACCGCACAGAAATTTTCCTAGTATCATTTTACAAGGTTTCGAAATTGTCTATAAAATGGCCGATTTGGATTTTTGAATGAAATATCGAGCAAGTTCGTTTACAGTTTCAAACAGCAGCCAATTTTTTTTTTGGACACCTTTTGTTTTACTCATAAAGGTCATAAAAAAACAAAATAATATAAAACAGTTTCCAAAATCGAAAAGAAAACAAAATTTCCTTCAACTAGAAACAAAATTTTTTTTTTGGAAGGTGGTATTTCACCAAGATACAGGCGTTCAAATCTGGGTATTTTTTCGACGAAAATTTCTGTTCGGTTTTTTAATTGGCGCAGTGTAGTAAGTAATTTCGCAAGAGTATATAACACTCGTGGTGTTATATACATATATTTTAAGTAAAGTGAATACTACCTTTATGCTGCGTGTAAATAACGTCCCGAATTAACCAAACAAAATTCACTAAAGGTTATTATTAAGCGGCGACGCAAAATGGCTTGGCGTGCCGCACTTATTGTTCACAAAGTTTTTATACAAATTTTATTTTTCCCGAACAAAATTCACCACTCGGAACTATTTGCGATACTACTAATTTATAATTTATTAGTTAGAAATTTAATTAATTTAATTTATTAATCCCGACACCGTTGTAATTATATAGTGTTTATTAAATGGGCTTTATCACTTAAAATATTTATTTTGGTGCGTGTTGTCTCGGCACTAGATATTCAGAGACTGTATGTGTCTAAATTTTGACAGCATAATTATTGAATAGAGGTGGACTCAATTTGTTTAAAAGTAAAATTCATTGTTTAAATTCAAATTTCGTTCCTTTATTTATTCTCTTTTTGCGAAAGAAGAGAACAAATATTTTGTTTTGTTTGTTTCCTCCGGAACGAAATCCAACAAAATAAAATATCTCTCCTCTCCTATCTTTTGTGTTTTATATGAGGTTGAGTGTTGAGGAGAGATATTTTATTTTTTTTGATTTCGGAAAGAAACAAACAAAAATATTTTTTGATTTCTTTCACAAAGAGAGAAAAAAAAAATAAAAGTAGGGAAGGAAAAAATGAATTTAAACACTGATACATATTTTGCTAAATAAAAAGTTGTGGACAGTGACAATAGATGGTGATGAGGAATTTTCGGTGTTGTATTAAACGTATCCTAGACATTATTTAATACAAAGTAGTGAGGTATGGGATATATTTATTGCTAAGCAAGGATACCCACCCCTGTATATTTAATGAGTTAAATACCCTGGAGGCATCACTACTAACCGAAAGGAGCTATTCAGATTCAATTATATTTAAAAGTCGAAATGGGTTACATTTCGAATAATTGTGGAGATGAAACGAATGAAAATGAGCTATTTAAATGAGTGAATCGCTACATGGAGGAGTGAGATTCCTCCATTAAAGAATGTTTAATCGGCTTAAATACGGACAGTTTTAGGTGTGCGACACACTGATTTTTGTTTACTAGAACACAGTATGCCGTAAGCCGGTTTGAGCCGGTCGATTGAAATGGTTTGGTTTTTACCATTAATCAACACTGTGAATTGGCTACACGAATTAAAAAAGGTTGAATTGAAAATGGTGATTTTGTATGAATTTGTATGAACACCTGTTACCTTTTTTAATTCATTTTTTTCTGAAATAAAAATGGTATTCCTTTTTCATACAAAATTCGCCTTTTTTATTTCATTAATGAACACCTTTTGTAATTCAGCCTTTTTTAATTCGTGTAGCCCTGTGAATTATTTGCGAAGGCGTCGTACGACTTTATATGAACCTTCATATGGAAGTGATAACCCGGTACGAACCTTGTCTGTTCTGACAAACACAAAATCACAATTATTGAGTGATTTTGGAATAAAAACATCGTCTTGTTTGGACTGACGAATTCACACGGGTGTGTTCTTTCCCAACGAGTTATGGCGGACAGGGGTTTTTATAGGATATCTAGCGAGCGGCGAATTTTTAGGAAAAAAAAGAGGAACGAAAGAAAAAACAACAAAAAAAAAGTTTAGCTAGATAAAAATATTGTACTTTTGACAACACTATTTTAAACTAATAATTTGTTTCAATCATTTAATAAAATATATATAAATCTTAACAGATATTTCGATCCTAAGATCATCTTCTTGTGTTTTTTCCACAGAAACTATAATACATTAAAAATACAAATTAAAAAAATTTAGATTAAAATTTTAACAAAATTAAAAAATTAAAAAAATTTCTTTAACAAATTTTACAAATTGATATGAAAAACCATAAATAGAATTCTATGAAATATAAAATTCTAATACAAAATAGCTATACTAGAAATTACAACTAAACTAATATTAAAAACTTACTATTTGACTATTTTAATTTTGTTTAAATATTTATTAACGTTTCCATTTTGGAAACTGTCAGTTTAGAAAAATGTTTTTTATAATGATGAACATACAAACAATTTTTTCCACCATATAACTATTTAAGGAAAATTCCATGTTGTTTCGCTATGTTTTTTAAAAAAATGTATGACTATACTAAAAAAAATATACATATGTATATTGTATTTATATTGCACAAAACCAATTCACAATTTTTAATATAACCAATTATATTAAGTAAATTATTTATTCATTTTTATGGTACATATTTCAATGTTACAACCCTATATAGTATATTTAACTCGGTGCATATGTAAAGATCGAGTCTATACGAATGTGATCGAGTTGATGTCTACATTAAAAGAATTTAATGTAGTAAAAATAAATTAAAGCTATTGGAATATCACTCCAGCAAAAATCTATAAACTGTCATTTAGTCTCAGTATGCGTTACTAAGAAAAAACTTACTATTACTCTAATTGGATTAGTTTGGTAATTATTTGTTATTAAAATTTAAATTGTTTTTAGGTGACAGACAGATTGGATTTTGCCAACATAAACAGAAAATTGGAATAATACTATATACATATGTATGTATATGTGACATTAATAAATTATTGGCAAAAAATTAATTGAAATCAATCAGTGTTTTTATTTGTTGGTTATATGTGTGTATAAAAAATTTATATGCTGCATTTATGTTTTCCGTGTCAGTTTTGAAGTTAATATTGTTTTTATTATCTTTCAATATATTATATAGACTCTCAATAATCTCCCGTTTCTTTTTAACAGTTTCAATATGAACAATTTTTGTATTGCTGAATTCTGGATTATGTTTTGTTCTTACTGCGTGTTGTGGAAGTGCTGTATCATTTTTGCTAAGTCTAATATCACTTTTATGTTTCTGTAGTCTCGTTTTAAGTGAATTTGAAGTCTTTTCAAAATATTTTTTGTCACAAGAACAGGGTACTGAGTAAACTACATTGTCATAATTTTCTTTTGGGATGTTATCTTTTAGTTTTGAAACAACTTTTTGTAGTTGGTTCGGTATTTTAAACGCAATTCTATCTACACCTAATGATTTCAGTATTGGTTTGATATTATCTGATAATCCAGTTATATATGGGATGGCCGTATTGACAGGTCTTGGACATTCTAATCTCTGATTTACAATGTTTGGTTCTATAATTTGATGGTCTGACATATTATATTTTATATCTCTTAGAATTTTCTTTATGGTTCTTAGCGGATAATTATTATTGGTAAAATATTGTTGAATGATTAGGATATTTTTTTGGTGGAAACTTGGGTCACCCAAACTGAGAACTCTTTTTATTGTGCTCCTTAGTATGTTAAGTTTCATATTTAGGGGGTGTGCTGAGTGAAAATTTAAGACTCTATCTGAGGTAGTCGATTTTTTGTACCAATCAGTTATAATGTTTTGATTTTTTCTAATTAATGTTAGTTCTAAAAAATTAATTTTATTGTCAATTTCTACTTCAGTTGTAAATCTAATGTTGTTGTGAAAATTTTCCAGTATACTTTTGGTGTGTTCAATATATTGTTGTGGCATAATAATTAAAATGTCGTCTACATATTTAAGTAGTACTTTTGGTTGTATGGTTAGTTGTAGTAAGGATTCTTTAAATAATCTTTCCATCACTATGTACGCAAGTATAGGTGAAAGTGGGTTTCCCATCGCTAAACCAGATATTTGTTTATAAAACTCATTGTTATAAGTGAAAAAAATTATGTTTTGTGATTATAAGTTTTAATAATTCTATAAAACTACTTTTATTTATATTGGTCAATTCGGACCAACGTTCGTTTACTTCAGATAAAACAACGTCTATTGGAGTATTTGTAAATATGCTTTTTACATCAAAAGAGGCTAAGGTGTATTCTTCACTTAGGGTGATGTCGTTAATTTTGTTTTTTAAGTCTATTTAATTTTTTACGTTGAAATTGCTATGTATTGTTAATTGTTTTAAAATAGAGGGGAAGTGTTTCGAGATAAAATAGATATGTGCATTGATATTTGAAACAATTGGTCTAAGGGGAATATCGGGTTTGTGTAACTTTGGTAAACCGTATATCCTCGGTGTCTGCGGGTTGGAACAGACTATTCTTTTAAATATTGTATCATCAATTTGACCTGACAATTTAAGCTGTTTAATTTTAAATTCTAACTCTGCTTTAACTCTAGGTGCCTTAGGGAGTTTAATATACACTGTGTTATCTGACAATAATTGCATCATTTTTTGGTCGTATTACTCTTTATACTTTATCACCACCATCTTCCTATTTTTATCACTTTTAAAAACAATAATTTCTGGATTATTGTTTAAAAATTTGTGTAGTGTTCTTGAAGCTTGAGTTATTGAAATATCTAAATCTGTTCTTTTATGCAGTGGCGTAACTACAAATTTTGGGCCTCCCCGCAAACTTTAATGCGGGCCCCTAGACTACCCTTCCTCCACTTTGCGTATCTTTTCCTTTAGTAATAAAAAATGTTAGCATTAAAAACATTGCATTTTTATTTAAAGAAAATATGGTTACGCGAACTATCTTTATTAATAAATATTCAATTAAATACAAATAATATAACATTTTAAATCAAAATTCAATTTTAATTATTAAATTTTGACTTGAAAATGATATTGTGGAGGGTATGAAACAGTTCTTTATTACAAGAACAAAGACCACCGGACCTCCGCTGCGGGTCCCTTATCGTCTCGGGCCCCCGCAGCGCGGGATTTAAACGCTTGGTCTTGTACTATATTATTATTAGGATAATTTAAAAGAGTAAATTCTACGTCAGCAATCATTTGAAAAATTGGTGCATTATGTTTTTGGGTTGGTAACGCAAATTTGGGTCCATAGTTTAATAATCTTATCACATTATCGGGAATAGTTACATCTGTAAGATTTGTGACATTCAATGTTAAATCTCTATTACTCGTATTGTCTGAATTATTAATATTTTTATTTTTATTTTTTATGGTTATGATATTCCAATATTTTCTTATCAACCGTTTTTTAACTTTTTTGAAGTTTAAAAGTTTAGTTTTTGAAGTTCGTGAAAAACGAGAGCTAACAGAAAAGCTTAGTTTGTAAATTACGTGTAAAACGAGAGATAACCACGGTAAAGATTAGTTTTGGTTCCGTGAAAGAAACGAGAAGAAAACAAAGAAAAAAAAACTGGAATAGTGGTGGCACCCCGGGCTAAGCAGTGGAGCGAGAGACGTCGTCCCGACCCAGGAGGGGCTACACCAGGCAAATCGAACCCCACCAGAACCCCGTTGGATTGGGTGGATTTTGCGAGGGAGTACCGGTCGTGGGAGAGGAGGTGGTTGCAAGTGGTGTCCCATCCTTCCACCCCTTTAACGTTAGCGTATTGTAAGGGAACCCTATAAAAAAAAAACAACGGGCGAGTTCACCCTCAACTCGCAAAAGATTTATGTGAAAACTTTTTTGTATAACTATTGAATCATTTCAAGCCATTTCGTTAAGGCTCAGAAACCCCTCCATAAAGACAGATGTTGTTCGCTCAGTATTTAAACTAAGTTACATTTTTGGTTCAAGAAGTCAGTAAGTTATAATTCTATTTTGAATTTGGAGGACGAACCTTACTGACAATAATTAAGCATGAGCAAAGTACAGTTCTGTTAAGTTAATCATCTAAACCTCCATAGTAGTAAATGGTCACGGCAAACTCACTGAACAAAGCAAAATCAGGTTACACTTCCGTTAAATGATCGTTACAGTACTCGTTCAAAATTCTCAAACAAACATCGAACTCGTACTGTAACAACTCATTTACCGCCCTTGTGACGTAATTAACTATTACACTTCACAAGCATAATTTGTGGTCCTTTTACTCGTATGTAATTTTCATTTTCAAAAACACTTGCTACTGTGGCCATATATAGCAGATATTTTCACAACAAAATAAATTAAAGTAGGCGGTTTTTTTTACATTTTTTTTTGTATTCGGCTCACGATTTTTTTGAAATGCCGGATGATGTTGTATATTGCCTGAGTATGCGTAGATTTTGCATTGATTTTACGTTTTATTTATTTTTTTTTCTTATCGATATTCACCCATTCCAGCAATTTTTTGTTCGGCATTTTTGTTTCCGTAACCCGATTTCTATGCAATTTTTTACTTACTCCTGCCGCTAAAGATGTTTTCACATCAAAAATTTCGAGCGTACGGGGATACGACCCGTAGATTTTTTCGTTTTGTTGTTTGTTTTCATACAGGTGCCGGGACCGAGCAAAGCTTTGGGAGGATCCGGAACCAAGCGGTAAGTGGTACACCAAAATTTTTTTTTGTTGGGGTTTCCCATTTTATATTCCTTTTTTTTTGTGATTTGTTAATATTAGTTACATATACACCCCCGTTCAAAAGTTTAAGACCACTGCAAAATATACCGTTTAATGAATAATTACTTTTCAACAATCTTATTCTAAAATTGGGTTTTATATTGTTGACAAAAACATGCATTTTAATTTATCAACCTATTACAATAAATAGTTTTTACATTTGTTGTCAGCAAATGCAATGTGCATTGTGCAATCTGGTCTTAAACTTTTGAACGGGGGTGTATATCTCAGTGTGACTTGTTTTTTTGATAACCCCAACCACCTTCGTAAAATAGTGCCGTCCCGCAACCACCAGCCTTGTGACCGAGGGCCTCGAGTGGGTTATTCCCCGGGCTTAATAGTTCATTTTGGATTATCTCTTAAATAAACATATGTGTACACCAACCGGTGTTATGAACTCACATTAAGGAGCTCATTATTTATTTATTTACTGTGGGGTGAGCAGATTAAAGAGTATGAGCGGCTAAAGATAAGTATATATATAGGGAGCGTGTCAGAGGTGGGAGAATGGGACATTCCGCCGAATGGCGTTCCACTGGATGTGTCTCGGGTCTCCCAGCGCTGACACGTTCGCGTTATCCACACGAGGTTTTTTCTCTTTTTTTTCAGCTTTTCTTCGTTCCCTTGGTCTCAACCCACCATATGTCCCTCTCAATTATTGGTCCGGCTACATCAGGGACGGGAGCTCCAGCGGATTCCGGCGCTGGCGTCGCGGATGCCCTGGACCGTTCATCCTCGGTGTTCCTGGTCCGCTAAGCGTGGAGACGGGGATCCTAGCCATTTCCACTCTGTGGTGTTGATTGTGGGGGTTCCTTGTCTCGACGCTCGGTGGTTCATCCTTAGCCCTGTTCCATTATGCCATTAGCTTGCGGATGCTAAGCCATTGTACGTATTCGGTTTGAGCCAAATAGTTTTGTTAACTCTGTGAAAAGCTTCGACTCAAATTGCGTTCCATGATCAGTGGATATTAAGGGGCACGCCGAATAGAGGTACGTAGTTGTTGACGAATGAGTAGAAGATGGTTCGACGTAATGTTTCTGCAATGTATTGGCGATTGTACCCAGTTGATGTTTCGCATACAATTTCAAGGCCAGGCAGTTTAAAACGTTCTAGTTTCAGTGATGAACTATTGTGACATTCGGCACCATAAAATAAATTCTGAAGTTCTAGGTCAACTTTTTGTGTGTTTGCAATTTTGATTAAGTTGAAATGTGTTTCGATTGCGGCCGTCTCGTTGTCGGTAGTGCTAAATAACGTATCCGCGACAACGTTGTCATGCCCGTAAACATGTTGAATTCCGAAGTAAATTGTATAATATAATTCAAGTGACGTGATTGCCTCGGATTATGGTCAGTGTAGATTGTAAAATCTCGGTCTTCAACTAAGTATCTGAAGTGTTTGACTGCCAGATGATTTACGAGTAATTCCCTATCGAATGCGGAATATTCATTTTCAGCGTCCGTCAGCTTTTTCGAGAAGAACCCCAGGGGCTCCCAACACTCGTTATGGTAATGTTGCAGTACTGCATCGAGCTTTGAGTCACTTAGTGGATGCGCCAGAAGTGTTATCTGTTCCAATTCAGTTTTCAACGATGTGAATGCGTGATGGTATTCGTCGGGCCAAGAGAAATTCTTGGCTGTCTTGGACTTTTTGAGTAAAGCTGCCAAGTGACTGTGAATTGTAATTATTTAAAGTAATTTATACCATACCGACAAACCGCTGAATACTTTTAACTGAAATTGGAGCTGAGAATTCTCTGATTGCGTCAATTTTTTCTTCTGATGGTAAAATACCATCACCATCAGGTGTAATCTTGTGGCTGAGGAAATCAAGAGTGGTTACGCCAAAGTCGCATTTTGCGCTCTTGATATGAACATCAAACTGTGCTAACTCATTGAACAATTATTATAAGTGTAGTTTGTGCTATTTTTCAGTGTGCGAAGCAACAAGAATATCGTCAATGTAGACGAAAACGAAATCTAAGTCACGAACAACTTGGCTCATGAAAAGCTGAAATGTTTGTGCGGCGTTTCGTAGACCGAATGACATTCGAGTGAACTCGAAGAGGCCTATTGGGGCCTATTGGTTATCGGGTAGCGATCCGATGTTGTGACCGAGTTTAATTGCGTATAATCCCCACATGGTCTCCGATCTTGATCTTTCTTTTTCACCATGTGTAATGGGCACGAAATGGGAGATGCCGATGACCGACAAATCACTAATTCCACCATGTGCTGAAATTTAGTGAATGCAGCTTTGTGACGGATTAAATCTAGCAGACACGGGCAGATAGCCTGCGGTGACAATGTGGTGGACCACGTTGAGTCGGACTGTTAAATTATAGTTCGGTTCTGCTGTTAAAGAAGGAAACTGTTTGAGCAGAGTGTCGTAATCATTGTTGACCGTTTAATGGATCGGTGTCGGTATGTCGACACGAATATAGTGGCATTGATTGACAGCTTAGTCGTTGAATTAACCAGCTCTTTGTTCTTGAGGTCAACAAGAAGTTCGAATTTACATAGAAAATCGGCGCCAATGATCGGACGATTCACATCAGCTATGATAAAAGCATGCGTAACGGTTCGCTTAAGTCCAAGATTCACCTGTAGCAACCTTGAGCCGTACGTGTGGGTGGATGTGCTATTGGTGGCCGAAAGGACTATATCGAGGTTTCGTATGTACTGAATATAAATATTTGAAATTTTGCGACTGGAATAACCGATAGGTCAGCGCCAGTATCTAATAAATAAGTTAATTTAGTTAAGTTGTCGTATATATGTAGACGAGTTGAGATTTTATTGTTTGACGTGGCAGTTGAAATGTAGATGTTTGCGAACGAGCCATTTCAAAATCAAAGGATACACATTTTATGACACTACACATCCTAGCGGAAAATCGCATGGGGGAACTGCAATCCTTATCAAGAACAGATTAACACATTATGAACTACAAAAATATAGTGAGGAGCATATACAAGCAACTAGCATCTGTCTGGATGAATGGTCAGGAAAATGCACCATATCTGCAGTTTATTGTCGACCGAAACATTCAGTGAAAAGACATTAGTTTGCAAACTACTTCAAAACTCTGGGAGATAAGTTCCTTGCGGGAGGGGTTCCAGACCCAATTGAAGTTTACGTTAAACAAAAAATTTTCTTTATACATCTCGCTAAAAACAAAACATGAAATGGTTGCAGCAGTACAAAGCCTGACGGCTGTCTTAAAACAAGCTGCAACGGGTGCGATACCATGCAGCTCAGTTTACTTAAAGTTGGACAAACCGTCTCAGAATATTTGGCAGCTGTTAATGATAAAACGCTCAATACGCAGGCAATGGCAACTACACAGATCGCCTACACTTAAATAATTTAAATAAAGCGACCAAAAACCTGAAAATGGCCTTATTAAAAGAACGTTATGAAAGGGTTCAACATTATCTCAGTGAACTCACAGCGACCGAAGCAACAGATTACTCTCTGTGGAAAGCCACATGTAAGCTGAAACGACCAACACTTTCATGTCCTCCGATTCGTCTCCCTGACGGAAACTGTGCAAGAAGCGATGCAGATAAAGCAAACATATTTGCTCAACATTTAGTAAGGTATTTATACCCAACGAACAAATTGGAAGCCCTGAATTTATTAAAAAAGTTAAATACAAGTTGGCGCCAAATACAAAAAAAAATCAAGGAAAACATTGATCCAAGAAAAGCACCAGGGCATGATCTGACAAGTGGCAAAATACTAAAAAATCTTCCGGAAAAATGTATTAAATTAATAACATACATTTTCAACGCTATAATTGGTTTGGTGATCTTTAACGAATCCTTTCTGGGAAATTCAGGGAATCGGATAGACCCAATTTTGTTAATGTATTGTTTGTTTCATTTTTAAAGAGGTTTGTTTAATGAAGCACTGAAAATTGCGAGCACAAACAAGTTTTCTGTCGATATACTCATATTTACGAGCAATTATATTTGTGTTTGGTGCAGATGTTTCCTGATGAATTTTGATTTTTGATTTCCGTATAATGATTTCTTTAAATCTTTTTTTTAGTTACTCCGGCCGCTAAAGATGTTTTCACATTAAAAATATTTGTGTATCACAAATTATTTCGTATCAGTTTGACGTTCCACTATAGAACGCTATTTAGTTTTTTCTTCTCAATTTTGAATCATTATTTATAGAAACGGCATTGTGAAAAACCACAAAAAGATATAAAATTTGCTGATAAAGTTGTTATATTTATATAGATTTAAAAAAAAATCAGGCCGGACATTGCGGTTTTTTTTTTTCGGACTTAAAATTTAAGACACCCATAATGATGCCTATTATATTTATCAGCGCTCAAATTAATATTATATTTTGATAAAATTGGATATCTGCTTTGTGGAAAAATCCACACAATTTTGACTGCGTCTTAACCAAGGTTTTTTGATAACATGTAGATTTAATTCATTTGGATTTTACAAAATAAAATGAACAGAGAATTTCAAAACAATGTGAAATTGAAAATGCAGAACTCTTAATGTAATGGCCTACACAGTTTCTAAGCCATTCCAAAATTTAAAATATCTCCAAAACCAGTTTATTTTAAACTATAGTAGACGAAGTTGATTACTATTTCTCTAGACTAGAAGAACACAACAGACCCCACTCTGCGGTTTTGGCTACAATTAAGCGAACGTGAATATTTGAAAATTCGTCAACTGTTCTACAGTAGAGCACCGCAGCGTAAGCAGTGCTATAACTGTGCGTCTGTTAAATTGAACAGGTCTTGGTATCCTTCACTAAGGGAGTCTTACCACAAAGCGCCCCTTTGTATCTCTAGTATGATCAGTCGTAAATAACTCTTCGCAGTATTTTTGAGATGGAAGCCCCTTTCGTGAATATTGAACTCCACGTTTCGTGAATATTGAACTCCATTTGTAGGATGTATGGAACAAATTTCGAGTCACCTCCTAAGATAATCCATATATCAGACAGTGTTTTGTGCTATTAGGCCGTTCGGACCTGTAATTTGTCCTTGTCGTAGAAGTTTGAAAAGGTGACTTGCTTTCAGAAGATTTCTATTTCGTCTGCACTCATTGTCCTAATTAAATCCATTTTGTTAATAATAATTTCAGAAAATTATGATTTCTTTTTATACTTGTTTTAATTTATTTGGTTGGTATAAGCGTAAATTAAATTATTAAATAATTCGCAGT
This sequence comes from Tipula helvola, assembly GCA_963556165.1. Lineage (NCBI taxonomy): Eukaryota > Metazoa > Arthropoda > Insecta > Diptera > Tipulidae > Tipula > Tipula helvola. The sequence goes on from OY744482.1 coordinate 284,669,385, forward strand.
ATTTGAATCAAAATTGCCAGTAACAGTTTTTTTATCCTCTGATTTATACATACACCAATAACAGAAGATAAAACAGAGGATAAAAAGAAATCCGAGGATTAATTTTCTTGTTTATCATCGTTCATAAATTACAAACGAAGATTAATCCTAGGATTAATCTTCAGCGGCATTCGTAAAATCGGGCCTAAGTGTTGTTCGATCCTTGGTGGTGGCATGCGAAGCTAAACCACCAATCGGAATCCGACAGTTATTACGGGTTAATTGTAGTTTGTTATTTAGTTATTAAGCAAGCCTCCGATCCTGAGTCTAACAGCACCCTGAAGTACTGATTTTTTTCAAGTATATATCTAAGCTTTACCAAGGCAGTTGACAACAATGAGTACCTTGCCATCACTGCAGAATTTATGAGAAGCGCTAATGATTGGTTTCCTTCTTTGAGAGTATTTACATTGGGCGGTTGCGAAGAATGGAGAGAGGTATGCTGCTTTCATTAACATACGAAGCAACGACGTTTAGATGAACAATTATTAGATATAAGACACGAGCTTGGGCAACAAATTCTCTCTTTGTTCTATTTATTGTTCGATGTACTGTTTGCAGTCCTGGAGTCTATGTAGTTCATTATATTTAATGCATCGGAGTAACGCATTGGCGGTGGGTTGTATGGCGGTTGCATCCGATACTTACATACTTACTATTATGGTACGTCACAATAGGTTATTAAGCTGGCATTTATTTATGCTAAACTGGCTCCAGAGCATCTTTTTTCAATGAATAATATGAACATTTTGAAGCTGGGACATTTCTTCTTTTCATCTAATTTCTGCAGAAAGAGAAGCCTTTCATTCCTTATCAGAAGTGTCGTAAAGCTTGCGAATAAAGGTTGGACATTCCTTCGTTATGATTTATTGAGCGATATATTTCCTAATCATGGGTATGTTCACTAGACTCTGGTTATCATATCGTGTACAGAGCTTGTTTTATGCCTCCAAATAATAAGCGCCCGTTACTGGTACACGCCTAAGGAAATTAGCTGCATCGGCTCGTAGAAAGTTTTTCAAGTATTGGAACTTGCGGACATCAGTCAGTTCGGACGATCCGAGTAAGTCCTTGAATAACGGGAACTCATTGTATTTGCTGGTAAAAATTGGAATCTGTATTCGTGGCATTTTGATTTCATATTTTGGCATTTCTGAGAAGGTCTGCTCTCACATTGTGTCAAGTATTTCCCTTTGATGTATGGTGAAGGCTCTCATGGTGTTCAATTGTTCCTAAACGAAATTAACCATTCGACTTCGTCCGAGTATTTTTTTCCGCAAGACTGCTTTTCCCTTTGCTTACTGTTACTCGAATGATCTATATCGGATAGCGTTTCTCAATGGCTATGATCTGCTCACCGTAATCTTTAACTCTACATAAACTTTCTCGAGAAGTTCCAGGTGTACGTAGAGCTCTTCGACAGCTGTATTATCAGTGATGGACAATATACTGCTTTCTACGCATGCTAGGGCTACTTTAGCGTGCCCTCGTTTATGTTTGAGCGTGTCTGTTTCTGACATTGCGATAAGATAATTATTTTAACTGAAACGATCACGTTCGTGAACGATCACGAACAGAATAAGCAGTTCACTAAACGTAATTACTATTTCGTTATAAAATTCCGGGTTTCGGCACCAAGTGTTAATATGAGATTTAACTTGTTTCAAAGTTTTTACAATTTTTATTATAACTTAAAACAGCAAATGTTACTGAGAGATTGATTGATTAATTGATTGATTGATTAGAATGTACGACCAAGCGTATAAGCAAGACTCCCGGATGAACCGGGCCCTCCGTATACCCTTAACACATAACAAAACTGAAAGAAAGGTAAGGTAAGTTAGAAACAAAGAATCAACCCTGTTCCAGATATATAAGTAGTTGATAGTTAGTATATTTGTCAGTAGTATATTGTTAGTTAATTATTTGGTACTAGGCAACATAATTTCAAGTTCATTAACTGCTTAAGTTCCTGGAAAGCTGTTTCAGGTTCTTGAAAAATTTCCTAAATTAAAAATCTGTATTAATCCTTTCCAATAACTATTCTAAAATTAATTAAATATAAATTTAATTCTCTGAAATAAATTATAAATAATCTTTATGTACTACAAATAAATTAACATAAATAGTTTGCATCACAATAATTAAACCAACTACCACCCCGCCCGTCGCGCTATCGCCTCAGTCAGTTCCATCTTGGTCGGGTTTCACAGGTGATTCTAAACTAAAATCATTTCATCATTAATTCTTTATTTAAAATCAGCCCGTAATACTCTTAAATAAATTAAAATCAATTCGACACTAAATTAAAACGACAGTAAATTAACCACTGACTATTTAAATGACCTGAAACTCGAGAAGCAAACAAAAATTTAATTCCAAATTATGCATATTAAATACTAAATATCTGTTTTTTAAATATTTTAAACTAAAATTCTAAAATCAATAACTAAAAAATTTGAAACTCCATAAAATTTCATTTCCAAATCTATAGCTAGCTATATTGAGAAATTACCTTCAAAATCAAAATTAAAATAAATAATTGCTTATGGCTATTCTGCTTAAAATCCCACTGCAAAATAATTTAAATTAGATCTACAACTCATTAAATAATAATAGCTTTCAGTTGTACATACTAACGTAAAATAAATAATTCGAGTATCCACATTAGTATCTTCTTATTAGTACAATTTATGACAAACAATTAGCACAAATATATGTTTTGGCTCATAAACTTAATTTTAATTTTAAACGCACAATCTGCTAAACAAAATTCCCTCTTGAAGAAGATATGTATATAAATTTAAATTCAGAATCATTATGATTTAGAAATTTAAAACTTTATTAATATTGCCCCAACCAACAATGTTATGAACAAACTATTTGAATTCAAAAACTCTTCGGCCTAGGACGATTAAAAAATAAATTTTAAATCCCAAATTTCAAATTTTAAATTGTAAATTCCAAATTTTAAATTTTAAATTTCAAATTCAAAAGGGGTAATATCAAAACGCCAAAAAATAAAAATTCCATTTTCATTATTCCAAAATGAAACAAAAAAATTTATTTTCAAATTCCGATTTATATAATTCCAAATTACAAAATAACGATTCCCAAAAAACCTGAAAAAAATGTCCATAATTCAAATTCCCAAATTTTTTATTTTTTTATTAAAACTTTAATCTTAGCTAATTTAGCTAAGTATTCGTTTGGGGTCATTTTATGATTTGGGGCGTAAATGAGATATTCATCTCTACAGCTAAACGGTGAAGCTTATAAAAAAATTCATTGTAGCACTCCCTTGTTTTTTTTTGTCATCAAACAGAAAAGTAAGGGAAACACATGTCCATCAATAACCCCATGCAAGCTGAATAGTTGTCTAAATATTATCGGGACAATGCAAACGGTTCCATCCATCAACCAGACTGATGCTTGAGAATTCAGCAATTGAAAACTTCTATAAGTCCCTAAAATTATAATTTTATGTTCATTGAAAGTTTTCTCGGACAATACACAGAGGGTTATCCTTCTGAGTATTTAAGCTCGTCGGGTATGCGTATTTTTTTCAACGATTTGGGTTCTTTATATTCTTTATCACGAGCACGTATACGAGTTATTTTTAATTTTTGCGCGCCTTTATTTGGAAAATATTCACGAGCACTTGAATTACACTCCACTGTTACATCACGGATAATTTGTGATGGCAAATTAGAAAAATACCTGGCAAGTTGCTTTAATCTAATATTGGCGTTCCAAATATGTGGTAATGAACCTTGAGGGTCATGAACATGTTTCGTTGATTGAACGAATATTTGATGTTTACTATTCGGACTAATAATAACTGTCTTAACCGCACTTTTATAATTAAATGAAATCCTATTAGCACACCTCCAAGAAAAAATTTGTTTTTTAGAAGTGTAGCCGTAGTAGTACTGATATCCATCTAAAAATAAACAAAGTTTTCCTTTGTTGGTTGTAGACTCAATAAGTTCCATTACTAAAATCGAATCAACAAAAAAAATTTTTAGTTGAATGTAATTTCCAACATTATGTATTATTATTAATAAGAACTATTACATACTTATCGAGTTTAATGTAGGTTGGTGTAATTACAACTTTTTCGATAAATTTAAATTTTCAAAATAGTAACCTTTCTAATAAAATTTGTGTCACAAAATGAGATCAAAACGAAGCTATTTTTTTAATTACCCTAAACGGTACACAAAACACAAGAAAAATTAAACTGTTTATTTATTAATTTTTTACAAGAATAAGAATACACCCTAATAAGTATAACCAGTAGTACATTGAATAACCCAATCCAAACAGATGTTCACTATCAAGTTCTTGTTTTAACACAACTATAAGCGTATCTAATCAATTGTCATAAGCACCTTTGTTCATAATAATTTGAAAACAGAGAAAATTGTTCGCCCTTTGAAACTACCGTTCCAATTTGTGTTAGTAAAAATAGAGAAATTCGTTCGCGCGAATTTCTCTAATTTTATTAACACAAACTGGAATCGAATTTTTGGAATTTTGACTTTGGAATTTTGAATTTTGGAATTTTGAGTTTGGATTTTTTTTTTAATTCTCATTAATGGACTTTTAGTTTTTGGAATTTTGAGATTGGAATTTTTAATTTGGAATATTGATTATTGGTGATTAGTACTCAACCCAATTCAAAATTCAAATTTAAAATTTAAAATCTTAAACCCCAAACTCTAAATTTTAAATTTCAATTTTTTAAATTTTAATTTCAAATTTTAAATTTCAAATCTCTAAATTAAAACTCCTAATCTCAAATTTAAAATTCCAAATCCCAAATTTCAAATTCCAAACATCAAATTTCAAATTCTAAATTTGTAAAATTTGAAAGCTAAAATTTCAAATTTTAAGTTTCAATTTCTAAATGACAAATTTCAATTTTAAAACTTCAAATTCTAAATTTTAATTTTTATATTTCAAATCTTAAATCTTAAATTTCAAATTTCAAATTTCAAATTTCAAATTTCAAATTTCAAATTTCAAATTTCAAATTTCAAATTTCAAATTTCAAATTTCAAATTTCAAATTTCAAATTTAAAATTTAAAATTTAAAATTTAAAATTTAAAATTTAAAATTTAAAATTTAAAATTTAAAATTTAAAATTTAAAATTTAAAATTTAAAATTTAAAATTTAAAATTTAAAATTTAAAATTTAAAATTTAAAATTTAAAATTTAAAATTTAAAATTTAAAATTTAAAATTTAAAATTTAAAATTTAAAATTTAAAATTTAAAATTTAAAATTTAAAATTTAAAATTTAAAATTTAAAATTTAAAATTTAAAATTTAAAATTTAAAATTTAAAATTTAAAATTTAAAATTTAAAATTTAAAATTTAAAATTTAAAATTTAAAATTTAAAATTTAAAATTTAAAATTTAAAATTTAAAATTTAAAATTTAAAATTTAAAATTTAAAATTTAAAATTTAAAATTTAAAATTTAAAATTTAAAATTTAAAATTTAAAATTTAAAATTTAAAATTTAAAATTTAAAATTTAAAATTTAAAATTTAAAATTTAAAATTTAAAATTTAAAATTTAAAATTTAAAATTTAAAATTTAAAATTTAAAATTTAAAATTTAAAATTTAAAATTTAAAATTTAAAATTTAAAATTTAAAATTTAAAATTTAAAATTTAAAATTTAAAATTTAAAATTTAAAATTTAAAATTTAAAATTTAAAATTTAAAATTTAAAATTTAAAATTTAAAATTTAAAATTTAAAATTTAAAATTTAAAATTTAAAATTTAAAATTTAAAATTTAAAATTCAAAATTTAAAATTTAAAATTCAAAATTTAAAATTTAAAATTTAATTTTTAATTTAACATTCCTTATCCAAATTCCAAATTTCAATTTTCAAATCTTAAATTTCCAACTTCAAATTCCAAATTTAAAATTATAAATTTTAAATTCCAAATTTTAAATTTCAAATCTTAAACCCCAAACTCTAAATTTTAAATTTCAATTTTTTAAATTTTAATTTAAAATTTTAAATCTCAAATCTCAAATTTAAAACTCCAAATCTCAAATTTTAAATTCCAAATCCCAAATTTCAAATTCCAAACATCAAATTTCAAATTCTAAATTTAAAAAATTTGAAATCTAAAGTTTCAAATTTTAACTTTCCAATTCTAAATCTCAAATTCCAAATTTCAAATTCCAAATTTTAAATTTTAAATTGCAAATTTCGTATGTAAAATTTTAAATTTTTAATTTTAAATTTCGCATTCCAAATTTTAAATTTCATATTTCAAATTTTTAATTTTAAATTTAAATTTTAAATTTTAAATTCCAAATTTCAAACTTCAAATTTCAATTCTTAAATTTCCTACTTCAAATTCCAAATTTCAAATTGTAGATTTCAAATTCCAAATTTCAAATTTTAAATTTCAAATCTTAAATCCCAAACTCTAAATTTTAAATTTCAAGTTTTAAATCTCAAATCTTAATTTTAAAACTCCAAATCTCAAATTTAAAATTCCAAATCCCAAATTTGAAATTCCAAACATTAAATTTCAAATTCTAAATTTAAAAAATTTGAAATCTAAAATTTCAAATTTTAACTTTCAAATTCTAAATCTCAAATTTCAAATTCCAAATTTTAAATTCCAAATTTTTAATTTTTAATTTAAAATATAAAATTTTAAATTTTTAATTTTAAATTCCACATTCCAAATTTTAAATTCCATATTTCAAATTTTTAATTTTATATTTAAATTTTTAATTTAAATTTAAATTTTTAAATTCCAAATTTCAAATTTTAAACTTTAAATTTCAAATCTTAAATTTCCAACTTTAAATTGTAAATTTCAAATTTCAAATTACAAAATTTAAATTCCAAATTTTAAATCTCAAATTTCAAATTTTAAATTATAAATGCCAAATTTCAAATTCCAAATTTCAAATTTTATATTCTTAATTCTAAATTTGAAATTCCAATTTTCAATTCCAAATTTCAAACTCCAAATTTCAAATTACAAATCCCAATCCATGTCCAGACATACTTTTATTTTGTGAGTCTTTCGTGTGCGTACTCGTCTTATTCAACTACAAAGCACTTACAAATATTTGAATAGAGGAGAAACAATAACAACATGATCGTGCTCGATGGCCTTGTACTGTACACAGCCAAAAAAAACGAACAAACTATGCATACAAAATACGACGTATAGGTACAACCCAAAACCAACGAAAATTCTTCCTATGTAGGATGAGTAATACATCCAAAATATTATCAAGATTCTTCAACAATTTAATAGTAAATATTTATACACACACGCACATCTATCGAAAAACACATCCAACTCAACATATTTATAAAGTATATGAAATTCAAACCATCATGTATTTACCTAGAAATTACAGTTGCTTACAAAAACATACAATATTTATTCCGATTTGAACTGAGCCTGCTCGGCTATATACGATCACAAGAAATCCAAGAAATTTAACAATGGTGTTGTTGCATTGCACATTTCCCATTCCCGTCACAAACATTAATTATTATTATATTTCTACTTTTTGATGTATTTCCATAACCGATACATTGTATTACAATTTTGCACGCATAAATAAATAATTCATTATATATGTATTGCGTATGTCTGTATTTGACTCAAACGCACTCGAAAATGAAGCATAAGAATCCTACTTGAATCGAACACACGTGCATTTGCTCTGCGTACACACAACACACTTGTGGCAAACAAACAATTTCCAGATTTATACAACACATACAAACAACTATTAAGAATTATTTTTATTCTTATTTTCTATTAAGAAGATTAGAAAAATTAGAACAGAATAATATATTTAACAAATGAGCATGTATAGACTAGAAATATTTAACCGCATATCACACAACCCTTACTAAAACAAAATCATATATAATAAAATAAAAGAAACAACAAAAAAATTGTTTTTACACAATTTATATTTCATTAAAATTTCATATTGAACAATACATGGGGTATGAAAATACATGTGTAACGGTACGTGAACAGTACCGTTATTATTTTTTGAACACATTTCTCCTTGTTCAATTTATTTCACATTCAATTTTTTTCACTACACTCATTTAATATATTCACGGCACATGAAATTAATTAAACAAAATCACACGCGTAATTATTTAATTTAGGTGAACCTACTTATTATGCGTGCAAATAAAACAACGATAATACTACACACTCATTAAATTAAAATATGTTTATATAACACTTCACACCAAATCAAATAAACAATTTAAATTAAATTTTCAAAGAAGACGATGGCCGCCTAGGGTGCTGAATTGCTGAGGGCACCTAAAAATACGGCTTTTATACTTTTTTTTTCATTTTTTTTTATCAAATAAAATCTAAAATCTATTTATATAATATTCGATGATTTTTTTTATTAGTTCAATATATGATCTGTCAATTTAAAAATATAGCAAATTTACACATGCATAGACAATTAACATCACAAATTTATTTTGCGTGTAATCGCAACATTATACCTCGCGGTTACATGGTGTAAACGCATGAAAAAACACCCAAAACTTCTCGTGTAATGGGAAAATGCTCAAAGAAAAAAACTTAAATATTCATTCTGCTATCCAAAAATTGCAGATTACAAAATTGTTTTTAGAGAACTTAAGGAGCGATATTGGATTTGGCAGTTTGTTAGTAGATGCTTCTGAGCTTGCTAAGGAAATTGACTTTCCAGCGGAATTTGAACCAGAGCCACTTCGCATTGGGATAAAACAAAACAATTTTGTTATGAAGGTCAAGATAATTTCATTCAGAACCTCCAGAAAAGATTTGAAGTGCATTTTTACTTTACAGTCCTTGATACTGCTATTAACTCCGTTATTGATACATTTGAGCAGTTACAAAATCTCGAGTCAGCTTTTGGATTCATTTTGACATTCACTGTCTACAACAAGTAATAACACAGCACCTGTACCCATCGTGTACTATAAGCTTGAGAGAGCATTAACTCATCAAAGCTCTAAAGACATTGAAACAGTGGATTTATTTAATGAGCTTAAATCTATTTGAACGCGCATTGAGCAGAGTGCGTTGCCAATCTCAGGGTGCGATGTCCTATCGAAAAAATTTGTCCGATATTTATCCAAATATTTTTATCACTACCTATTTTTTTGCTTGGGTAGGGAGGGCGCAACAAAAAAGTTTGCATAGGGCGCGAGGATAACAAAAAAATTTTAAGCCACCCCTGATCATGTATATAGCTGATCGATTCTAGATTCACCTTCTTTTTCCTCCATCCAAAATTATACCAAAGTGGTTGTTGAACATTGAAATAAAATTACTACTTATATAAAATAGAGCTTTCGTCCCCTAAATAATGATTCAACAAGGTTTTGATCGAAGAAGTTGGTGATTATAATAGAATATGGCACGTAAATGCAAATATGAGAATACTTAATTATGGGTGTGGAAAATAACAAAATCGTATTGCCAATTTGTTATTGCCGATAATTAACTGAACATTAATTAAATTATAACGTTGTACACACAATGCATGCTTATGTATTTATTCATGGACCAGCCACCTCTGATGTTCAGTGTAATAAAATATAATTTTCTCCAACTCAGCAGGATGATATTAATATCACAAAATGCACTTCTTTAACAATTGATTGATTGATTGATTGATTTTTAAGGAGGATTAAGGAGGATCTCTCGGTAACTGAATGTGACGCTGGGCCCCGTACACCCTTTTTTACATTAACTTGGAAGGATTGTATGGGAGGGTTAGAATTGGATTGAGATCGGCCCGGTTACACACACACATTGGCGATCAATAGCACTACCCTGCAAAATTTTAAAAAATTGACAATGAATAGTTGTTTCCGAAGTAACTTTTCACGTTGAATACGAATATGGGATCAGAGTTGCTCTATCATGTCAGGTTTTTGAGATATTCTAACCTAAAAGTGCAAAAAACACTGTTTTTTGACATATTTGAGGTTATCAAGCACCCCGATTTTTTTTTTCTTCAAAAATCCATGTGTGGGATCTTATAGTACTAATATAGTGGAACATTAAATTATATTTTGTGATTCTTGCTCCGCCTCATAAGCACTAGTTAACTCAATTCGAACTCGAATTGATAATGTCTGTTCCCATCTCGCGTTCAACACGGACAGCGAATTTGACATACGATTGTTCGTGTTCGTATGTCAACACCAAATAATTTCCTTTCGTCGCGGGAAAGAGAAAACTATACTGAAGATGAAACAGAAGATAAAAATTAGAAAAATGAATATTTGTTACAGACTTGATTATTGACTCTCATTGTGAACGTCACATTTTAATCGCTTGAAAAAATAAAAATTAATAAATCGGTTCCTGATACATTGTGCGGTGGTGGATAATAATAAATAAATTAATTATATTGTAATTTTAAAATAATTCAACTTATGAAAATAAATTATAAAGTTATAAGTGAAAAGAAACTGTTTCGAGTGTTTATATTTTTCTTTACAACAATTGGTCACTCGTTTTCACCATCAAGGTTGACGCCATTTTGTGACGCTTGAGTTAACTTAAAAAATAAGAACGCAATTCGTAAATCGCGAATATATTCTTGAAGTGGATATCGATGCACATGCAGGTCTCAAATCACACATCGCAAACCTGTATACAGACTTGTACTATAAGATCGCACACATGGATTTTTGAAGAAAAAAAAAATCAGGGTGCTAGATAACCTCAAATATGTCAAAAAACAGTGTTTTTTGCACTTTTAGGTTAGAATATCTCATAAACCTGATGTGATAGAGCAATTCTGAGCCCATATTCAGCGTGAAAAGTTACTTCGGAAACAACTATTCATTGTCTAGGGGCAAAATTGTGCAGGGTATTGTCGTTAGTAGCTTAATTCATGCTTAGAACGATACATTTTTTTTTATAAATTATGTACTTTTGTTAGTTTGTTCAATCCTTGGCACCGTAAAGTAAAGATTAATAAGTTACTAATTACACCTTATATATTTCCCAGCATCTTACTTCCTTCGGCCATTTTTAATTACTTATTTAATTAATCGTATTCTGAAATCCCTTTCTCCGATCTCATAATGTACTTCTTTAACAATGTACATAAATAATATGACACAATTATGTATCATTTTTTCATACTAAACTATAATTCAGTATTATGCATCCGTTTTAAAAGCAAATAAAAATTTGAAAAGTGTGATGACTTCATGAGTTATTTTTCATTATTATCCTTACAACTAAGGTTACCAAACAATATCCACACATAACTCTTGTTTAGCTATTTTAAGGAAGAAAAGGATAAATTTCTTTATTGTTATTGAAAAATCTAATAAAATAAGTTTCACCATACCTTAAGATTCTGGCAACAGAACAAATTTTTTCTTTTATTTTATTCTATTCAACATATTTTCATTTTTTTATTTTTTTGGCTTACTCAGCTCGTAAAGACAGAGAGGACAACAAATATTAAAGCTTCTTTTGTGTATATTATAACTTATAACAAATAAAATTCAATAGCTATACTTTAATATACGGTGAAATAATAATTCAGGTGTACGTAGTTGCTTTGAAATCAAATTTGTATTAGCAGCGAGCTAATATTTTCGATATCGTATTTATATAATATATAATAAGGTGTTATAATAATAAAAAATAATAACAATACTTTTTAATAATAAAAAAAAATTCTATATTATCTCGATAATGGTTTTCGTATGTAATACTTATAAGATTTTGTTGGCTGCTGGTGAAACGAAAATAGAAATAATGACGAACATTTTTTTGTTGTTCACCTGAACAGGGATTTATTTAATAAAATTCCATTAGGCACGATTATAAGTCTAAATTCTAAATGCCAAGCCAATGAGATTTAATTTATAGTAATTACATTTTTCCGGTTTATATCAGGCCCACTACATTATGTGGCCGGGTGCAAAATTTTCTTGTTAAAAGTTTAATTTGTGGCGTAGTTTAGCTAGCTAAAATATCATTGTTTTATTTCAAATATAAAGATACAATTCAATGCCATTGGTATTTATTAGGGAAAATAAATAATAGTGCATGCATATAGTCCATATAGATACGGGCGAAAATGAATGACTGACCACACGATTTCCAATAACTACTTTTCGATTGTGGCATAATTGATTTCAGCTTTATTAAGCAAACGACTAGCATATGCAATATGTAAGTCAAATCCATCTATAACCTGTGAGAAAACTGATCATATTGCTTGCTCACTAGCATCACACGTTAGGTAGTATAGGAGGAGTAGTTAATATTTCTTATCTAAGTTTAACAAATGCATTTTGACACAGTGCGTCCCAGTTAAAAGTTTCTTTATTTCTTTAGTAAATAGCTAAACCTATGCTAGAGAAATATGAAATAAACCGACGATAATATCCGGCGAAACCTAAGAACGATTTAATATCTGTTGTAGATTGAGGAATAGGACGATTTTGTACTACCGTGATTTGTGATTGATATGGTTTGATTCCATTTGAAATGACAACATGCCCAAATATTTAATTTCATGCCGCAAAAATTGACATTTCAGATAACCGCATCTTCTAGATACGCTAGACATTTTATATTGTTTAACCCTGAGAGTGTACAATTTATCAATCGCTGGAAGGTCACAGGATCACTTTTGAGACCAAAAGGCATACGAACAAACTCGTAATGGCCATCATCTGTGCTGAATGCTGTTTTGGACCTATCATCTTCTTTAAGTTCAATTTGATGATATCCACTTTGTAAATCGAATGAAGAGAAATATTGAGCTCATTCAAGTTTGTCCAAAATATTAGATATGTTGGGAAGTGGATAAATGTCATCTGTTGAAATTTGATTTAACTTGCGGTAATCTATCAACATTCGCCATTTTAGTTCCGCAGTTTACGACTTTTTGGCATCGCCAACACTGGGAAATTCCAGGGACTAATACTGTCTTGAATTATATTCTGATCGAACACCTCATGATTGAGCAACTTGCCGCTTAATTTCCGCTATAATCTAATGAGGCTGACGATATGGCCTAATGTGAATTGGAGGTTCATTACCAGAGGTTCGGATTTCGTGTTTAATTAATTCTATAGGTTAAATTGATGTAATATTGGGATTAGTGTCTTGCATTCTTCTTCGTCTAAATTAGTAAGGTCAACATTTTTTTTTTCATTTTATTTTATTACGACTGAGACTGCGCTCATCTAGCAATTTTTCTTTCAAATACAAATTTTTATATATCTAGTAAAATTCACGTTTGTTGGGGTGTAACCCACTGGTTAGCCCCATAATCAATTAAACCTATTTACTAATTTTAGTTTGGTAAGTTCACTAGGTCAAGTGGCCTCGTTCTTTGGAGTCTTCTTTCAACGACAGGGTTATCTATCATATGGCGAATATAGGGGTTTCCATGTTCCTGGAGCCTTATTTCGTGTTTTGCGGCATGCATTTTTATTTCCTCTTTGATGTATTCCATCCGTAGGTCCCTGTGAAGGTCTTCATTTCTTGCGTACCACGGAGCATTGACGATGCTACGAAGAACCTTGTTTTGAAACGTCTGTATCATTTTGGCGTTTGTTTGCTTGGTACATCCCCAGAGTTGTATACCGTAGGTCCATATCGGCTTCAAAATTTGCCGATATAGCAACAGCTTATTGCGAATTGTAAGCTCAGAGCCTCTACCTATGAGCCAATACATTTTTCTGAACTTTATGTTAAGTTCTTCTTTTTTCTTTTTGACATGCTCTCTCCACTTAAGCTTGGCATCGAGGGTCATGCCAAGGTATTTAGCTGTATTTGCATATGGCACGAGTCGCGAGTTAATTTCTATAGGTAGGTGGTAAGCCTTTTGATAAGTAAAGTTAATATGCGTGGATTTTGTCTCATTAAGTTTGATTCGCCAACGCTTTGTCCAGTTACAAACCGCATTGGTCATCCTCTGGAGTTTGCTCGTTGCATCAGCGACATTATTTCCAACTGCCATAATTGCTGTGTCATCTGCAAAGGTGGCTATGGTTCCTTCATTTGAGGTTGGTATGTCCCTTGTATATAGTAAATACAGGATTGGTTCTAAGACACTCCCCTGCGGGACACCGGCGGAGATTTTCTTTAGCTCGGAGTATTCATCCTCATATTTCACTCGAAAGTGTCTATTGGATAAATAAGATCTTAGTATGGCATAGAATTGTCTCGGTAGATCTCTATGCAGCTTGTATTCCAGACCACTGTGCCAGACTTTATCGAATGCTTGCGCGACGTCCAGGAATATGCTTGAGCATACTTTTTTACGTTCTAACGTTCTTTCAATTATGTTGGTGATTCTATGGACCTGTTCAATTGAAGAATGCTTTTCTCTGAATCCAAATTGATGTGGAGGAATTAGTTGTCGGTCCTCAATTATTGGTTTAAGTCTCTTTAGTAATAATTTTTCAAAGAGTTTTGACATAATTGGCAGCAGAGAAATTGGCCTGTATGATTTTTTATCGTTAGGTGGTTTATCAGGTTTTGGTATCATGATTACTTCTGCTACTTTCCATTGATTCGGAACATATTTTAACCGAAAGCTCGCATTGATTATGTGTAGTAGCAAAGCAACCTTGATTATACAAGCCATAATCTAAAAAACGAAGCTTTTATAAGGGAATTAGAAACGACGAAAAAATCAAAATTTCCATAGTAAAACACACAAAACATATGGGAAATCACTTTTTTTCCTAAGACAAATTTGTAAATGAAAACGTTACCAATTCTCTATTATGATTTCTGAAATATTTTCATAAATGTTTGAATTTCAACATATATGAATATCGTTTAAGTAAATCGTTTTCATTTTCTTGAAATAATTAAATTGTAAATTTCTTGTAATAATTGATTTATTTAAACCAAAATATAAAAAAAAGTTCATAACAACAGCTTTCTGGTCAAATTAAAAAGAAAAGCTTACTACAAATCGTGTGCATTAAGCCAATATACATAGATGGCAGTGGGCAGTAAACATTTTGAAAACCGTACCAAAAAATCGCCACTTGGGGAAATTTGAGTTCAAAAGTTGTAGGAAAAGCAAAACAAATTCGCAAAATATTTAAGAACGTGTCATAATTTTGTGATTAAACAATCTTTTTCGTATTTTTCTGTATAAATCTGAGACATCTAACGTACACTAGTAAAACTAAAGATAAATTTAGCAAGTATTATTTTAATTTGTCAGAGCCAACTTTGATGTATTTTTCAAAATGAAAGTTCGAAAAATATATTTGAGAAATAATTTAATTTTAATATTTCTGCAATTAATATTTACTTAATACCAATATACCCTTCTTGTATATTGCTGCTAAATATATGTAGAACACTTTTGTATAAAAATTTTGTAACATTTTTGCTTTTTTCATTGAAAAACTTGAAGCTAAAAAACACCATTTTTAGTATGGATTCCTATGGAAATTAGTGAAAAGTTATACCACTAAAAAAGCTTCGAAAAAATACGTCATAATGATTATGGCTCTATACTCTAGAAGGCTCTGGTAGTAGCTTACGAAATCCTTTGTTAGGTAGAGCTTTGATAATTTGGCAAGTAATCAAATCATACCCTGGGGCTTTTTTAACATTCATGTTACTTTTCACTTCTTCTTTTAATTCTTTGAGAGTTACTGGCCGTATTTCAAACTCATCCAGATTGTGAATAGATATTATATTTTCATTGGCAGTTTGTCTTGGTAGTGGTTGGAAGGTTTCCTGGAGATACTCCGCAAATAGATCAGCCTTCTCTTTGTGGCCTCTTGCCCAGGTTCCATCATCCTTTTTAAGTGGAGGCACTTGCATTTTGGGTCTTTTGAGTCCCTTCGTCGCCTTCCACAGTGAGTAATCAGAATTTTTTTCATCAGTTAGGCTAACTAGATATCTGTTGATTGATTCATTTTTAACTTCTTTAAGAAGGGATTTGAGGCTGTTACATAAATTGTTAAGAATTGTTTTGTTCTCCGGTGTTCGATTAATTTGCCAGGTTTTACGAGCTCGTCGTTTTTCTCTTGCCAACTCTCTAACTTCCATTGGGTAGGATATGTTAAGCGTCTTTTTATTTTGTAAAATGGGAGTGCTTGCCAATGCAGCATAGTGAATTATTTCATTGAGTTGCTCCAATTCGTCTTCCAACTGTCGAGAATTTCTTATCGGTACCTGGAGATTGATTTTGTCCTCCATTATTTCACGAAAGAGATCCCAGTTTGTTTTTGAATTTGTTAATCTGGGTGCACTTTCCCTTTGAATTACAGTTTCACTGACTGTCATGATAACCGGTGAGTGATCCGATACTAGAGAATTGCTGTTTTCAATGTGAATATAGTTCTGAGATATACCTCTTGCTACATAAAAGTCGATTAGGTCCGGTATCTTAGCTTCGTCACTGGGCCAGTATGTTGGGGAACCACCAGAGTAAAATTCACATTTTGATTCTGGGCTGCTTGAAACAATTCTTTACCCTTTGACGTCGTAAGTCTAGATCCCCAATAGGTGTTTTTTGCATTAAAGTCTCCTCCAATAATAAAATCACGTCCTAATGATTTAAATAGTTTAATGTAGTCCTCCCTTTTCAAGTTATGCCGGGGAGGACAGTATATTGCGGAGACAGTAAGCTGTCTGTGTTTAATGTGAATCCTAACAGTGGTGACTTGCATTGTTTCTTCTTCGATTTCTGTTTCTACATGGTGTTTTATATTTTCTTTTATTAGTAATGCTGAACCACCTCTGGCTCTTTCTGCTGGATGAATGGAATGATATAAGTTATAACCCCGGATTTTAACAAACGAAGATTTAACAAAATGGCTTTCGGATATTAGAAAAATATCGATTTTTTCTGTATTTAAAAATATTTCTATTTCTGGAATATGTTGCATAAGTCCATTCGCATTCCAGATTGCTACTCTGAAAGTTGTGTTCTTACTTAACATTTTTTATCGGATTGCGTTGTGGGAGTTGCATTTTTTTCAGTTGATCAAATATCATGTTGTTCAGGTTACTTTGGTCATCTAGCCGCTTTGTAATAGCTTCGATGCTGTTCATAATGTTTTCCATAATTCAATTATTTTCAGAGCCCATATATTTGGTTGAACCCGAGCCTTTCACTACCTGAGCAAATGTTCTTCTTTGCCCTGCGTTGCTTGGTTGTGGATTTTGATCCATCTGATTTGATGGTTGAATCCTTCGAATTTCATGATTTTGCGATTGATTTCATGATTTATCTCTTAATTTTTGTAGGTGTTTAGCAACCTCACAGCCCCGATAATTGGCCGGATGTTGGCCTTTACAATTTATACACTTAGCTGGTACATCTCTCCCTATTGTACATGCCTGGGTAAAATGTTTACCTGAGCATTTTACACATCTCGGATCCCGGCTGCAATATTTTTGGGTGTGATTAAATCCCTGACATTTCTTGCATTGTGGTATGCGTGTAGTGGTTCTCCTCATAGGTTCAATTTTTACCTTCATGTGAAGAATTGCTTTTATACCATAAATATTTTGAACATTTTCTGAGTTATCAAATACTAGCATAAAAAGAGGGAGTCCCCTTTTATTGAAAGTTGGGTTTCCTTCTTGGTTTTCTATTCTCTCTTTTTTAATCATATTCACAGCATCTAGTATTTTAAGACCTTTATTTTTTAAGTCTTCCATTATTTCTTCGCTTGAGCAAGTGTGATGCAAACCTCTTGCCATAACTTTTATCGGACGAGCCTGTTTGTCCTCATAGGTAAACCACTGATACTTTTCAGCATTCAGCTTCATAGATAATGTTCTATAGGTTTCTGAGTCCAGAGTATTAATTTTCCAAACGTCATTGTTTAGCGCTGTTACCTTATATTCTTTGTCAGTAACCGATTTCATCAGTGACTGAATTATTGGGTAACTGGTTACTCCTACGATACTTATTGGTGGGGCGGTTTTTTCTTTCGGTTGCACCAGTTTTGATGCAATGTTCTTGGTAGATTTACTACCTTTCGGTTGATTGGCCTCAGGTTGGACAACTTCCGGTTCGGTACTTGTAGTTCCACTAACATTTAGTTGTTCAACCTCAGGTGACGATTCAGCTTTCCTTTTCAGCTTTAGTTGACTTTCTTTGGTTCAATACTCTCTAATTCGCTTTGTTCTTTAGCATCCCGATTCATTTTTAGAAGTTCATTTTCTCGCTTTAGATACTCAATTTCTTCGCTTAGCTTGGCAAATGATTGCTCCATCTTCTGTAGCCTCTCAAAGAGATCCATATTTTCCTTTTCTAGGTCAACAGTTCTTTCACTGAATTTTACTGCTCGCATTGTAAAATTTCCGCTGGCATCACTTCTTTCATGGAGTGTTTGGCCCTCCTCAAAATCCATAGGGCCAGCCTTCGAAGAGGATGGATCCCCCCCGGATGTATTGTCCAGTCGACTGACTGGAGTACCACTTGGGGTAATAACTTTCTCGGACTTATGCATTGCATAGAGTCTTGCTGGTGATCGTGGCACTATGGAACTTCTTCCAAATGGATTTACAGAACTTATCACCTCTGAAGTATTGCGGTCATTGGATAACGACGACTGGGAGCCCGCTTGCTCACCCCTCAAAGTCGCCGGCACTGGGTATCCGTTTCCCTGCGCCGTAAGGTTTTCTCCATTAGAGTCCCCCATATTGGTTATTATATTCAGGGAACCACCCCTAGCTAGTTTTGGTCCACGAATGGTATTTTATTTCCCATTTACCCTCCGACAAGTCGGTTAGGGTTTCCCCCTATCCGCCACCTGGGGACGCGCCCGATGGGAGACTAGCAGCTCCACACAAGGTCAACATTTGATTCAACAGTTTCAATTCGTTGTTGAATTTTGTTATACCATTTTTGACATTCATGAACTTCATATTCAGAAATAGGTTCAACCTTAAATTTTAAGTAAGGTGTTGTATAGGAAGTATCAGTTGGTGATACAAATATTTCGAACTTTGTGAATTGAATTTGCAATAAATACTGAATCAGTTATGCGAAAAACAAATTAACTTAAAATTATTAAAACAATTTACTGGAAGTGAAATTAATTTTTCAGAGATAAAGATTTTTGGGAGCTCAACTCTAATTTTGATTTTAAGGGAAACGACACAACACACTATGATTATGAAATGAAATATCTGAAAATCTTTTTTACATTTATAATCATTTTGGCAATTTTGACAAATTATTCCAAATGACGTTATAGGGAACGAGTCAAAAACTTTTTAAAGCGCCAAAGCAAAGATTATATTCCCAAATTTTAATGTTAACCCCAAATAATTTTCAAACGCCTGAAGAGATGGTACCTATATGCTGTATTAGTCTCAGACTGCAGTAGTGTTCGATAAAAAAACCAACTGTTACAATCGAAAGAAGACTGATCCATTAATAGTGAAGGTTAAAGTTCAATTCTTAATTGCTTTTTTTTCGACAGACATAGATAAACCACGCAATGAGGAGAACAAGAAATTATTTTCAGTCGCAGTTAGACGTTTCTCTAGAAAGAAAGGTTTAACAATTTCTTGTTGATTTTTATGGAGTTCACAAAGATACATTCCGATGGAAGTTGCTTAGTAGTTTTTGGTTGCAGCTGTGTTCCAACATCAAACGCATTCTGAATTACTTGTTAAGCTTCCCATTTCTCATGATCTCATATTACAAATAATTCAACCCAGTTACCTACCAGGTACTAAACTCGTTATCGCTATAAATCTAGATATCAGTCAATATTTTAAGGAATTTTTATTTATATGGAACCAGATTAAGTATAATTATTCGGGCATTCATTCGTGCGCAACTCTCTCCGAAAACATCTAACAGACATCCCTGTTTCGCCTGTTCAATTACCGTGGATGCGCCACAGTTTCGAGTGCTTCGGGTACTTTGTTACACCACTGTAATGCGATTACATCATGTAACCATTTTTCTAACTTTTTCGTTTCTAATACACAATATTTTTGTTAATTGTTTTAAAGTCAGTAATCGCACGTGACAAAATTTACTAATATTTACCGGTGAATATGGGCCGTAACTATAAGATTAAATAATATTTAATGAACTCTTATAATTTAACTGAAAACAGAATTAATAATTATCTTGTTTGTAAACTGTAGATTGTCCAGAATACTACAATTTCTGTACAATTTCGTGTAGTAATAATGCAACTTTTTTTGATAATTCTGAGATTTTTTTCATCACTAAATGTGTTTGTTTTCATCATTCAATTTGCCCAATAATGCACTATAACACTTGCCATAGTAATTGTTTTTAATTTTTCTAGATAATCGGGGAGCAATATTCCAAATGTGCCCCAAACAATAATGGCCATAAATTGTCCGCCTTTGATCGCAGGTATACCATCCATGTTGTTTAGACTCTTGTGCATAACAATGAATGCATGTTTCCTATGATTTAACATGTCCAAACGTTGCTGTGATCGTTAGCAATATCATCCTCTCAATACAATATCATGCATTTTTTCAATTATTTTGGTTGTTACCACTTTTGGCCATCTGCTGCATTTGTCATTAAAAGCACTTGTGAGACCATGTTTAAATTCACCGACCAAAAAACAGACAAATTCAGGAGATGGTGTAGATTCGCCCAAAATTAGATCCACATCTTTTTTTATATTGGTTGCTAGTAAAGGTATTGAATTGCACCATAATTTATCCATTCTTCACAAAATGCAGAATACTATATGTGTCAATACAGGAAACTTTTCAGCCCATATAGTACTACCTATAGTAGTTTATCGATCATTATTGCCGTAAAAGTTGAGGTATTGTAAAGTTTTTTATTGATAATTTTCCAATTTAAATTGTCGTTGTGTAAAACCAAAACATATTTATACAGGCAATTATTGTAAAACCATTAAAAATTAAAATCAATAAGATATAAAATTATTGTCTTGTGGGCAATTAAAATAAGTTGTTATTCATATCTGGAGAATATTTCGAGCATTTTTGTTACATTATACTTGTTTGGGTTTTACAGTTTCGAGAATATATGTATATGCTTACGTAAAGATTTGGTGGTATACAAGTAAGCAGTGCACTTAAACACTTCAGCTTTCGAGGAATTGGATATGCTTTACCCTTGGTACCTACACAATGGGTTAAAATCACGCAGGTCTTTTTTTAAATGCGTCCTAATTTGGAACGCGTGTTCCTTGGAACATAGGACCAGTGGATTAGGGAAGTTTGAGCTATCCACTAATATCCACCCTTAGGCCAGCTACAGTGCTCTCGTAGAAGCCGAGTAGTGAGCGTTGCAAAAACAGGTACGGGTAAAAATTACCCAGTTTGTAAGCTGCGTCAGGAAAACGTGCTCAGTGAAAAAATTAATTTTTGTTAAATAGTGTGTGTTTGTGCTAAACTTATATAATTTTTGCCTTTTTGAACTAAAATACATATGTACATATATACAAAAGAAAAGTCGGCGGGAGCTACGAAACCAGTACTTCGATCTAACCTTAGACGTATTATTGAAGAATTGTTAGATAATAAGGAAATCGTAGGAGATCAAGACATTTGCCACTATATTGGAGAAAATAGACTTGCTAAAGCAAAACAGTGTAGTTTTTGCCCAACCGCTTCAGATAGAAAAACTCAAAAAATCTCTTTAAAAGTTTGAAGTGCGATCTGGAAATGTGCAGAGCCGGAGACTAATCGAAATTATGTTTTTATGTTCTTGAGAAAATTTTCTATCGATTGGAAAAAAGATGGATTGAATTTGATCATAATTTTATCCCAGCTTTCAAAGTATCGATTGGTATCACCCATGTGTGTATCTTACGTAACTTTTTGGTAGTGTGTACCTTAAGGTTTAATAAAAATCATCGAGCAAATACACTGTTGAAATAGTTGGCAAAAAATTACAAATTGTCACTAGATCGTTCGATTTTAAATTTCCAAAACTTACACGGTTCACAAAGTAATTCATCTTCCAAATCAATAATATAATTGTTATTAGAATCGCAAGATAAAGTATTGGTGAGGTTGATAAAATGTTTAACGTTGCAACAGAATCCAATGGAAATCTGTTGTGAAGCGCATTATTAGATAGCGGATCACATTTAAACTTCGTGGCTGAAAGTATTATTAGTGTATTGAATCTGAAAAAACAATCAACCAGTAAAATCGTATCTGGTATCGGTGGAAGGGTTTAAGGGGAACCATACTTAAGGCAACACGGGATTTTTTTATAATTCCAAAAATCATAAACCTTTTACCAGCCAGTCCACCATTCAGTATTGATTTAAATTTAATTCCTGATGAAATTTCGTTACCTGACCCGTATTTACATGAACCAAACATAATCGATATGTTACTTAGTGCTGAAAATTGTTTAGTGGTCAAGTTATCACTGTTCTTAACAATCTACCACCATTTATCTCGAGGAGAAAGTATTGAGGAAGGGACAGCCACCGCATTATGGACTAATGAAAGTCTTCAAAACGTTTCTGTGAAATAGAAACAATTTGTCGCCCGTCCGGTTAGTATACAAATTCTTGCTTATTGAAACTTCACATCGCTTCAACAATTTTATTCTATAGAAAAAAAACTAATTTGTGAGCCTGAAACTAATCATTATCAACAATACACTTGCTTTATGAGAGAGCATTTGTGATACTACTAAATTAAGAGTGGTGTTTAACGGATCATCGAAATCAGCGCCCAATATATTTCTAAACGATTGCCTAAATAAAAGTCCCACGGTTCTGCAAGATTGTGTCTATCATTTCTCGACTATATGTGCTTTTACAGCCGATATATTAAAATGTAAATATGAAGGAGCAACTAACCAAATTACTAGCTAAAGACGTTTTCCAGTTAAAGAAATTCTCCTCAAATGCCCATATTCTCTCAGTACCTACTGAACCTGCTTCGAAAATATCACTAGTACTGGAACTTTATTGGGTTACTTCGCATTTCGCAATATGAATTTGAAATGAATTTTTTCAAATTTTCTCTAGTTTGTTAATACCTTAAAAAGTATAAAAAATGTTTCGAAAAAAAAATAGAAATGAAAAAAAATGTACTTCCGTAAAAGAAAGTAGCACAACTAATTGAATTGAATCAAATAAAAATACCACACAGTGTGCCGCATTCTAGCGCCTCAATATCAATCAGTACAAATCCTTGGTTTCTCAGATGTCTCGGAAAGGGTTTTGTATAATACTCAACATGTTATCATAAGTTATTTTGTTCAAAATCTAAAGTTGGTCCATTAAAAAAGCAGACAATTCCACGCTTCGAGCTTTGTACTGCGTTGCTTTTATCGCAAACAGCGAATAAACTCGTCGGTAATGTGAATGAGCAGTTTCACCAAATTTATCTTTGGGCGTTATTCGAAAATTACTCTACTACGAATTAAATCTAAACCAGCTAATCTGACTTCATTTGTAGCCCATAGAACCACACAAATACAGGCAAGGTATGCAATAACCAGATGGTGCTATGTTTTAACTTCTCAAAATTCTGCTGATTTAGTATCGCGAGAAATAATGCCAAGCAAATCTCTGAATAAACATCTATGGTTGTCAGCCCCATTATTTCTTCGATAAAACCAATCTACTTTACCCAAAAATCATAATTTAAAGAATAGCTCAGAATTACTAAATTTACATGTCCGACATATCCTGCAGTGCCGGTTTGCAGTGACACGGAGTCTTGGAATTTATTTAATAGATACTCATCACTTACCGAGCTGCTTCGCGTTACAGCTGTAATACTTCGATTTATCAAAATTCTCAAATTAAAGGGGCAATTAGAGATTACTAGTGCACTTACGTCGAATGAAATAAATGTTGCACTCAATCGTTCAGCAAACAGAACATTAAAATTAAAGATATTCCGAAAATATCCAGTAGATTTAAAAATGTACACCCGTTTATTGATGATTTGCGAATTCTTCGCGTAGGAGGTCGTCTACGGAATTCAAGTTTGCACTACAACAATAAAGACCCAATTATATTACCAGGTAAACACATCTTCACAAGATTGTTAGCCTGATTCGAACATTTTCGTCTGTTGGATTGCGGTCCACAAACATTGTTGTACAACTTTGGCTGCAAGTTATGCAAACAAATTGTACATCGATGTACTTCCTGCTTTCGAACCAAACCAAAAATATCGTATTAATTAATGGGAGAATTACCACCTGCCCGTGTAAATCAATCAAGGGCATTTTATATTTACGCATCGATTTCTGTGAACATTTCTTCGTCAAGCCAAATTCTCGTTCAATATCTAAAAGTAAAATTTATATTGTTTATGTTTGTTTGTTTGTATAGCGATACAAGCTATTCATTTAGAGTTACTTATGGCTTGGCAAAGCAGTCATTTTTGGCTTGTCTTCGGAGGTTTACTGCTCGGCATGGATTTTGTACTAAAATTTACTCAGAAAATGCTACTAACTTCATTGAAAGTTGCAATGAATTAGAAGAACTGTGAAATTTGTTTTGAGCATAAGCCTTGCAGAATCTAATCAAATTGAATAGCTCACTATTCCACAGCGATCTCCCCATTTCGAGGGACTGTGGGGGTCCGCCAAAAAAAACGAAAAAGGGCATTTAAAACGAGTAATCGCCTTGGGTATAAAGGCCAAAGTAGAATATCTGACGTTATCTTGCCAAATTAAAGCGTGCCTCAATTCAATTCCATTGACTGCTGTTTCAAATGATCCAACAGATTTTACTACGTTATCACCTGGTGAGTTTTTGATTGTGTGCCCGCTCGTATCGCTTCTTGAACCATCAGTGTATTAGACTTAAACATAAATAGGATATCTCGGTATAAGATGATACAAACACAAGTTACCTTCGACTTTAACGTCAACGGACGTTTGTTCTATTTCTTCCTAAAAAATAAAAATAATAATTTCCAAAAACAATAAAACCAAATACCCGGCGCTCGCGGAGGGCTTATTTAACAATGTTAACAGAACCAATAGAATAAAAGGAAGTGCAATAAAACGAAAAAGAAAAAACATAATATCATCATTATTCCAAGCTGAGACAACGAAAAAGAAAAAAAAATACAAGCCATATCTGTGCATGTAAAAAGACGTGGTCCCGGCTAATTCAAACATACTAAGATCACGCCGCAATGTGCGCAAACCCAGCAGGAGCAAGAAGAAAAAAGGGGATGGCTCCCCTCACTTACTTGATATTATCTACCTCAATGAGACCCATCTTTCATACTCTCGTAGCCTATATGTCAAAGGTTACTGTATATAAAGAAACGCAAAGAACAGACTCAAAATCCAAAAAATCGGGAGGCACGGCTATCCTAGTACATTATAAGGTCAAACACTCAAGTCCCAAAGCGCTCATCCGAGAACACTTCACATCCAATTAGGCGAAGGGATTTTAATTCAAAACATTCAATGTGGGGCTGTACAAATAGGGACCCTTATGGAGCCAATTTTTTTAGATTTTTGCAACTCAAATGACTTGACATATAGGCTTCCCGGGAACAGGCACCCGTGGTGAGGCAGTCTTAGACCTTATTATTGCTAAGAATATAGTCATTGAAGAAAGGATCTTAGCTCTAAATACGTTTTGCTCTGATCACTTGCCGGTTCTGTTCAATATTGCTACCAACTTCAATGTATTCCAAAACATTGATGAGATATCAGTTCGTGACTACAAAACGCCGACTGGTTTGGTTTTAGACACTACGTACACTATAAATTAGGCAAATATAATGTGCAGCCAATTGAGTCATGTGCTGACATCGACG
The DNA here is from genome assembly GCA_963556165.1 of Tipula helvola. NCBI lineage: Eukaryota > Metazoa > Arthropoda > Insecta > Diptera > Tipulidae > Tipula > Tipula helvola. The sequence continues at coordinate 284,695,237 of OY744482.1, forward strand.
ATAGAATTTCTCGGCTCACTACATAATACTATGATCATTGCATTTGATAGGTCTGTGCCAAGTCTAGAACCTAAAAAAAAGAAGCTATACCGGCAGAGATTACACCAATAATAAGAATAAGGAACTGTTTCAGAAACAGACGGCGCTTAGCTCCATCTATCTATAGCTCTACTCTGATAAACCGAATTACAAAGGCCATTCACGAAATATGTAGTCTGCCACCATTTCCAAGAATAATTCAGGAATAAACTATCTCACATTGAACCGGACAAATCCAACTTGCACAAGTGCATTAAACTAGTAAATCCCAATAAGAAAGGTAACCTGATCATAGAAGGACTGGATGGGCCTATGATTTGAGTCGGTTTCTCGTACAGACACTGATCCCAGAGCATATGATGTATGTCCTTAATTCAGTCAATGGCTATTTTAGGGCCTGTAAGTCCCCGTTTAATATTGAAAAGGGCATGGAAACTGTTGCCCTTGAGATTACAGGCATTGTAGGTAGGTGTAATGTTACGTAATTTTGATTATTAATTAATTAATAACACAACAATATTACATAGTTTAATTTATTTATTGTTTAATTCAAATTTATTTATTTTTTTTTAATTTATAATTTGTTGGTAAAATGTATTTATTACCTATTTAATTTATTTATTTAACACATTTGCATTTATTCCACACCACCATTTTCGGCACACAATTTGTGTGGTTGTCGGCCAACGCAACCAGCGACGTGTTGTCGCTACAGAGATCGAGACGAGACTGTTTTGATTTTTATTTTTAATTTTATTTTATTTTGTTTTGAGTGTAGTGCGCTGTGATTGGTCCAGCACACGTGCGAAGGGGAAGTCAACCCACTACACATTCCAATTGGAATGTGCGCTGCTCAGTTTGTAGTGGTTCATTGGGTGAACCGCTACATAGGATTAAAAATAAAAAATCCCCTGGGGTTATTGAAGTGGTTAATACAGCCATTAAAATCTACTTAATTAATGCTATGCTAAAATTCGTATACTTTCCGAACTGCTGGAAGCTGTCCAAAGTAATAGCCATACCGAAAAAAGGTAAACCGTGCTCTCCTGAAACACAAGGCCTATTAGTCTTCTCAGTGGATTGAGCAAGATAGCGGAAAGAGTTATATTTCGCAGGCTCTGGGCAATATTACAACATATCTCTGTAAAACAATTTGGCTTGGTCTATAAAAGATCCACAACGGAAGCACTGTTGAGAGCGTTGAATCATCTAAAACTAGCTAAACAGAGACGTAAGATTTCTGCTGCAATTTTTCTGGACATACGCAAAGCTTTCGACTCAGTGTGGCATGTCGGCTTACTACAGTTAATGTTGGGGATCCGCTACTGCTGGTAACTACTATCAAATTATATCTTTTAAATCGTAAAGTTTTCGTATGTACACCAAATAAATCCCAATCTTCGGTTAGAAGTATCGTATCTTGGGTTCCTTAGGGTTCGCTTTTGGGACCTTTACTGTATATCTTATTCATGTACGATATCCCCATAATGGCCTCGATGATACTATAATTTTGACGTCCAGTTATAGTGAATATCAATGCTCGCAGAGACTTCAGACATACAAAAAACTACTTGAATGAGATATTTTCTGAATCGAATAAATTTTTAAATGCCATTGCACACGATTACTAGCAAATTAATGGTTGGTTTAACAATAAGTAGGTTGTGCTTGACACAATAAATTAGTTTTAAGATTTAGTTTAAGTTAGTATTAAGTATTAGTTGTAAGATACCGTTAAAAAAACATACATATATTCAGCGATAACAAAAATCTTTTGTCCTAATGACTAACAACAATCAATATTTTTTAGAAATCCCATTATAAGCTAACATAAAACCAATAGGTTGTATGGATAACATGATACCAGCTTCTTTAAACATTTATTGCAATATAAAATAAATTAATACAGGTTCTTTATGCACAAATTAACAGCAAAATTGCTCCGATCAGATGAGCCAATCTCTCACTACAGTGCTCTGAACCATTTTAAAGCGCTATTTTGTGATTGGTAATTTTATTTAAAATTTATGTGACGCTTAATTATGTTATTATAAAATAAATTATCTACCATAGTTTCTCTAAGCACAAATTAACATCAGAATTGCTCCGATCAGATGAGGTGTAGAGGAGCATGTTGAACAGTGACACACCATTAACAGTGCCCCAAACAAAATTTCACTGTCTGCGTAACTTTTTAGTTTTGTTTAGTTTACTGTCGAAGAAAGTTTTGTCATTCTCTTTCATCTATTTCATTTTGTTTGTGGCTGTTATAGAAAGAAGTCGTGTTAGAACATGTTCGTGAATATTTATTGGCCATTTTTTTTGTATTACTATTTAACAATATTTCGAATAATTATTTAACAAATCCATAAGTAAATGCATTACGTTTTTTTAAATTAGTGTATTAAGTGATATTTTGGAATTGTGAATTGTTTTTTCTATACAGTGACACAGATCTCGTCGTTAAACAATGTCGCAGTGTGTCACTGTTTAACATATGTGCGTTTAAGTAAATTGAATTTAATTTAATTTTTACCGTAATAGTTACATTTTTATGATACTTCAGCAAACATGTCTGATCGCTTTCCGTTTGGAAAATTTACTGAAAGTGGTATGTTGGAAGCAATCCAACTTGTGAAAAATGGATTAAGTATTCGGAAGGCAGCTCTCCAAAAAGGGTTGGCATTTAAGACTTTATCACGTTACATTAAAAAATATACCGAGGATAAAGAGGCAAAATTAACACCAAATTATTCGGTAAGCAAAATTTTTACTTCGGAAGAGGAAAAAACGCTGGCGGACTATATAGCTAATTGCTCAAAAATGTTTTACGGTTTGTCTTTAATGGATTGCCGAAAATTAGCATACGAAACAGCAAAAGTAAATATAATAAAAGAGTACCACAAAACTGGACCGATAGTAAACTAGCCGGGGTTGAGTGGATGCGGCTTTTTAGGAAGCGTCACACATCTTTATCGCTTCGGACTCCAAAGGGATGTAGAGGACATTTAACAAACATAATGTACAATTATTTTTTGATAAATTATCAACTGTTTTAAAAAGATCTAACACATGTTTTAGGAGGGAAGTTGTACCTATATACAATTTGGATGAAACCAGTACCATGACCGTACAAAAACCGCAAAAAGTGTTGGCAGAAAGAGGTGTCAAACAAGTGAATAAAGTAACCAGCGTAGAGAGGGGAACGTTGGTAACAACCTGCTGTATAATAAATGCAACCGGTCAATACTTGCCACCAATCATGGTTTTCCCTAGGACCCATTTTAAAGAGCATATGCTAGTTGGCGCTCCTACTGGCACCTTAGGCTTAGCTGCTTCGTCAAGCTGGATGAACTCTTCACTTTTCATAAAAGTAGTAGAACATTTCTGTAAATATATCTCAACTTCTATAGAAAATCCATCTTTATTAATATTTGATAATCACGAAAGTCATTTAAGCATTGAGGCCCTAAATTTAGCAAAAGTAATCGGTGTAACTATACTGACTATTCCACCGCATTCTTCAAATAAATTGCAGCCATTAGATGTTGGTCATCTAATTGGTTGTTTTAAACCTTTTAAAACTGCGTACAATACGTCTGTTGATTCGTGGATGATGCAGAACCCTGGGATAACATTTACAGTCTACAATTGCAAAGGAACCGGAATTTATCCGTTCGACGAAAACCTTTTCTCGGAAACCGATTTTATGCCAAGTAGTGAACTGACCGAGATTTTTACACATTTGACAAAGAAAATTGTCTAGATCAAGGACGGAACACCTAAAATTAATTATTTCATTATAATTATGGGTGTTGGGTGCGTCTCAATAGGGTAGGTGTTGACCGTCTATAGCCATGTATCTCGTGGTCTATATTCCAACGCTGCAACTATGTAGAAACCACCAAATGTGTCTAGTATACCTCCAAGTGGTAACACCCGGGCAACGATGTGAATACGTCGGCTAAATACTAGATGCGAGTGCAGTACACTATAAATGAGCAATGAGCGCAACGAATATGGAAAATAATACCCCAGGTGGTACACCTGTTAATCAGGTAAATCCACCCTCTTCGGAGGTCGGTCTCGTGGATTCTGGGGGAGACCTGCCATTGCTATACTACAATTATTTAAACCAATCCCAAGATATGTTGGTGAATAAACAAGCTCAACTGAGCGAATCAGAAAATAATACTATACATCCCTTCCAGAGGAGTAAGAAAGTATCGTATTCTCCTATAAGAGGCGGTAGTCCCTCTTTTGGGGCTAGCAACAAGAACATTGGTTCTACAATCGAAGAAAAGCTTCATTTTGAATTGTGTAAAGCTAATAATGCACTAGCTGAAGCCAACAATATTAACAAGCAACTGAATGATACAATTACATGGTTGCAGGAACGTATGAAAACACTTGAAAACGAAGTTAAAGCTCTTAAGCCAAAGGAGGCAATCTATCATACTCCTAGCCAGACTACATCTGAACAAGAGTACCATACGGATGAAGACGAACTAGCTCGAGAAACTGAGTGGATAAGAGTTAAAGGGGCTAGAAAAAAAAGAAAATTGAATAATACGCCCTCCCCACCTCAATTAAAGGATGATGTTCCTAATATTATTCAGAAATCATCAAAAAAAATACCTCCACCACCACCAATAGTAATAGATGAAGTCAAAGACTATGATCTACTCTATGAGAAATTAAAAAAAATTACTACAACTGATAAGTTTAATGCAAAGGTGATGAATGGAAACACCATCAAAATAAATTTGGAAGATGGTGAAACTTACAGAAAAATTACAAGTATGTTAAATGAAGAAAAACGTGCTTGGCACACGTTTGAAGACAAACAAACCAGACCAATAAGGGTTATGGCTAAAAATCTACACTCTACGTGTAAACCAGCAAAAATAATTGATGATCTGAAAGCAAAAGGATTTAAGGCTACTGAAGCATCAATTAAGCTAAAACGGAGAGGCAAAGTACCTCTCAACATGTTTATGTTGACCTTCGATAATGATGAAGATATCGAAAAAATTTATCAAATTAAGTACATCTTAGGGTGCAAAGTAGTTATTCAGCCTCTAAGACGGTCTAAACTTATACCACAATGTAAACAATGTCAAGCCTATGGACATACACAAAAATATTGCAGCAGGGAACCCAGGTGTGTCAAATGTTTAGGTAAACATCATACCAAAGATTGTGTAAAAGATAGAAATGTTCAGCCTAAATGCGTTCACTGTGGAGAAAACCATCCGGCTAACTACAGAGGATGCAGCGTTGCCATTGAACTGCAAAACATCAAAAATAGGAATGTGATTGCTAAAAATCCAAGATTATTCAGGCAGCAGGCAATTAAGATGAGCCAACCCGAAGTAAATCGTAGAGAGTTGGGAACTACTCATGGACAATTGGGTAAAATGACTTATGCCCAAGTAACGATGAGTAACGGGAATCCAGGGAAAACTGGTCAAAATGACGATATAAGTCAAACACTTAAATTAATTTTAAGCAGGCTCAATACATTTGATGAGCGATTACAGAAATTAGAATACAGCACTAAGGGAGCCATCCCTAAACAGAAAAATGGCCGGTGATCTTAGAATCGTATGTTGGAATGCCAATGGACTTATGCAACATCAACAAGAATTGCAAGTGGTCCTGGACACAGAAAAAATCGATGTATGTCTCATCACGGAAACACATTTCACTAGACAAACAATCATTAAATTTAAAAATTATCATATATATCATACCATTCATCCGGAAAACACTGCTAAAGGAGGTAGTGCTGTTATAATCAGAAATAGTATTCATCACTATGAAGAGTTAAAATATGAAACAGAAGAAATACAAGCAACTGCTGTTAACGTCAAAACCAAAAATGGTTCTATTTGTATTGCTGGTGTTTACTGCCCACCGAAGCACTCGTTGAAAGAAAAGGATTATCTCGAGTTCCTCAGTAAATTAGGAAAACGGTTTATACTTGGAGGAGACTTTAATGCAAAAAATGTCCACTGGGGCTCCAGATTAACAACAACTAAGGGTAAAGAACTCCTAAAAGCCATTAGGAAATGCAGTTGTGAAGCTCTCTCAACTGGAAAACCAACTTACTGGCCTACTGATCCAAATAAAGTACCAGATCTGATTGATTTCTTTATAATAAAGAAGATATCTGTAAATTATATACAAGTAAATGAAAGCCACAACCTAAACTCTGATCATTCACCGATACTTTTAACGTTAAGTGAAAAAATTATTCAGAAAGAAAGGAACCCTTTTCTAGTAAATAATCACACCAATTGGGAATGCTTTAGACTATCGCTAGAAGAAAAAATTAACTTAATGGTTCCATTAAAGACCGTGGAGCAATTAGACAAAGAAGTTCACAAATTTGTAAACGATATACAGCAATCAGCTTGGGAAAATACCCCTGAGGTTAAAAAGAAAATCAAGGGAAACAACTACCCTTTGGAAATTAGGGAACTCCTAGCAGAAAAAAGAAAAGCGAGAAGAGTATGGCAACAAACAAGGGCCCCCCAAGATAAAACTAATTTGAACAATCTCACTCAACAATTAAGAAGAGAGATCCAAGAATTGAAAAATGAATCAATTAGCAACTATTTAAGAAAATTAACTAATGATAGCAGTACTGATTATTCTCTTTGGAAAGCAACCAAAAGAATTAAAAGACCAATCCCAAATCAATTAAAAGACAGAACCCTCCAATACGAGTAGCAGGTGATAAATGGGCTAGGAATAATGAAGACAAAGCTCGAGAATTTGCTGAACATCTTGAAAAAATATTCCAGCCACATCAAGATGAAACATTAGAAGCTGAGATAATATCTGAACAAGCTGTGCAAGAAAGTAATGAAATCCTACCGACAACACCAAAAGAAGTCGCGTGTGAGATAAAAACTAATATGAATATGAAAAAAGCTCCTGGCTACGATCTTATTACTGCAGAAATCTTAAAAGAACTGCCAAGGAAAGCTCTGGTAAAGCTCACCAATCTTATAAATGCAGCATTTAGAATCAAATATGTACCAAGCTTGTGGAAAATTGCAGAAGTAATCATGATCCCAAAACCTGGGAAACCACCACACATAACCTCATCTTATAGGCCAATTTCGCTATTGCCAGTCATGTCCAAACTCTTTGAGAAGCTTCTGGTAAAAAGGTTAAATCCGATAATCGAGAGTAAAAACTTAATCCCAAATCATCAGTTCGGTTTTCGTAACCAACACTCAACAATTGATCAAGTTCACCGAATAACCAGTATAATTGAGAAAGCACTAGAGGAGAAAAAAATCTGTTCAGCAATATTTCTAGACGTTGCCCAAGCATTTGATAGAGTGTGGCATGAAGGACTTAACCATAAATTAAGAAATCTTCTACCAATCCAATTTGCTAATATACTGGAATCTTACTTAAAAGATAGATTCTTCAGGATTAAGTTAGATGATACTTTCTCTGAATTGAAAGAAATCAACGCAGGAGTTCCACAGGGCAGTGTATTAGGGCCGGTTTTATACCTACTGTACACTTATGATCTTCCTGCATTAGAAAACAATACAGTGGCGACTTTTGCAGATGACACGGCGATCTTAGCTGTTGGCACAAGCAGCGAAGAGTCAACACAAAAGTTACAATCAGCAATAACTAAAATTTATAAATGGACAAAAAGATGGCGAATAAAACTAAATGAAACTAAATCCGTTCACATCAACTTCACTAACAGGCGATTCGAAAATATCCCGATTACCATAAATCAAGAAATAGTACCGTATGCGAACACAGCTAAGTATCTCGGCATGACCCTGGATGCTAAACTGCGATGGAAAGCACATGTCAAGAAGAAAAGTGAAGAACTAAGAATTAAATACAGAAAGATGTATTGGCTGATGGGAAGGAACTCTTCTTTATCAACATACAACAAGCTGCTACTTTATAAGCAAATATTGAAACCGGTTTGGGCGTATGGTATTCAACTTTGGGGGTGTACCAAACAGAGCAACGTAAATATCATCCAAAGATTTCAGAATATGGTATTAAGGAACATCGTCGATGCACCTTGGTATGTCAGGAACAATGATCTCCATAGGGACCTTAAAATGAACCTCATCGTAAATGAAATTCAGGAGAAAGCGCGGAGACATGAAGAGAGGCTCCGGCATCATGTGAACATTGAGGCAACTCAGCTTCTAAGCAACACGAATTTAACACGCAGACTTAAAAGAACCAAACCTTTTGAGTTGGTGTAATTGTTAGCTTAAACAGCATTGTGCTGTGTAAAGCCCACTACAAAGATGTGGTTTAATTCAATTTACCAGACTCTATGGAACGCCAATGGGAAGAAGCCATAGATTAATATTAAGTTAGTAAATTAAGTCAGAAACAAATTGCTCATTAGTCCAGGAGACTAGATTGTAATAACATTAAATAAATAAATACAATTTATTTTAATAAAAAAAAAAAAAAAAAAAAAAAATTATAATTATACAACTGATTACCTATATTTTAGACATTGTCACAGAATAGCTAGCAACGCGGAATGATTCAATTACAACTACAAAAATCTCACCAGCTAGAAATGCCATCAGTGGTTCAGACATACCAGAATACCAGTAATCAAACTATTAAATTTAAAAAAATTGGATTTTTAATAGAAAAGTTAATACTAAAACCCTTATACTCGAAATCATAAATATGTAGATGATTACTTTTTATTCTATAATGACGTAGTGTTCGCGAATATTTTCGTAGCATTTATCCACTCCCTGATGTGCTAGCTTTTCTTGATTAATTCGAACAATGTTATCTTCTATTTCTGCCGGCATACGTACAGCATACGATGTCCCTCAACGTTTTTCCTGTAGTTGTCCATTGCCTCATTCTCTAATTTTTGCCGCAACGCCAAAGCGTTAGCGTCCCTGTTTTGGGCCAATTGCTACCATAAAATAAAAGGAACGTTTTCTTTCAACAGATTTTCGAATCGGGCGTGCGATTCTCGAGAATTCCGGGACAAACCGACGGAAATACGAAAATAGCCCTAAACATGAATGTACTTTCTTCGCATTTTCCGGCATCGGATATTTTTTAATTGCCTCAACTCAATGTGTACCTCACATGGCCTTATTCCTTCCGAAGTTACAGAATACCCCAAGTAAATGATTTTCGTACAACAAAATTGACATTTCTTCAAGTTTAGTAGTGAGCCTCGTCGCGCCAATTGTCGCAGTACTTTCCTCATTAATTTCTTGTGTTCGGCCAGAGTTTCCGTTGCCAACAATATATCGTCCATATAAATTATAATTTCACCCTTTTCCAGAAAATCTTTGAAAATTATATTTATAAATCGTTGAAAAACCGCTGGCGCATTCTCCAATCCAAATGGCATGCGACGATATTCGTATTGCCCATGCAGTGTTACAAAAGCGGTGAATTTACGCGATCGGGGTGACATGCGCACCTGGTGCTTCCATCTTTCTTTTTTACAAGCACAATTGCTGACGCATATGGTGAATCGCTTGGCGTAATTACCCCTTCTTTGATCATATCGCAAATTTTCTTCTGAACCTCAATCTTTTCAACATAAGGTAAACGTCGTGGTGCGTGGTGAAATGGTACACCCAAAGTCAAATGAATATCCATCTCATAGTCGAACCGTTCTATCTCAATATCCTTCGGTGCCATATAACATAATTCTCCTCGACAATTTGTTTGACCTCATCGTAATCAGTCGCCTCTAAACTCTTGTTTATTTCTAGGATTGGCTCATCTCTAACAATATCAACGGCAAATATTTGTGGTAAATCGAATTCAGGGCTTAGACCCTCCTCAATAAAAGTAAGACTTACGTTGTCCGCGGGATTCCATCACAGGCTTAATTGGCCTCAAGACATTCATTTGTACAAGCTTATTCAAAATTAAATCAGGTACACGGGGATACGTTCCATTTGGGCCAACATTCTTTTTATTTAAAAGCAAAAGTTTCAATCGGTCATACATTATTGTCTTCGACTGGACCAGCTTGATATTAAAAATTTCCAAAAAATCTCTTCCTAAAATTACGTTAATGCTGGTTGCCTCGTCGGGTAAAATTATCAAATTACTCAAATGAACTCTATTGTTAAATTTAATTCTACAAGTAATGAACCCATGGGTCCTCAGTGCCTCGCCGCCAACGCCCCTTATTATTGTTGCCTCAGTTGCCTTGTTGACCTCAAATGGTACCGCCGCTCTCCGCACGAAACTACTCGGACTGCCAGTGTCGAAAAGAGAAACGTATTCATTGTACCCCGTGTACTGATATAAATTCTTCAAAAATGTGACTTACCAAATTTATGTTCGCCAATTCTCGTGCGCCCGCATCAGGATCCTCTATGCCCAGTTCTGGTGTCACAGATGCCACCAAGTGTTGGAACTCTAGTTTCACCTTCTGGATGTATAGTCTGTTGGTACAATTTGGCCGCATTGTGCAATGGTTCTTGCGGCATTGGCTGCGGCACACGCTGTTCGGACGAAGTTCCATTTTGCACTGTTTCCAATGATGTGTCATTTGATCGCAATTGTAACACCTGTTCGGATCCCTCAGTTTGTATGGTGTTGTAAACGCTTGTGATTGCGCCCCCCCTCCCCCCCCCCCCCCCCGGTGCCGCATTACGTTGTATAGTCGTATGACCTGCTCTCAATGCTGGTACGTTTGCCGCCGCTGCCCGTGTGTTTCGTCGTGCCGTCGCCTCAGCCTCTTTATCTGCAGCCTCCTTGCATGCTGCGTCCTCGATTTTGGTTCCATAACGAAATATTTGTCCCTTCAACTCGCTCATATTTCGAATGCCTCCTGTCAGCCGCCCTTCGCCCATTTGGCAATGGAAACTTTCCATTTCGATAGCAAAATGGTGCAATGTCTCCTTCTTTTCACCTGAACGTCGCCATTTACGTCTACGCATGGCTGCTTCTATGTCCGCACTTGTTTTTTTGTCGCCAAATTCCTCATATAGCCGCTTCTTCAATGATTCGTATGTTCCCACATCTTTGTGAGTCAACAACGTTTTTGCCGCGCCAGTGAGCAATTGCCTCAAGAACAATATTTTTACACGATCGTCATGCTCCATTGTTCCAATGATGCCCTCAAAGTTTTGGAAAAACATGCGAACGTTATACGTGGGATCCTCTCCCGAAAACTTTTTTTATTTATTATTATTATATTATATTTTTATTCAATACAAATAACATTATAAATACATTAACTTACAAACTAAAAGTAACACAAATAAATTGAATAAAAATTAGGTTAGTTCATAGACATATAATGTCTGTTTTGAACTACCTTCATTAAAAAAATTAGTAAAATTAAAATGGTGAAGAGGACCATATACAAAAAATTAAACTATAAAAAAAATTATTAACAAATAAAGCAAATGAATATAATAAAAATAAATAATTAAAAGCAAGGCAATTTGTAAACCAAAATAAAATTAATGAACAAAATTAACATACAAAATATACTAAATAAATTAAATAAATAACAGTGATATCTCGTTCAGTGATTGCTCGTTCAACATCACGAAATTGTGGGCGAGCCGAATTATTTGGTATGGCCACTGCACTTGGTGGTGTCATGTGTACCCCATTGCATAGCGACACAGGATTGGAACGAGTAGGATACGGAACAGTGTGTAGCCCCTCAGGCAGCAATATCGGATTTGCTATATCATAATAATGCTATTTTTGCGTCGGCCTCTTGCACTGAATTTGGTAATGTACTTACTTTACCATCTTCCTCGCTCTCCTCATCGTCGTCCGCATTCCAATCCTCTATACGTGCACCGCCTTCGTTGACCTCATTTACCCAGTGACCTCAATCACATATCCTTCGATAGCCTTAGTTTCCACCTGTTTCACATATCAATAATATTTTCTTCGTAATCCTCTGCCTCGTTCAGCTCTTCAAATTGTCGTCGTATTTCCACTGATAAACCTCGATATAATTGCAATAATTCGGCGCGCGATACGTGTGATGAATGTGCCACCTCATTTTCGTTCAATAATTCCATCGTCAAATCGCGTGTTAATCGTTGCACACGGCGTGCTGGTGATATCTCCAAACCCATGCCGATTTAGTTTTTTTTTTTTTTTCGTTTTCCACAAGAAGGCAAATATTTCGCTATTCGTCGTTTATAGTTTCAAATTAACCAACCAGTTTTTCATTTCCACTGATTTTTCTTCGTTCTCGCGTTCGTGTCCTCAATGCACCGCAAACAATTCAATTCATAGTTTCAATATTTGCTCTGACCCCACATCTAAAGTTGTAAAATCGTCAGAATGTTGCAAATAATAAAATGAAATACGAAAAACATTCTGAATCATCAATGAAGTTTAAGTTTATAAAATATAAATAGCTTTTATATAGATTCAAGAGACCTTGAGTATACTTGCAGCCCACTTTCATCCCCGTAAGTTGTTTTAAACTAAAGATATTTAAAAAAAATGAAAAGTGTGTCACTGTAGCACATGCTCTCGTTATAGTTCTCTAAAGCATTGTAAATCGCTAATTTGTAATTTGTAATTTTACTTAATTATGTGGAGATTAATTATTGTAATTTCAAATAAATTAACCGTCACTGTTTCTTTACGCAAAAATTGACATCAGATGGGATGAGGAATTTTCTCGCTACAGTGGTTAAAGGATTTAAATATATTATGCGTGAGGCATGAAGCCTAAGGACCAACCTTAGCTATCAAATATTTAAATTAAAATTTATGTTTATTGTTGATGAGTAATTGTCCACAACCAAGTGCAAAATCTAGTGTCACTCGTGTTATTACAGACATGACGCATAAATTGTATTCATTATGAATTGTTACGACGTGTTTATGCAGTTACATAAGATGCCGATTTCAATTTATTCATATTCAACGGTATTCACCAACAGATGATTATAAAATTTGTAAGAAATTAAAACTGGATTAAATACATCAATGAGTTGTATGCATTCAAATTCGCGAGAGTAGAAATCACTGGACCGTTATTTATCACAGATGGTTGATTAAAGTTTATATGATTTTTTACCGAATGATTTGTTAACACTGTCATTTGATTATACATATATGTATGTAGTTGATAATCTGCGGTCATTGAAACCACGCTTTTTTTTTTTTTATTTTTTAATTAAATTACGATTGTTAAAACTTAACTAAGTTTTTTGTTATAATTACCGCAAGGGCAATATTTTAGTACAGGCTATTAGAAGTATTTGTGCTAGTTTAACATAGATGTCACCGTCACAATAGTTACTCAACATTCTATAAATTAGCGTCGTAATAACGAATATAAATTTGGGCAGGCCATGTATTTTCAAGAAATTTTATCATTTTGACGAGAATACGTATTTTTGACATCATAGCCGTTTTCATATCTGCCGAAAAATACGTTTTTATATTTTGCGAGCGACCTACATACATACATAATAATCCATATAGAGTATAATTTCGGCGGTTTATTATATTTTTTTACATTTTAAGTAGCTGCGTCGCGCCCAATTTTATTTTTTTTATTTCCACAAGATTTCTAGCGGCTGTAAATTTTTATTTCTATTCATTAAAATAGAAATTTATTATTATTATTATTTTTTTTGTCCGATAAAATTCTATTTTTGTTAAACCAGATGCCATTTTCTTAGTTTTTGGTGTGCCGTAATTTTCGTCCGAGTTTTGTTTTTATTTTGCTCTGATGACCGACTTGTACCGACCAATCGATTTATAATATGTTCGTTTTATGATTTGCGTGTGGCATCACAGTAAAAGTTTGTGGAGCGTGACTCTTAATAATAATATGTATATTCACGTAAACATTGATAAACTGTGAAACAAAATAGGAGGGAATTATAATTAATTAGAATTTAGGTATTAAAATTTTTTGGGGAATTTTAGTTAATTGAGTAGATTTGGGCTTTATGAATAGATTCACGATTAAGATATATGATAAAAAGGGATTGGATCACATTAAAAATTTAAATTGTGAGGTACAGAGTAAGCAAGTGTCAGATTTATCAAAGCAAATTTTTTTTTTTTTTTTTTTGGTTGAGTTCAATGCACCGACATTGTGTTGATACAAGAGCATCATAAAATGAACAAAACATATACATACATATCTAAAAAGTATTAACAACAGAAATGTATAACAATTATTGTAAACTCTTTCAATTGATAACTACTGACAATACTTTGAGAATTAAACCTTCAACTTCTTCATATAATATGAACTTTTAAAAAATTGCATACTAAAATTATATACCGTTATACAGGTTTTAGAAGTATTTTATTATTTAAATGACGTAAAAACAAAATATTTAAATTTCAAAAACAAAACAAATTCTAGAATCCAGTTTACATAACATATACCAATGCCTTATATTATAAACTATCATCATTTTTTGTACGTTTCTGTTTTACTAATTAGACGATATCCACCACTACCTTACGCATGTTCATCATTTTTTTTTATACACTACCAAACGAAAATTCTATATTTGGTAACTAACTAACTCAACATTAAATTATATCATATAATAATAATAGTGTAGTGTACGGATCGGAAGAAGAATAATATTTGGGTGTGGTATCATTTTATAATTTCAACAAAACTTATAACATAATGTTAGTGTGTAATTACCGTGATAGATCTGAAAAATTTTAGATTTCAAACACCTCTGCTCTTCTCTATACAAATAATATTATTTTCCGACCTACCTACAATACATTGTTAAAAATGTGATTTAACATTTAAAATTTTAAAAGATCGGATACCTACTGTGTATACCCAAAAATAAAAATTTAAAACACGTTTTTGGTTTGTTATTGTTGTAATTGTGATTCTTAAATAAAACAAAAAACTGTTTTAAGGAACACAAATTAAACCAAAAGCCATAATAATGTAGAGTCTGAGTTCTTACATATAGTAAAATATAAAAAACAGTCCGAAACTCGGAAAATGAAATATACAAAAAGAGCAGTGAAACCAATACAAACAAAACAAACGCTTAGTTCGTAAACATGTTGATATTGTTTAATATTATAAAGCGAATATACATCAGTGTGTTTATTGTTAGTTGGTAAAGTGGATTCAAGTGCCTACGACGTTCTGTGTTCTGTTCCGTTAAAAATTAAAAAAAATTAAGAATAAAAATTTGTTTTATTAGAAATAAAATAAATAAACAAAATGCCTGTTTTACAAAAAGGATGTTGTTGTGCAGAGCTCGAAACATGGGCTGCTATTGTTGGCTGGGTTGGCGTTGTTTTATCGATCTTTAATATTATTGGATACTTCATAATGGGATACCATTGGCTCGATATAATTGTTTACGTAATTCTTGGAATAGCTCATCTAATTGTATCTGGATTATTGATAAAAGCAACAAAAGATGCAAGTTTAATAATAAATTTAGTGTTTTCAGGTGTGAACCATGTTCAATTGATTGAGTGATTTTTTTTTTTTATTTTTGATTTTAGAGAAAATCCAACTTAGTAGTACCATGGTTGGTTGTTGCGATCATTGAAGTGATTATAACGATAATTTTCCAAGTGGTTGTGTTAGTTTCTGTTGACGCACCGTCGGAACATCTTGTTGGTTCTGTAATAGGACTGTTAATTGGAGTAGCACTCTTTATATATTTCTGGTTGTGTATATACTCGTATTATCAACAACTATCGAATCAATAAATAATTTAAGTTTTTATTGAAATATTTTGTCTTTCTTATACGTTTATTTAAAGTCTAAATGTTAATTATATTTCGGTGTTGCTTTAGTACACACACAGAGTTTTATTATAATTTTTTTTTTAAATTAATTAATTAATATGAGATAAAAACAATGTCTGAAATATGTTGCGATTAAAATGCCTTGAATTATTTTAGTAATATGTTAAAATAGCGTCGCGTTATTATCTGTATAACAGCTTTTCAGCATTTGAAATGAATAAAACGTTTTTTTTTTTTATTAAAATGTGCGTAAATTTATTGGAATATCTTCATATAAGAGAAGTATGAGTACATTATATAAATAAATTTTGAAGATTTGTAATTTGATGCCATAGAGTTTAGAGTATTTTTTTTTTTTTTTTTTGAGTGTGTTGCTGTTGTTGTAATCGACGCTACTACTTTTAGGCTGTTTACCAAAAGTAAAAATAATGTACCAATTTGGCGCCTATTACACCCATACAAACTTATATTGTTTGTAGAATTTACTGGATAATCAATAAAATTCTTAAATGTGAAATAAAACCAAAATATTAGTAATCATTTATCTTGTCTTCAAACTTACATTTATTGTGCATGCGCAAAACGAAAATAAAAAAAAAATATTTATAGCTTTAAGATGATACGTGGTAACATTCAATCAACTTATTTCATGGACACATTTTGTGACCAAATCATTCAAAAATTGGAGGCGCCATTTATATTAACAACTACATTTACAGTTCAAGGGTACGATAGTAAGTTTCTATTATTTAATTCTTGCACATGTGCCTAACTGTATTCTGAATTTAGAAAAATGATATCATTCGGTTTATGATAGAAATGAATTATAAAAATAGAGTATACAAATTTCACAACCCTCACAAAACATTTCTTTGACTTTAATGTTATGTTTGTTAAAGATGATATTATGTACTACAGTGATAAACTGTCATACACTCATTATATTTGTATAAAAATAAGTTTAAAGTTTGTATCTGGAAAAAATAAAACAGAAAATATTACAAATTTAAAACAAGAAGCCATTACAGATAGCGGTGAAACAGTAATAATTTTTATGTTTATTTGGATATGCACTTACACTGTCTCAAAAAATTGTCCGTACAGCACTCGGTTAAAGAAACATTGATAAAAAAAATCAAACAGAAAATGCAGTTTTTATTTTTATAGAATTAAAATTACATTTAAGAACCTGAAAATAATAATAATAATCATTACATGTGGTTGATTTACTATTTAAACAGTGTATAACAGTATTAATTATTTGTTGTACCCCTATTTTCAACTACATAACGGTAAATTACGAAATGGTTTTATTGCGTAAAAGAGTTAATCGTATTTTTTTACATGGTGAACGAAATACACATAGTCTAATTAATTAAAAATGTGTGGTTCTCGTACCAATATTAGTGTAGAAATTAAAAAATTGATCATTAAATTGGAGAGTGAAGGTAAAAGTTTATCGAAAATTTCCAAAATATAGTCGAAACTTGATTTTCCGAGATTCTATTATCCGTAAACCTATATCTGTAGCAATAATTTGAAGTAGCTTATGTCACTTTTAGTAATTTTTCAGGAAATGAAAAACAAGATTGTTTTGGAAATTTTTCGATGATCCACTTTAAATTGAGCCATAAATTTTAACAGAGATGGTAAATTTTGTATCCTGTATCTGAATATCTATATTTTAAAAACATTAAAAGGAACATTTTATTTTTATTTATACTTTTCCCACTATAGCTGCATTTTTCTATAGATTGCTGCTCGAGATCGCGATAAACTTTTTTCGATTTTTTCAGCCCAACTTAAATTACATTAATCATAATTTTTAATAAAATTTATGTTTAAGCTCAGTATGCAGCTCGAGCTAAGATACATTTTAGCGCGGTCTCCACAAGTCTCCATTTAATTACAGATAAATCGCCAAGCTAAAAATTTGTGCAGAGATAAATTTTGTTGATTTTGTTTGACTTTTATTCGTTTGTTATTAAATGAAGTTTCTGTCCAAATAATCCTGTAAATACTCGGCTTCGTAATGTTGGTCGGCCATTTTGGCTTCTGACTTATTTATATAGGGTGTTTTGTTCTTGAGTGTAAATATTTTCAGGGATAATTCCTTGATTAATTTCAAGCAAAAAATCGTTCGTGGAGGGGGGCCCATTTTCATTATTGACTGAGATATAGTGCGTTAAAGAAAATTATTTTGGGGTGGTACCTTCACGTATATTTTTTTAAATTACTCTAAAGTTAGGTAGACTAAGCCAAGCAAATTGATTGATTGATTGATTGATTGAAGTGTTCGACCAAGCTTTAAGCAAATCTCCCGGAGTTATAAATGGCCGGGCCTCACCGAACACCTTGTTACATAAAACATAAAGGGGATTTGGATAGGTTTAGTTAGTGAGATAGAAATTGACCCGGTTACAGACACCTAAGTATAGCCAATAGTTAGTAACACAATGACAGCACATTTCGAATCTACTTTTATATTTATTTAAATTACAATTAAAACTGCACTCTGAAATAATATTTATTAGTATGCTACTTTAATACATATGGAGTTCCAGCAAGATCAACCACTAAATTCTATCAGTTTGACCTGTAATGGGCGCTGTTCTGTAATGAATTAATGTTATCAGTAATCAAATTAAAATTATAAGACACTGTTGCTAGATATGATTTATCGCTACAGCCACCCACGCATTCGATATTAAGTAAAAATTGTTAATAATTATATAATCGAATAATTAGCACAGAACAACACAATTTCTAAACTACTAACTTATTCACTATGTACTTTTTGATCCTGTAGGGTTGATTTAATTTAAAATTCAATTCTGAAAATCCGGATTAATTTTAATCCCTATAGTAATGATGATTCATACTGTAACTATATTATATTCTGAAAATGAATTAACCATACAATTAACCTAATCAACAATAGCCCACCTATCTTGAAAAAAGGAAATTAACCAAAAATAACCGTAGATGACGTCTAAATACTACTATTAAAAAATAAACTAAATATTATTAAAGCATTGAGATCCTCATGGTTTAGTTGTTAAATTTCTCTAGTATAAGTAATTAATTTAATTGATCATCATGATCCTTAATATCTCTGAAAGATTTAATTTATTGATTAGAGACTCGACCGGTTCCAGCCACCTTTGTATTTGTTAGTTAATAAAATTGTTAGTAATAAATATAGTAATCCTTAAAAATTGTTATTTCTGGAATTATGCTGTATTCTGAAGATTAATTTATTTATCAGTAAACCAAGGAAGAAACTCCGTTAACCTTCACTCTGTGTATTGGGGTCAAATTGACCCCAGTCGGTTTTAAAATGAAAAAACTGCGTTTCTTATTATTTAAATAGCCCATGTCCTATAAGATAGCCTCAACTAATATCTTATACACGCAATACAATGAAAAGCGGGCCCAAATTACTTGTAAATTTGGTAATTACGATAGTCTAAAATAAACCAAGCACATTTCTGTGTACTGGGGTCAAAATGACCCCAAGCTATTTTCAGGTGCTATTTTCTATATAAATCAAAAAATGACTTACTTTCTATGTTTATGCAAATGTATTGTATACGTCTGTGATATTTTGTGCAATTTTTCTGCTAATTAGTAAGTGAGATTGAGAGAGAAACTGCTCCGAACGATCAATGAACGATATTTCCGGTTTAGTTTGTGTTTGTAATTCAAGATGCTTACTAGTAAAAGTAGCAGTGATGAAAAACGTAACGTGTAACGTAACGCAAAAACGGAATAACGTATTGAATATTTAAAAATAGTGTTACAAACGTTACACAATTTCAAAAATCTTACATAACGAAATCCGTAACGTTATGACCCTTTTTTATTTCCGTTATTTCGTTACGTGCTTTAAAGTAAAATTATCTAAAAGCAAAACATAAATTCAAAACAAAAAAAATAAAAATTGGCATCGATAATTTTCTGCTGTGTGAATACACCTTTATTTCTCGATAATTTATTGCTGTAACTACATAGACTACAAAACGTTCTGTTTTGGTTCAAAAATACAGTTAGAATGGTGTATTTTGCTTTAAAAATATCTTCGATTACAAATCAAATAGAACAGGTACGAATGTTATTATTTATTTTATTTCAAAAGGAATAACGAAATAAACAAAGCCTTTTAATAGTCAATTTTAAGAACTTTAAGCACACAGCTTCAGAAATAACGTTATAACATAGCGAAACGGAATTTTTGTTCTTAAAATAACGTTATAAATAACGTTTCGAATTGAAATAAATTTTTTGAAACCGAATGCCGTAACGTTATAATTTTTGTATCCGTTTTTCATCACTGAAAAGTAGTTAGTCCTGGTTGTAAATATAACTATTATAGCTCGAAAAAGATAGAGCAGCCAAGAGCTCCGTAACCTTTTCGATAGAGTTTCTACTCCTGAGGTGTCAGATGATGAGGAAATAGCGAACGACAATATTGTTGTGGATTTTTCCGACTGCGACGAGGGTGAACAAGCTGAGCCGATAAAGGTTTTTGATTCCGATGAGGATGAGCATATTGAGTCGAAAAATTTTGATGTTGATGAAAACTTTGAACCTTGCACTGACGATCGAGGAAAGGAACAAGAACATGTTGGAACACGCGTTCTACTACTACGAGAAAGAGAAGGCTTGACGGTGCAAACAGCAAACAATCTAACCACTCAGTTACTAGCTTTCCAAGAAATCATCCCAGAAACATTGGTGAATATTTCGTGGCTGAGACCAATAGAAAAGCGTGGCAGTTTTATTCAATAAATAGTAAACCACCGTGCTTGTTATGATACTAATTCGGTGGAAATGTTTGCTCTGATTGGCATTTTAATTTACGCCGGCGCTCATAAGAACTGGGACGAGCGATTTTATGAATTATACCGTCTTGACGACCGTTCATTTCATCGAGCTATGATATTCTATGAGAACCTTATAAACCATCGTCAAATTCAACTATTGATGAACAATTGGTTCTAACTCGAGTAAGATATTCTTCCCGACAGTCAACCAGGGAAGTATGGGATTAAAATATTTTGATTACTCCTTGAATTTAGTAAATCGGATATCCGCACCGTACGACAACATAGAAAGAAAAATTAGCATGGACAACTTTTTTACTATTTGTACTTTAGCCGATCAAATTTTGCAGAAAAAAACTACACTAATTGGAACAATTAGACAAAATAAACCCGGTTTGCCAAAGAGTTTACTAATAAGAGGGAATTAAAAAAAAGGAGAACTAAATCTTGAACATTTTGTTTTGATAGCAGCCTAACACTTGAGAATTTTATCCTAAAGAAAATCGTTTCAAAAATAATTTTTTATGCAACTGGTGCAAGCCAGCTCACCCTCGAAAGATAAAAAAAAAATGTAAAAACAACAATAGGTTATAAAATGGGATTATAAATAGGTTAATAAGACGGGAATCAACAGGCGAAGAAGTGACGACTAAGACCGTTAGCAAACAACCAATATGTTACTTGCGCTCTCGATCATCTGATACGAAAACCAGAACAAGATGTCATTTTTGTGATGAGCATCTTGTCAAAACCACACCAAAATCCTATGTATAGCATGCATCAAAGAATAAGAAATGGTTTCGAATTAAGATTAAGTGGTATCAGATGACACATCTGGTTAAAACACAAATTTGACTAATTAAAATGTGATTTTTTTGTGAATGTAATTACTTTTTCCAGAAAAATAGAAATATTTAATAGGAAAATAAACAAATTTTAATTACTTTCCCTATGAAATATATGAAGATATCCATGGGGTCAGATTGACCCCTATACACAGACAACGTGATAGAAAGCTATACACAGAGTGAAGGTTAACCACTCTTCACACTTATATTAATAAATAATAACTGATGCATACAATAAATAAGATGCCGCGCCTGGTTTCTTCATTCTGAAATCCTAATGCATCCAATCCAATCCAGTCCTAAAACTAAAGATTAGCTCAACCTAATATTATACATGTAGCATTTCCGCTAACCTGTCACTCAGATTATAGAAGTTTGATCTGTAATGCATGCTGTCCTGTAAAGAATTACAATTAATGTCACCAGTAACTAAGATTTAAATAGTAAGACACTAATTAGTTTCTGAAGAATGTATTCCGAGCTACAGTTCATGTTAATTAGGGGACAAAAATCGAGACAGCAGAATATCTAAAACTACCTGTCCGCTGAATACTTAAAGTTTCTGGAAATCTGCGTTCGGTCTGTCCGAATATTTCTGAAAATTAAGATAGAAATTAGTTAATTATCACTAAATACTACTATTAAAAATAAACTAGACTTATTACAGCTCTGATTTCTAATCTACTTTTATGTTTATTAAAATTAAAATTAAAACTGCATTCTGAAATAATATTTATTAGTTTACTGAATCAGATTCCTGAGCACTTCTGAAAATCATAATCATAATTAATAAATATATACTTAATAAATATATAAATATAAAATAATCATAAATTAATTTAAAATTGGCTTAAAGCTAATAAATATAATCGAAATAACCATAAAATCAATTAAGTTAAATATATTTAACATCTCGCTCGTACATACAAAGTTGTTCCCATTCATAAGATCCAAGTTTGACATGCAAATTTAGATACTTTGTTATGTTTTGCGAAAGAAAAACTCAGCTCAACCAAAAAATAATATTTTATATTAATATTTTATTTAAATATTTTATTGAGATTTTTAATCCTTTAATTTAGTTTAAATTAATTTAACATAATTTATAAAATTTAGTGCTATATACTCCTTTTAATACTCCATATTAAAATTAATCATGTTTGGTAGACTAAGCCAAGCAAATGTAACATTATTTTTAGAGATCAGAATTACCTTTATTTTAATGTATTATGTATGTAAGTACGTAGCCCATTCCGTTATTTAAATATTAATGTTTAAACTCAGAATTTGATTTAAATATCACTAAAATTTTGCGTTTTTCATAGATTTTTACTCATAAATCATAAAAATGTTAAGTAATTTTTAATTTTTAATTTTTCCTCATACAAATATCTACAAAAAACTCATAGAAACATTTGATGTACGTTTACAGATAATATGAGAAATTAGAATACAAATGTGTCATGTCAATTAAAAATCAATCAATTTTGTAACTTTTTTGTGATATTTTATTAGTCTTTCGTGACTACTTTTTACAGCAAGTGCTCAAAATGGCCACATCTATTCTTAATGCATTTCAGTAACATTTTCTAATTTCTATTGATACATTTTTACTATCCAAAATCTCCCTTATTTGTTTTGCAGCCACAACAATTCTCTCTTTTAGATCTTCTGTAGTTACAATTTAAGATAAATAAACCAGCTGTACGAAAGTGAAGTTTTTTTAAAAATGTTTACTAAAATTTTAAACTGTCTATGTATTAGTAAAAATCAAGTCCTGCGTTAAACGGAAAATGGACTATATAAATGTTTATTCATTTAAAAAGTTTATTAAGGTTAAAAAGTTTTGTAGCTCAACAAAAATTTATAATAATTTAATCAATAAATAGCAAACTGATTTGATTGTTTGGCAAATTGTTACGCCGATCTACTATCAAATGGTTAATATTTCTTTTCTGCACAACTTGCAAATAAGAGTACATCTACAAAGTAAATACATAAATTACAAAAATACAGAAAATAAATGAATTAACAAACATAGAAGTGAAATTACATACAAGGTTTATGTATTTATTAAAAGCAATTAAAACACGAAGAAAATTATTAGGCATAATTCACTGCTAACAATAGGTTAAACAAAAATATTCTGTGCTCCTAGAGATTTTGCCAAATATCGATATGTACCATATCGCTCTAAAACACAATTGGTTAGAAAAAAGTACTGTGGATCTGATACTAGAGAATTTGCTAATTATCCAAATGAATAATAAAGAATCTAAAAGCTGTTCCAATATCAAAGAAACGGTTCATTATTTTGCGGATCGTTAGGGGCTTACAATTTAGATTAATAAAAGATTCGGCGGTATTTATCCTAAAAATTTTGCCAACTGGCCACATATACCATTCCCAATCAAAATTGTATCAATGAAAAATTCGGCAGTATGAATCCTAGAGATTTTGCCAATTGGCCACATACATCATGAAGTAACTAGAAGCTATCCCAATATTAAAAACCACCTCCCTTATTTTTGCGGATCGTCAGAGGCGTACAACTTCGTTTGATGTCATATCGTTCCCAATCAAAATTGTATCAATTAAAAATTCGGCTGTATTAATCCTAGAGATTTTGCCAATTGGCCACATACATCATGAAGTAACTAGAAGCTATCCCAATATTAAAAACCACCTCCCTTATTTTTGCGGATCGTCAGAGGCGTACAACTTCGTTTGATGTCATATCATTCCGAATCAAAATTGTATCAATTAAAAATTCGGCGGTATTAATCCTAGAGATTTTGCCAATTGGCCACATACATTATGAAGTAACTAGAAGCTATCCCAATATTAAATTTCACCTCTAGTACCTTATGTACGCCTCTGACGATCCGCAAAAATAAATGAGGTTGTTTTTAATATTTTGATAGCTTCTAGTTACTTCATGATGTATGTGGCCAATTGGCAAAATCTCTAGGATTCATACCGCCGAATTTTTCATTGATACAATTTTGATTTTAAACTATATGACATCAAACGAAGTTGTACGCCCCTGACGATCCGTAAAAATAAGGGAGGGTTTTTGATGCTCGGGTAGCCTCTGCTTATGACTTTTGATGTATTGCGACACGTAAATTATCTAAATTACTCCTGACATAATAGTTTTCGTTTTACACAGGTAGTTCACTAATACATCAACATTAGATTTGTTTTGTAAATTCATTAGTAAAATTTTCTCGTTGTCCAACCGCAACGTGAAGTTTTTGCGAAATATTCTGCTAAATATTTCAGTAAGAAAATTAGTAAATACTTCCCGGACATCCAGCTGTTCCTTTGTTTTCCATAGCCAATTTTTGTAGCCCACGAATACGGATTATGGAAATTCATAATAATGTCCGTCATAAACTGTGATTCGTCCGTCCATAGAATATTGGAAAAAAATGTGAGTCGTCCATTTGCCTTTGTAAAAGTAGGTTGCAAAACTTTGTTCGTTTCTCAAAATAAGCGGGCAAAAGACCCTGCGCGAGTGTGTAATGGTATGGACGAAGATTATTGTCATGAAGGATACTCCAAATACACCCTGCGCCATTGAAATGTTCGGTTTGAATTTTTAAAGAAAATTTTGGAAATACCACCGTTTGCTTCAAAAGTAGATAGCAAAAATGATAGATTCTGATTATCAAAACAATTTTTACACTATTCCGAATATATTCAAATAAAAAGTACGGTAATCCGACATTTTAGGCCTACATAACGTCGGATAAGGAATATTACCGCCCTACCTCGTAACAATTTGGTATGTCTTTACAGTGTTTTTAACAAAGTTTTTTCAATTGAAAATGAATTTTTTGTTGACAATGGTGATTTTTATTCAAAATAAGGATTATCAGAAGTAAAATAATTCATCTCAACCAAAATATTATGAGAGAAATTGAATTTTTTAAAATCAATGATTAATAACCCAGCCCTTGGCTTTTATGATGGCCTTAAACCCGATCAGCATTGAATTCTAAAGTTTGATTAAATAATATATTGTTATTTGTTCAAACCAGACTTTTTCTATAAGTTTTTTCCGCTCTTTGGCACTTTTTAGCTTGCAATTTGTAATCTTCTTTCCCATGAAGGACCAAATATTTTCAACAATATTGAGATCAGGACTATTTCCTGCCCAGGGTAACGACTCAATCACCAAGCTATTTTTAAATTCGGCTACCTAAACAAAATAGACATTAAAATTAAGCATTCTTACTTCACAAATAACATCAATAACTCACGGAGAATAATCGTCCTGGAAGAGTGGAATACCGATGTATTGAGTCGGGTTCTCAATAGTCACGATTCAGGTTTCGATAATTTTTTTATGTTTTCCTCCGCTTCCTGAACTATCCAGAAGGCATAGTGATCAAACTCCAAAGGCTGTTATGGCTCTCCAGGCCATAACATATGGTGAATTTTTCACTGTCGGTCAAATACATTATGTTAAATACCGTTTGCCTTTTCGTCGCCGAACCCTTGTCCTTACATCGGGTCCAAAGATATTGAATTTGGATTTATCCGAGAATATGAACCAACGCCAGTCCCTGGGCATTCAGTTTTTTCATTCTATTGCGAATTTGAGGCTTGCAGCTGCCATTTTTGCTGTCAGTAATGATTTTCTCGCAGGTCGACAAGCATATAAACCAAGTTCCTTTTCATAATATGAACTGAAATAGTGTCGGTTGTTGCTATTAGAAGCTAAATTCTCAGCTCCAAAGCCGTAGCAAACCTTTGCTTAAGATCTAAATATCTGAAATTCGGTTTGTTGAAACAGAAGTTCTCCTCTTTGCATCAGAGCCAAATTATCGTTTGATTTTCGGAATAGTGCCTTAAAAACTTTCTAATTGCTGTTTGGCTACACTAAATTACTCTTGTGATTTGTGAATGTGCGTACTTTTTGCCTTTGCTTGCAAAATTTTGGCTTTTTCGTTAGCAATTAATTTAGAGCGACACTTTGTAAAATTAACTCTTTGAATGAGGTAAAATCTATGAGAGAATTGCATGAAATAGTAAATAAACGAAATCGAACATTTCAATGGCGCAGGGTGTATTATAGTTTGACATAAAATATAATGAACCGTAAAGACAAACGTCTCATACTGATTGAATGTTCATTTCTAGCCGCTCGATGCACAGCATTATCGCTATAAATAGATAAAATTTGTACCGCGTTATCATCCACCCACTGATTAGCCACACCTCTAGTTTCACGCAATCTTCTAGATGTGTTGGTAAATGTTTTAGTAAAAAGTATTTACGTAAAACTAATAAAATATCACAAAAAAGCTACAAAATTGATTGATTTTTAATGAGGATTTGCCCAATATCGATTTTAGTTCATTTGTCCCCTCGCTTGGGCAGCGCTGACTACTTTTTTTTTTTTACATGCAAAAACAAGTAAAATCATGTTTACAAATACAAGTTTCTTGTCTAAATTAGTGGATGTCCACCTACTTTTTTTTTAAGATTAATAAAATTGAGTATGTGAGATTAATAATAAATATCAAATTTTAAAATTAATTTAGTCGAAATTAATAATTTAATGAAACATTCATGACACATTTTGACCATATAAAACTACATACGAAATATTTTAGCCGCCAGTCAGCAAGCGTTGCAATTATATTTGGGAAAGTCACTAATTGACATGACACATTTGTATTCTAATTTCTCATGTTACCTAGAAACGTACATCAAATGTTTCTATGATTTTTTTGTAGATTTCAAAGTTTAAACATTAATATTTAAACAACGGGGATACGTACTTACATAATACATTAAAATAAAGGTAATTCTGATCCCTAAAAATAATATTACATTTGCTTAACTTAGTCTACTTAATTTTGGAGTAATTAAAAAAAATATGCGTGAAGGTACCACCCCAAAATAATTTTCTTTAACGCACTGTATCTCAGTAAATATTGAAAATGGGCCCCCCTCCACGAACGATTTTTTGCTAGAAATTAATCAAGGAATCATCCCTGAAAACATTTACACTCAAGAACAAAACACCCTGTATAAAAATAAATAAATTTTACTTCGTGGCTACTTCGATTATAAAATGAATCAAAATTGAAAACCGTCAAAATGTATCTTCAAATTATTGTCCTTGTTGTTATGTTTGGAGAATTTATTGTGGCGCAACCTAGATTTGAATGAAACAACTGATATTTTTTCAAATTTTTTACGCAAAGGTGCATACCGCTCAGCGAAATTGTCAGCTAAAAAAAAAATATTTTATTTATCTAGCTAAATTTTACGTCAAATTTGTATGGAAAATTTATCTTAGCTCGAGCTGCATACTGAGCTTTACCAGTTCGCAACAATTCTATGGTTTTATGTAGGACACAACAGAGTTCCTGAAATTTGAAAATAAATTATGAACTGATGGAAGAGGCAAATTTTTTTAGTACGCATCTAATAGTTCATTTCTATTTATTTTTCAAATGGCAAATTTTTTTGACAAACAAATTCATTATTTTCAGAGATATTGAGATTCATTTGGCCAGCGTTGTACCACGAAGAAAAATACAGTCACCGGTCATTGGACCACCAGTATAGCGTACACTGGCCGTTAGTACTATTATAAAGAGTTACATACCAGGAGTATCCCAGCCTCTGTAAATAATATTAAGCGTGATATACCGGTGGTCACTGGCGCTTGTTGTATTATTTAGTGTGGTACCCCGGCGGTGCATTGGCAAATGGGCGTGTTTTTCGTCGCGGCGTACCGGTGGTTCAGCGGCAGGGAACTTGTTAATTGTGCCATTTCTAAAATTTGACTTTGTAGCTAATTTTGAATGGGTGGTATGGGATTTGCTTCCAGCACCGCAGTGGGGCATAAGGCTTCCCAGCACGCATTGAGTGCGGACGATTTCAAATTTTTCATTGATAAAGCAATGATGTCCGAACATTTCATAATGGAAAATTCTTTACAAGCCTTGGACTCCGACATATTTGTATCAAATTCCAACAGAAATTAATTTTTAAACTATTGGCAATAATTGACGTATAAAATTCTGTACTAAAAAGACAGCAAAAAATTCCCAGTATTTTTCCTTGTATTTATCGCCATCTCGAGCAGCAATCTAATAGAAAAACGCAGCTTATAATGAAGTTATATTGGGTAAGTATTGTAATCGCGGAAAAAGTTTTGTTACAGATTTTCACATTTCTCGACTAATAAGGTTACCAGGACCCCGAAACACCGATCAGAAAAATGTCGTGTCCATCCTTCCGTTCTTCCAGTCGCACATTTTTATTATTTTTGTTTTGCCTCCTATCCTCACAAATATTGATAGTTTTGGTCGAAATTTTGTACAAAGATAAATTTTAGTAATAAGCAATTGGTGTTAAGTTTTAGGTCCATTCGAGTATAGAATAGAGGGGGTTGCAGTGGAAGAGAAAACTGCCAAACAGATTTTCTCAAAAACGGGACCGATGAATTTTTTGTTATGTTAATAATAAATTTGATAATTTATCATCTACCTGATAGAGGAGTAATATAAATTTGTTCTGTTACCGAGGAAATGTCGAACTTCCTGAAGAAATATTATTCTACAGTTAATACACGTTGCAAATTCCAACAATTGTTCCCTAAGTGTCTTTAAGATAAAATAAATAGATTTACCGTGGAAAATGGAATTTAAATTTCTAAATTTACCTAAAATACTTTGCTGGTGGCAAATAATATAATCAACATTTAAAAATAATTATATCTAGTGAGCTTTTAAATATAGCAAGATATTCCCGTTTCTATGGCATTAATATTTCTGATAGTGACATTTCTGTGATGTTTTATTGACATTTTATGACATTTTAATGAGTGAAATTTCAACGACATCTTGATCTATACATTATTTGTGAATTGCTTTCATAAAATCGCCTTTCAAGGTATTATTTCTGAGTAATAAATTCTCTTGGTAGTCAGAGTCGTATATTACTCTAAACAGCAAATAAATTACTATGGGATGTCTATAGACCTCTGTGTATGCTGGATACAGTGGGAAAACTATTAGAACGACTACTAAAGCCGCGACACACAGCCACTATTGAAGCTTCAGGAGGCTTATCAAATAAGCAATATGGCTTCAGGAAGGGTCGGTCTACTATCGGCGCTATAGAAGAATTGGTGAGAGTTTTCTTTATAGCACAACAAGGGAATCACTATTCACGGAAGCTAGTGTTAATTGCTACACTGGATGTTAAGAACGCATTTAACTCGGCGAGGTGGGCGGATATGTTATCGGCGCTATCAAACATTTTTCGCGTGCCAGATTATTTTTTAACGTATAATAGACCGCTACCTACAAGATAGGAAGCTACTGTTCGAAACTACGGCGGGTCAATGCAGTAAAGAGGTCACGGGGGGTGCCGCCCAAAGGTCTATTCTAGGGCCTGATTTATGGAATGCATTATACAACGGGATCCTGAGAATGAAAATGCCAGATGATCCCTCCATGGTTAGTTACGCAGTCGATATTGCAGCAGTAAGAGTTGTCCGGGATACAGACGACGCCCAGCGCAAGCTCAACCAAGTAATGAGAAGAACTACCTCTTGGCTGACTGGCCATGGCCGTCCCTAGCAACAGAAAAAACAGAATTAGTTTTGCTTACGAGACGTCAAATTGCAACCGATGTTCTGTTTCAGGTAGGAAATCAACAGATACAGTCCAGCACAGCAATCAAACACCTGGGGGTACATCTGGATACAAAACTTAATTTTGGAGAACAGGTTAAGCGGTCCTCAGAAACGGCGTCGAAAGTAACCTTTGCCCGGAGCAGATTAATGACGAACATCGGGGGCCCAATGGCTGGAAAAAGGAGGCTTCTAATGTCAGTCACGAACTCCATCCTTTTGTATGGATGCGAAATATGGACAGATACAATTAAAAAGGAAACATACCGTAAAAAAATGGCAGCGGTACAACGTCATGGGGCACTCAGGATCCGTAGTTCTTACAAAACTATCTCATAACCCGCTGTGTTGGTTATTGCTGGAGTGATTCCCATGGACCTAATGGCGAAGGAAAAGAAAGCTATATATGACACCATGAGCAATCTTGGCGTCTTAGAGGCAAGAAAGGCAGCCAGAGAACACGTCATTCTTTGCTGGCAAAATCCTGTCTGTGTGGGTAGATAGGAAACAGGGCGAAGTAAATTACTTTTTGACTCAATTCCTCAAAATATCTGAAAACGATGGACATGTCGGAAGAATTATCATGTATCTACGGAGATGCAGCAATTGATGATGCAGAAAACACTTTTTTCACTTGCGACCAGTTGAAAAGGAGACGTCAAGAACTAATAAGAAAGGTTGGCAGAGTGATGCCAAAAAATATCGTGGGCATCATGTTCGAATCGAAACTACAACAATATTACAACAAAAGAAACCAGAAATGGACAACCACCATAGAACGTGAAAGCTGTTATTTATAATACTAATATAGAAGACGAAGCATAGGAAAGCAATATACGAGACACCATCTTGATGTAATATCAAAATAGCTCCGAGGTGGATTTTCTGTCTGAAGGAGGGGGTGTTTTTTTTAGTCTGAAAAAACGGCACAAATTTTCAGAAAATAAATTTTTGAACATTGTGGATGCTCTCTGAATGGAGTAAATTAAATCCTTAAGGATTTTCCATGATATATTAGAGATGTCTAACTACTTAACTAGATCTAATTGTTAAAGGTCGTAGATGAAAAATGGCGAATGCGACTTTGCTTACTGCTTAACACGTTCTAAATAATCTAACATTATTTGTGAGTCTGTGATTTAGCGGTATGATAATAGAAGATTTATATTGTCGTGTCCAATTGTGTCTTTGGGGAAGAGCTCTCCAAAATTTAAGAAAATCCGTGACATGTTTTAAGGACTTTGCCCAAAATAACGAAAAATATTTGTAAAATATAAATGGTTGGTTTGGTGATCTTTAATGGATGCTTTTTTTATTTTATTCCATTATTAGGACAAGACACAGTATAAAAACTTTTTAAGTGTTATCACAACAACAATTATAACAAAAATTTACAATAACCAAATACAATAAAATAATGTTGCCGCCCCGGTGGCACAGTTGTTAGCAAGCTTGCTTTAAGCTCCGGAGGTCCCGGGTTCGATTCCCGGCGGGTGATGAAAAATCACGGCTGGTTAATGTAAGGATCAAGGAATTAATCACTCATTATCCGTTGTAAAAATGATTACGAAACTTCACTATGAAGCGGCCAAATCCCTCTATGGGATGTAGCGCCAGCGAAAAAAAAAATACGATAAAGCATACAGGTTTATTTAAACATAAATATAATAAATACAAACTTAAGATAACTTAATGACAACCGATTGCATAAACAATAAACATAACATTTAAGGCTAATCAAAATAAGAATTATTTAAGTAAAATCCGACACTTGTGCTTAAATCCAATATACGAATCACTAAAAAGATCGATGCTATTAAATAATAAATCATGATTAGCTTGCATTCTAAATTTCTAAACCATATGGAGGAAAAGCCAAAATTTGTACACGGGGTAGGATTATGAAATAGTCTAGTTGGCCTTGTGAAGTAAGCTGGTGCATAAAAATTAATCATGGAACAAAAATAACCGAATCTAACATATTATTAACAACTTTAAATAACAGGTATTCATCTAAAAGCATCCGTCTTATTTCAAGTGACTTTAAATCAAATATGCCAAGTCTAACATCGTAGTTTAACTTCGCAGTATATGGAACAAATTTGAAACATAAGAATCAGGTGAATTTTTTTTTTTGAATCAGTTCAACTTTTGTAGAATATATTTCATAGTAAGGATTCCAAATTTGGCACCCATATTCTAAGCAACTGCGCACTAAATGATTAAATAGTATAATTAGTATAGAGGGTGACATAAATTCACGACCTTTTCTCTCAGCAACCAAGCTAACATTGCCAAAGCTAGAGTTATGCGGAGCAAGTTTGCTTGCAAATTTAATGAATAGAGTGCAGCAAGACATGCAGTTTGGCCGGATTTAATGATCGTGTTAGGGTGGGTGAAAAATAAGCCCCACAAATTTAAAACATTCGTGGCAGAATCTAAGTTGTCCGTCTCAGTGGTTTTATGTTAAATCAATCAATAACCCAGCGGATTGCGCATCCAGAGGTATCGAAGCAACGGAATTAATAACACATAATTTTGGTGGAACGGGCCTGAGGTTACCTTTGAGAAAGCAATCCAGCTGATGCCAATGATAGTAGAGGAAATACCAGATCAATTGGAACTTAAACAACGAGTATTGAGTACAGCTACGGTAACATCAGACAACGTTATTGATCCATTATATCTAAAATACTCAAACTTCTATACCATAAAAAGGATTATGGCATATGTTGCGAGATTCATCAACAAATGACGAAAATGTAAATAGTATAGCTAACCAAAATTGGTTGGAATATTTCTGTACTTAAGCTTAATTAAAGTTTTCATATCTCGGCTTGTATGCGCGATAGAGGGGTCGGATTTTGCGCAAAATAGCAGCTTGTAGTTTTGTGTTTATATTTCAAAAAATCCATTTTTCTCTTAAGTCGACATATAAGCTACTTCAACTTATTGCCACAGATATTATCCGGAATGTTGTTTACAAAGTCGATTTTTTTGAGTCACTTCTTACTGTGTGAGTAAATGTATTTGTCGAAAAAAAAATATTAAAAAGCATTTGTAATTTGTAATATGCTTTGAAATATGCGACTGAGACCGAAGAGTTTTGGGAAAATGTTATTTCCTCGGACGAAAGTAAATTTAACGTTTTCCGTCCAGATGGGCGAGTTACGGTGTGGCGGAATCCCAACATTGAACTTGATTTGAAAAATTTGCGGCTTCAAAACATGGTGGCAGAACTATAATTGTTTAGCTTAAAGAGAATAGGACATGTTATCTTTATTTAAATTACAACGAACCGGTTTGGTTATTTGGATATTTTGAAGGATAATTTGTTAACCAGTGCTGAGAAAATAGGACATGGCCAAGATTTTCGCTCCGTACATGACAATGACCCGAAGCATTCCTCAAAAATGATCAAGGAATGGTTATTATACAATTCAAAGTCAACACTCCCTTATCCCCCAGCCACGACATTTCAACCTCATTGATAATTTATGGCATTATTTGGAGTGAAAGATCTGTGAACACCAAATTAGCGGTAAGAAAATAATGGTTCATTGTGGAGGAATAGGCCAAAATTAGCCCGGAAATAACTTAGTTAACTCACTTCCTAACACTTAATATTTTTTACCAAATTTTCTCAACTAGTTTGTGTATACGGACAATTATTTGATATTGTTTTAGGCTGTTTAAAAAGTTAATCATATCAAACGTAACAGTAAATTAAGTTATATCATGATTATTATTTTTTTCAGGTTCTTAAATCTAAGTAATTTGAGTTTTAAAAAAATAAAAACTGATTCTTTTGTTTTATTTGTATTAATTTTTTGAGTGCTGTACAATTTTTTGAGACAGTGTAGTTACATACTCGTATGTTTATACATAACACTATACTTAGCCATAACAAACTGCTAATTACTTCCGGTTTAGCCGGAAACGATATTATCTTAAAAAACAAAATTCTTGGTGAATATTTTTTATTATGATTTAATCAAGTTAAACATAATTTGCCTTTATCCGCAAATTTGTGATACACATAAACTAAGACACAAATCTTAAGGGGTATAACCGGCGAGTCAGTAAGTAGTTTCCGGAATTTATCAACTGCATTGAAATATTCGTATGTTTCGTAATATTTATGTATGTACACGTATGTAAATTGATAGTACATATAATATAAAAAAAAATAAAAATTTGTGATTAGCGGATTAGTTTATATTAATATTCAACAATAACAAAAATAATTGATTTCAATATTTACTGTTACACGAGTAATTAAAATTGTATCTACCTTTGATTATATAATAAATTATATAGTTAAAGGTATCTACAATTATAAAACTTTTTTTTTTTAAATTACATACATTTATTCGCTTATAATGTTTACAAACTTTTCTGACATGAACCTAAAATAAAATGTTAAAAAATATACTCACAAAGTCACAATTCATGCATGAACGAACAAAACACAAGATTGTGACTACTAAAAAAAGTGCTAAAAAAATTACGTCATTTAATTTTTTTTTTTTCAGATAGCTGTTATATACTAAAGATACATAAGTCATCACCAAAAGTGATTAACTTAAGCTAGATCTACGGTATTTATGATTTGACAAATATTATGAAAACAATAACTGTTTAAGTGTATTAACCGTAATTAAAGAAACGTGTTTAGCTAAATAGGATTTAATAAATCGCAGTCTATCCAGGATATTAGTTTTGACTGAAAGTTATCTGACTGAAACTTTCGGTTGGGGGTTACATTGGACGTTTTTCAAATCAGCAGAACGCGATGTCTACAAGCGATTTGTCACCATAAGGCACGACCCCAATAGTTAATTATAAAAATAAAAATAATTTTAAAACAATAAAGTGAACTAAAAATTAATTATAAACTTAGGGTTATGAAGCATAAAAAAAATAAAAGTATATTGTCACCAAATATTGACGATAAAAAAAACAATGAAAGTGAATCGACAACAAACGACGTGAGTTTAGCGAAAACAGGACTAGACACAGGCTGGTTGTTGAAGACCCGCCGCCCAAAAAACTTCAAAAAAGGACGGAAGGTGAAGAAGAGATATAAAACAAACAAAAATTCAACCGCTTGATGCTTGTGTTCATGTTATTTAAACATTTCGACCAAGTTGGTAGACATTGCTACACGTACCCACTAAAGAGCTAAAAGGATTGGTTGTGATGTTATTTACGTGAATACAAACGATAAACCAGAAACTCTAGCTGATAAAGGCTTACAATTCAAATCGATTATCACTAGGTATACAACAAGAGGTTCGAAAATAATCGAATATACAGTTGATAGGACGAGATGTGTTGCTTAGGAAACACAACGATACCGCAGGTGGAGTTGTGTTTCTTAGGTAACACATCGAGTCCGCAACTGTATATTCAGATGATTTTCGAAGCTCGAGTTGTATATGTTAAGATTATACAACGAACCAACCATGTCAAATATCAAAAATATTAATTGTTTGTTTATATTCATGGATGATATGATTTATTTGTTTGCGGACGAAACACAACTTAGCAACGCAAATAACCGATGTTATACAGCGTAACTAAGGAAAATTCAACTATCTGATTGGTTTATTTTCCAATGAGTTGTATAGTCAACAATATCAACATTGTTAATCGGGAAAATTTGTTTGAGAAAATTTTTTTTTCCCGAGAATTTTTTTTTTATTAAATTTTACATGTTGAATACGTTGAAGCTTATTCGTCATATTTATTTTAAACGGTCCTAAACATTTCTTTATACAGGGTGAGGAAAAAGTATAATCTCGCGGATTTCCGTCAAAAAAAAATGAGCAAGGGTTATTCTTAGGTAATTTTCAACAAGGAATTTAATGGTGATCTTGGTTGTGACCTTCACCTTCATCTTCAAGGTCATTTGTAGGTCAAGGTCATTTTTTTAAATTAGAACCCCTATTTTTGATGACAGAATCGAAAAGAGCGATCAATTATAAGTCCGAATATGTATTATCCATGACCTCTCAAGGTCATCTGGAGGAATTTACATTGCGAGGAAAAGTATGGAAACCCATAAAATTCTAAATTTACAAGCAATTTAATGGTGAGCTTGGCTGTGACCTTGGCCGTCTTCTTCAAGGTCATTTTGAGGTGAAGGTCATTTTTTTATAAGGAAACCCCTGATTTTGACATTGGATTCGAAAAGAGCAATCAATTGTACGTCCGAATATGTATTTTCCATGACCTCCCAAGGTCACCTAAAGGAATAATGATTTGCTATGAAAATTTAATTAAAATTTAAAAAAATCATAAATACTGAACATTGTAATAATTAATGAATTTTTTATTTGTAAGAAATAAAATGAAATAAAACACTGAATATTTTTTATCTTATAGTGATAATTTTAAAATTTTATATTTTTATAAATATACACGGACTAGTTTCGAGCAACCAAGCTCTTTGTCAACTAGTCCGTGTATATTTATAAAAATATAAAATTTTAAAATTATCACTATAAGATAAAAAATATTCAGTGTTTTATTTCATTTTATTTCTTACAAATAAAAAATTCATTAATAAAATAAGTGATAAAAGTGCACACACAAATCGATCTCCTCCAAAACAGTAATTGTAATAATGCTTGTGTTGCTATGAAAATTATAAAAAAACAAAAAAATTAAATTTTAAAATGAAGAATTAATTTTTTTAATTTTAATTTTTTTTTTTAAATTTTCATAGCAAATCATTATTCCTTCAGGTGACCTTGAGAGGTCCTGGAAAATACATATTCGGACGTACAATTGATTGCTCTTTTCGAATCCGATGTCAAAAACAGGGGTTTCCCTATAAAAAAAATTACCTTGACCTCAAAATGACCTTTAGTATGAAGGTCAAGTTCACCACTAAATTGCTTGTTGAAAATTACTTAAGACTAAACCTTGCTCATGTTTCTTTTTGACATACTCCGCGAGATTTTTAGGGGTTTCAATACTTTTCCTCGCAATGTAAATTCCTCCAGATGACCTTGGGAGGTCATGGAAAATACATATTCGGACTTACAATTGGGCGCTCTTTTCGATTCTGTCATCAAAAATAGGGGTTCTAATTTAAAAAAAACAACAAGCGAGTTCACCCCCAACTCGCAAAAGATTTATGTGAAAACTTTTTTGTATACATATTTATTAAATCATTTCAAGCCATTTTGATAAAGGCTCAGAAACCCCTCCATAAAGACGGATGTTGTTCGCTCAGTATTTATACTAAGTTACATGTTTGGTTCAAAAAATCAATAAGTTATTCTATTTTGAATTTGGAGGACGAACCTTACTGACATTAATTGAGCATGAGCAAAGTACAGTTCTGTTAAGTTAATCACCTAGACCTGCCATGTACGCTTTAAAATATACCATTACTCATACATAGCAATTCAAGATTCTATAGTAGTAAATGGTCCCAGCAAACTCGCTGAACAAAGCAAAATCGCATCGCTTTATCACTGATCAGTTTAAAATAAATTAAATAGAGCGGTTCTATTTGAGCGCAATGTTGGTCGCAAAATCATTGCAATTGGAAACAGTAGCACGAAACGCCCATAATCAAACTCACCAACAGCATGAGCAATTCTAATTAGAAAGCATACCGATTAAACATTTTAAAATTAATAATTTATGTACGTGCAAGTTTCACAGCTCGCTATTTCCATTTAATTTTTTTACACTACACAAGCTTAATTTGTGGTCCTTTTGCACGTATGTAATTTTCATTTTCAAAAACACTTGCTGCTGCGGCCATATATAGCAGATATTTTTACTACAAAATTAATTAAAGTAGGCGGATTTTTTTAGATTTTTTTTTTGTATTCGGCTCACGATGTTTTTGAAATGCCGGATGATGGTGTATATTGCATGTGTATGCGTAGATTTTGCATTGATTTTACGTTTTATTTATTTTTTGTTCTTGTCGATATTCACACATACCTACAATATTTTTTGTTCGGCATTTTTATTTCCGTAACCAGATTTCTGTATAATTTTTTACTTACTCCTGCCGCTACAGATGTTTTCACATCAAAAATGTCCTTGACCCACAAATGACCTTGAAGATGAAGGTCAAGGTTACAACCAAAATCACCATTAAATTCCATGTTGAAAATTACCTAAGAATAACCCTTGATAATTTTTTTTTACCGAAATCCGCGAGATTTTTAGGGGTTTCCATACTTTTCCTCTACCTGTATATGTGGAAAAACCATAATATGTAAAGCATTATCGACTAGTAGGCTTCATAGACATTTAAGAGGCATACATAATTTAAAGAGGTAGAAACCGGAATACGTAGATATTAAACAAAGCGTTACAAGAGCGAGACTAACTATCAGAAATTAAATAAATTTATAATGTAACAGCGCCCTCTAATGGGCGAAGTAGTTTCGAAAATAGCTGCAATTGATGGATTTTCCTTTAATCGACTTGTTAAAAGGGAGTTCATTAGATAAAGTGCAAAAGGTTATAAACTTATAACTAATCCAATTAAATGAATTTAGTGCGAATCGGATATATTATAGCGAATCGGATAATTTGGGGCTAGTCCTAATAAGGGGGTATTGCTCAGCAGAGCCTGGATTAGGTCTACAGTAATCGAAAAATTTAATGCATTTGGAATTGTGCCAATTAGTGCCGCTGTAATGCAAAAATTTGAAAGACTCTCTGCTGCGTATCAGCAACTGTGCTATAACCAAGGCTTAGCAAATTTCAAAGTCATATACGGAAAAAAATGATTCCACTTTCGTTGAAATATCACAATCGAACAATAAGATATTAATGACATTGAACTGTCTGATGTCTATATACGGCCGACATTTGCAACAGCCATAAATGCCAAACAAAAAATCGTAAATATTTGTAGGAATTCTCCAGTTCGGAGCGTAATTTTATAAACCGATGATTACATATCGACTAGAAAAAGCCCTTAAAATAAATTTTCGACTGTAAAACTTGGTGGAATACATTAGAGGCTATATTAGATCGATGTAAAAATTAGAGAAATTAAAAATAAAATTTTGAAATTAGAGAATTTGTTGGATGATGAATATTATATTGCAGAATTGTTATTAGCTACATCAAAACCACTCTCAATAACCGTAAACTGTTTTGGTAGACAAGATGCTACATTAATAACGGCCGAGAGAGCTTTAACATTTTTATTTGGGAGTCTCAAAAAATCAATATCGATTTATAAAGAATTATTTAGTACACTGATAATTGTACTGTACCGACCTACAAAACGCTGTGAATATAACCAAATATTATTAACCCGTAAAGAGCGTTGTGCGGTCCCTGGGACCGCTCTACTTTCCAAAAAAACAAATTATCCCTACTCCGTTTAATTTTTTTTCTGAAATTTTTGGTATCTTCCTAATCGAAATTTTCAGTACCGTTCTAATTGAAAAAAAATAATTAATATAAAATTGCGGTCCACTGGAATGCACCACTCTTTCCATGCAACTTTTTCCACGATGCACTTTACGGGTTAAAATAATTAATATTAATTGATATGAATTTGAATACTGAAGAGACATTTTTACTTTAATCCTAAGCAAACGAATTTTCTTTGATTCTACTATAACTAGATTATGATGTGTGTAAAATATTTTCCTTCTAGCAATTTCCCGAGATTTCCCTTGAAATCGATTTCCGATTGTTCCTTCTCGAGAGAGAAATCAGAAACACTAAGTAGCCTCAGCCATTGTTCTGTCTGAAATTGGAACCAGACAATAAAAGGGTCAAAAGCAGATATGCAACATTTGACCTAATATTTTACTGCACAGAAGGATTACCATCGAGGAACCCAGAAAAAGAAATGGGCCAATATTAAGTGCCAATAATATGAACGAACTACCGTACGGACCGCTCCGAATGTGGACAAAAACGGAAAAGGAAACATCTCAACAGCTTTAAACAGTTAACTAATGTTAAAATAACTATTATAAACTGATAACTTGTTCTGGTATATAATATATTATATCTAATTTTATTGTAACAAGGTGCCTTTTCATAACCTGGTACTTTCGTAGATCTCAAGATGGCATCATTCATCATACATACAACACAGGCGGAACCTTCATTTCCTTCAGCTTGCACTCTCACAGTTTCTGGTACTGCTACATTTTACGAAACTTAAGAACAGGGTTACTAATAAGTAAGAATATGTTGTAGCCAAAATTGATAAATGAAGACGCCTACGTGTTCGTAACAGCTAAAGAGAAACCAAGTCATAGGGTTGGTGATAATGTGTTGGTGCAAAATAATAGTA
The DNA here is from genome assembly GCA_963556165.1 of Tipula helvola. Lineage (NCBI taxonomy): Eukaryota > Metazoa > Arthropoda > Insecta > Diptera > Tipulidae > Tipula > Tipula helvola. The sequence goes on from OY744482.1 coordinate 284,735,689, forward strand.
ATACACAATGGTCTTCAGCAGAGGTTGCAGGAAAAGGAAAGGGTCACGTTTATATACGGTAAAATGTGAAACGAGAGGTTATATCATAAAAACTCAACCCATTTGAGGAGCACAATGTTAAGACCACAATTTCAATGCGTTTTTTCGATATTTACTTTCAACCATTTCATACTGTTTTAGAAAAAAAAGGGTTCTGGAAAAGATTTTATGTAGTTGAAAGAGCTTTAATCGACGAATACAAGGATGAAGGTCGAAATTTCCATTATATTGCGCATAAAATTGGGAGGGGTAAGACAGCAGCAGGCACAAATCTGCAAAATAAAGAGAACTATGAGAAAAGGACGAGGCGCTGTAGCTACTACAGCCCAAGACAGACGCGCGATTCTTCGTGAACGATTGAATTCGGCCCTATCAGTAGCAGAATCAAATTTAAAACTTGGGTCGGCGTGTCCAAAAGTGCCGTACGTCGCGTAATATAGAATTCCGATTATCTCGTACTTCGAAAATTACAAAAAAAAACACGATTAAACGCGCAGCGTAAGGAGAAACGGCTTCTATTCGCAAGAGACCATATGACTTGGAAAACTGAGTGGCAAAGGGTTATGTTTTCTGATGAAAAAAAATTAATTTAGATGGACCGGATGGATGCAACTACTATTTTCTTGATGTAGGAAAGGAAGAAATTTTTCTCAGTAAGCGGCACAGCAGAGAAGGTAAACTAAGCTATTTCGTTTACGGAGCATTTAATTTGGCTTTTTCAAGTACCAAAATGAATGCAATTTCCTATCAGAATATTTTAAATAGGACTTTTTCGGAAATCCCTGAGTTATTTGGTGAAATGCGTTGGTCTTTCCAACATGATAAAGCTCCAATACACAATGCTAGGACCTCCAAAGCCTGGATTGCTAGGCAGAATGTAGATTTGTTTTTTTGGACACCATGGCAGACAATTTGAGACAAATAGGAATCTTATTGAAGCAATCAAAGATGCTTGGAATCAAATTTCTCTAAGACTTTTAGAGTCTTTCTATAAATCGATGGAAAATCGAATATTCCATTCAATTTTATGAAATGGAGGACACATGGATTATTAAAAGGGTTAATATCAATAAATGATAATAAAAATTGAAAACCGGGTATCGGGTAGATTTTCAGTTGTCCACAATTAAATGAAACAAAAAACGTTGCGTATTTTTTATAACGACGAGGATAACGTGATGCTACTACGTTATTCTGCATGGACGGGAATTTGTTTTTTTTTTCGTACGATGTTTTCGTAATAATCCTCGCATTCAATATTTTAACTTAAATGTACGTTACCGTAACGGGAAACAGGAGAAAACGATACAGCCTTTTAAAAAAATAGTGTCCGCAATCAAGTGAAGCGGAGTATATGTAAATTAATGCTTGACGTCCCAACTTATAACAAATAAATGCTTATCAATGATTGACGTTCTAAATAAAAAAAAAACTTAAAATTTTGTCTCAATTCCATATTAACCATACTTTTTCTTATTCCGATATAGCATAGATGACGTAATGCGCAGTATAATACAAAAATGAAGCACACGAATGCGTAATCTTCTACTTATATGTGATTTGTGCTACGTATGTTCTGCTCTACAAATAGAACATCGGAATTTTCATTGTAACTTCGTTAAAGTGAAAAAATAAGTCTAAAATTAGAATGGTTTAAGTTATGATTAAAAAATCTTTGTTTATTGATTCATTTCGATTTTCCAACTGGCCTTCGATGTTTTCAAAAATAATTTTTTAAAATTCGAAACAATTTGTTTTTACAATATTTTGTCTATTTGATATTTTCTAAAAGAAAATTCTATCGTTATCGAATTTCAATCTATTAAATTTTAAAATTTTAATCTATGCGGAATTTCAATCCATAAATTTTTCCTTGGAAAAAATTTTGTTTTTCGTAGTCTTGTATTTCAAAATGTTTCAGGACTGCATAGTCGATTTCCTACTGAAAAATAGGTTCAACAAAATTTACTATCATGTTTCTTAGGCCTCAAACCCGACATTGCTTAATTGGAGGATTGTATTTGATTATTGCGGTGGTTTGGCGTCTATTGAAGGCGGGGGGGAAGGGTAAAGTTGAGTGGGTTAATCTACCAGTTTCGAAACCGTCCAGTAGGGCGCGCATCACGTGAGCTGTTCCGGTCATATATTAGACAGCTGTGCGATGGGTACAATTATTGTGTAAGGGGTAACCTGGTCACAATCCACAAGTGTACGTGATGCTTCTTCGTAGCAACCACTGAGGCCATTTAGCACATTTTGGTCATTTGGTACAGACTAAAGTATGGTGCTAAAGGATAAATCCTTAATAAAAAATTCTAATCTAAGGTGGAACAGCATATGCCGATGGACGAATGTCTGATACATAGATTAATCAGCCCAAAGTACGCGAACTCTGGATACCAGGCATCCTCCAGTTTTATTTAGCCCTCCTGTACTAAAGCTGAGTGACCTGCAGGTGATTTTCCATTCTTAGCAACTTGTAAGAGTAAAATTAAATTGGAAGACGGGGCAGGGATATGAATATACGGGAGTGGGACTGCCCTCTCGAAGTACCAATGCTACCGTTTTTCCAGTAGAATTACATGCTATAGTAAACATCTAGGAGGGAGAGCAATGAGCCTTCATTAAGAGCCTGAATAATGACTTTTTTTTTTATTTATTGATTGATACGGATGTACGACCAAGCTTCAGCAAGATTACCGGATACGCCGGATCCACCGTACACCACCTTACATATAACAAGACCGAAGGATAGGAAAGGAATGTTAGCATTATAGACTCGATCCGGTTTCAGCCACCTATGCAGTCGATAGTTAGTAAATTTTTTAATTTTTTATTTTTTTTATGACAAGTTGTTAGTCACAAGACAACACAATCTCCTACTCAGCGTTCCTCATTAGTGCCGCAGGTTTTTTTCTGAAAAGCTGTAATATATTTCTCCACTATTATTTCCATCGGCGTTTGTGAGGGAGGGGCGAGATTTCGATTAAGAGCCTGAATATTGACTGTACGAATAATTAAGCAAGGTCCAAGACCGGTGTGAAGTTTTTGGACACTTTTTAGACAAAAATGTATGCGAGTGTACATTGCGAAGTTTTTGGACAAATTTGAGATTTTAGATGAACTAAGTTTTTGGACATATATTTATGCCCGAGTACATCTTTTAATAATGTGTTTAACAAAAATATAGTTATTAGAAACTTAACAAATCAACGAATTTCACTTGGAACAAGGACGTTGTTCTCTATTATATTAAACTAGCCGGTAAACCCGGTGTTACCCGGGAAAATATTATTAAATATACATATTTGTGGAATTACCACAATGTTAACTATATCTGATGAAAGTTTATGAATGATAATATTTCAGCCATTTCCTGAAAATTGATTTACTCATGTAAGTCAGTGCTGTTTAGTAAACGTAATCTGTGGTCACAAATCATAATGATTTAAGTCTCAAATTTGATTTGTTCAGCAAATCGTTTTAAAATTTAAGAGTCATTCAAAATCGTATGAGGTTTTGTATTATTGTTTTATAAACGAATGTTACGGTTATTTGTAGTACAAAAATTTTTTTTTTGTTTTATTCTATGCAATCTTTTCTGGGGCTCAAAGGCACTCCCAACTCTTTCGCAGTTAACTTTTACTGTCCTACTTTACGCAGTAGTTCCCAAATCGAGGACGTACGGCTATAGACCCGTTTTGTATAAACCACCTGCACATTGTATTGCTTCATGCCAGCCTATAGTGCTGACATGAAAGGTGGGTCGGCCCATGGATTCTGCACTCTCAACGCTCATAGATGTGTTCATCGGCATCACCGATCGTAATCAGATGATGAAAAATCCCTTTTGCATCCCGCCCCTATCGGGATTTGAACCCGGTACCTCCCGATCCAAACGCCACAGCTTTAACCACTGAGCCATTTGCTCGGTATACAAAAAATTGATATGATAAGAAATCGAATATGGTGATTCCAAATTTGAAATAATACGTAAATAGTAGATTGTTCTACAAGTAAAGAAAAATGATAGTTTCCAGCGAGTGTAATTGTTTAATTCACGAGCGAGCGCTAGTGAGCGGTGAATGACCACATTTTGTCACACAATTAAATCGAATGTACCAAATGTAGCACTTTTCCCTCATTAATTTTACATAGAATTTATTTTTAATTCCTTAGAATTCTCATACACTAAATGTAATGCTAAAAATTTTAGGTTTACAAGTAAAACTCCTACAACGCAGTTGAAAATACTGTTTGGAGGAAATCTCTTTCCTGAATTCAGGACTTATTTCCTTTTTCTTAGGAATTACGGTCTAATAGTATTATTTCCTTTCTGAAATGACATTAAGGTACACCGTAGAAAGGAAATATGGCCCACTGTAGAAAGGAAATAAGGCCCACGATCGTAATTACCTTTTCTGAAAAAGAAGATTTATTTTTGAAATGTTCGTCTGAAAAATTCTCTTCAGAATATTTTAAAATTTTACTTTCCGTTGCCATAATAAAATTCGCAATTCGCTCTAACTAAAATATTGATTGGATGGTTGGATTAAGCCAACCAAAACTAACTTGGGACATTTGTGGTACAACAATGACTAGCAGCGAAACGAATGACACAATTCCTACATCAGTATCTGCAAGGTTGACGAAATATTTACTTGTTTAACCCTTGTGTGTATACCCGAAAAATTTTACGCTAGTACACACCCGACCCACCCGGGTAGCCAAGTGTATTTTTTCGAGGTTTTCAACCGATTTTTTGTCGGTTCCACTATGTTGTTGCATTTATGTTATAAATTTAGTATTTTAGTGAATAAAAACTAGAAAAATATATATGTATATAGGGAATTCCCCATAATGAAAGTGGAAAACGAGAAATGAAAAAACACAAATGAGGAGAAAATTATTAATATACTGTTCGTCAACCACAGAATACCCAGAAGCGACATAACGCGGTTTTTATATGGAGAAAAGTGGACTCATTTTTTTGACCTTGGTTGATAGAAGGTAAGATTTTTGGTGTAAAATAATCGTTCAGTGGCTGAAAATTCAAAATTAACATGTAAAATATAAGGTAAGAGCAAAAATTTCATGGTACACGTAATGTCGGTTCTGGTTGTTTATTATTCTGTGGTCATACTAATAGGTTGTGGTTGTTCTAATATATAAAACATTCGTAAAAAACAGTGATCGCAAATACGAGGCACGCGTGCCAAACTTTGCACGTTTAAAAATTGGCCTGGCACGTCAAAAAATTTTAGAGTAGGTACTCAACAATCGTAGTAATTTTTCCAAAAAAGAGAGAAAACTTTTAGAATTTTGATAAAGCTTAACTATTGAAATGCTGGAGAACGAGGAAAACATGAAATCAATTTGGTCATACAACCACCTTTGAAATGAATGTCAAGTATTTTCGACAAATATGGAAGGTTCGAAAGTAAATTACTAGATAGGTGATAATAACATATTTGCAACATTTGAAACTATTTTTGTTAGGTACCGATATGTTTCATATGGTTGAGTTTAGCGATGTTTTATTCGTAAGCTTGTAATTTTAGTTCAGGGTTTATTTAGTACTACAAATTACGAGAATTAAAAAGCACTTTTGCGATAGTATTATTGAATGAAAAAAGTTATTAATTCGAATTTAAATATCAATTAATTAAAAAGGCATTGAGCCAAAAGTTTTTATCAAAATTCCAGAGAAATACGATTAGCAGAAAGGTTAACTTTCACGCGTAAAGATTTGAAACTGGAAATTCGTAAGAAGATCTAAAATTCTGAATCGTTTTTCTTCATCTACTTAAACCTACTTGACTATTTAGTTGACGATGCCAGATCATCGCGTAACAGAATTTTAACACACCATTTCATAATACATAGTTGAAATAAATAGATCAAAAATATTTGCTCCAAATATCGTTGTGGGTTCGTATTTTTATAGGTGAACATGTTGAAAGAATTGGGAATAGAACGGCCTAAGGCAATTGTTTTGGGTTAAGACTTTGAGCCCGATTTTTGGGATAATTAAATGCATCTTAAAATAAAACTTTGGTGATCCTTAATATTATATTTAAATATCATATTTTGATTTGGCACGCAGAAAATCAATCATTTAAAAAAATAATTCTATTGGCACGGTAATAACCAACTATTTGCAAATACTGGTATAAAATAATATATTTTTGAATTTTTATACAAAATTACAGTGGCGGATCGCAATAGGGATATACAATTTAAAATAATTTAAAATAAAACTAGGTCTTTTCCTTATATTTTGTTCTGGCTACCCGGGTGGCCGGGTGTGCGTTAGAAGGGTAAAGAAAATTATTCACACATAACTCCATCAAAAAATAATTGTTATCCAATTTCTATACAAAAATCGAAAACTAATAGTCAATTCTTGGATGTCAAGAAGCTAGAAACGTCTAACTTCAAAATTGCAGTCCCCACAAATATTTAAAGTTGGAATGGCTACCCGGGTAGCCGGGTGCGTACACAAGGGTTAAAAATCTACACAATGCCCTCAAATAAATTCATCTATTCTCTCCATCATACCATCACACCATCATAACATCATAAATTATACCAACATACCATCAACTATTATACCATCATATCATCACACCATCATAACAATTATAATAATATTCCTTACATCATCACCATCACAATCACCAACACCAGCACTATCATCTTCACCATCCCCATCACCATTTTAGTTTTCATCATCAACATCATCAACACCATTCTCATCACCACCACGGCCACCGTTAAAAAAATAATGATACACGTGCCGATATATTTTTCATTTTGCACTAAATATCAAAAAATCAGCTCAATCGGTGAATTTTTAGAAATTCCTCCATGGTAATTTTGGACTTGATTATCACCTCACAAGAAGGGGGTTGAGAAGTGAAATATTGACAGTGACGGTCTTAAGGTTTTAAATAATAATTGTGTGCAATTTGGTTCAAATCGGTCAACGCATGTGGATTTGTATATAGCACAAATCTTAGAGATTGGCTCATGTAGTGACTATATAGGTTGTAAAGGGTATGCAAATACATTGTGGAATTCATCACTCAGTGCTCTACGGCTCATATCAAAATGGCACTGAGTGATGAATTCAACAATGTATTTGCATACCCTTTACAACTTATATAGTTACGACTTGAGCCAAACTCTGTGATTTGTGATATTAGATATAATAGAGAACAACGTCTTTATACTATTATTCGAACAGAACCGTAAAAACCGTTATCGAAGATGAACAAAAATTTTTTTTTTTCATACACTACCTTATTGGTTTTTACTTTAGTTTATAATAAAAACAAAAACAAATTAAATTATTTTATTTTATTTTTATTAGGTAGGACGCATTTCGATAATCGTTGATTATCATCATCAACTTTTATTAGAAGTTGCATAAAAGCTGATGATGATAATCAACGATTATCGAAATGCGTCCTACCTAATAAAAATAAAATAAAATAATTTAATTTGTTTTTGTTTTTATTATAAACTAAAGTAAAAACCAATAAGGTGGTGTATGCAAAATTTTTGTTTATCTTCAACAACGTCTTTGTTTCAAGCAAAATTTGTCGATTTGTTATTTTCCTAAATTTTTTTACAAGAGCCCTACGGCTCATATCAAAATATCAAAATGGTGCTAAGTTCTTTGATTTATTGGAAAGAAAATGGGAAATTCGAGCCATATTTTACTTGTATGTATATAGCTTTGTTTTTGTTAAATACACTGTTAAAAGTTGTACACGCGCATAAATATTTATCCAAAAACCTATTTTTTGTAAAATTTCAATTTTGTCCAAAATCTTCACAGTACACTTGCATAAATTTTTGTCCAAAAAAAGTGTCCAAAAACTTCACACCTGTGGGTCCAAGCACAAAAAATATTTAGGTCGCAGTGCGAGATGGCTGAACGCCCATATTGCCCGTTAACAATAATAATATTAATAATTTGATTATTTCGATACCACACAACCACAACTAATCATACATAAGAACCTGCTTATGCTTGATTTAAAATTCATTTTTAGATTACTTATGATTTTTAATAAATAGAAATAAATATGAATGCACATCTTGAAAAAGTTCAAGATTGTCAACAACAAAAAAAACAAACGACTAGAAGAGGAAGCAAAAAATCTTTCTCAAAAAAGAATCAAACATAAGCAGGTTATTGTGAATGACTACCTAGTTGTTGTTGTGAAATGTGTAAACCAATCACGTCAAATATATGAAATTGCGAAATAAATTACGAAGTGATGAGTGTATTATTATACGTTCGGAAATATTTCAACTTGTTATCAAGAAGGGACAACCGAGCATATGTATTTCTCGGTAGTAAACATCAAAAATTTATTATTTTGATTTAGATAAACATTTAAAATGTAACCAGGGCTGGGAAACTATCAGGAGCGTTTTTCCAAAATTGTTTTAAGTCCTTGTATGTAAATAATCACACGGCTGTTTTTACGTTTTAAAAGTTCTGAACGATATAGCGTTGAAAAGTATCATCCTGAACTTTTAAAACATAAAAACAGCCCAATTTTGGTTTTAAATTTGAAAACCAACTAACGAACTTTCTGGCTTATACGAGAAAAACGATCCTGATAGTTTATCAGCCCTGGTCACATTTTAAGTGTTTATCTAAATCAAAATAATAAATTTTTGATGTTTACTACCGAGAAATACATATGTTCGGTTGTTCCTTTCCCAAACTCGTAGAAACTAAAAATTCTAAAAACAAATTCTCTGAACTGTAATCTTTTGTTTTTTGAAGTTATCTGTTGATAGTGGTGTGGTATTTTTTTTACCTTACCTGAAAACAACTGGTAAAAATGCATTTGCTGGTTCAAATCATGGTTAAAATAATTGAGCAAAAAAAATTGATGGAGTGAATAGGTACCTTTCTTTAGAATATCACCCAAATGGTTAGTTTGAGTTTTTTTCCAAACTAGGTACTATAATGTACAAAGATAAAAAATATGTCAATTACAGGTATTTTTTTAATTAAAATGTTTTCTTTTTATCTTTTCTTACTATTAAATTTTAATCAATTTTTTTTTTTCTTGAGAATTTTTGAAAAATCTTTATAGGTATGTTTAGACATTAATGTTTGTACATGAATAATTGAAAATTTACTTTAGAATTTAGTATACACAGATAGTGACGTGAATATTTATCGACCAATATATTTTTAAAATCGAGTAGCAGTTTCTACCTACTAACATTATTGTTTGTTTGTTATTTATTTATTCAAGAATCTGGAATTTTTTTTTTGCTTCGGTCTATTTGCAAAAAACTACACAATAAATATTCAAATTCTGATTAAATTATATCTATACCTGTAGCTATGTACATTAGATAAAATTGTCTGGTAAATAAGTACGTGTGTACAATTCTACATATTATTTAACGTATCCTAGCAATAAAAAATGATTTTATCTAAACTAATACAGCTAGATTTGAAATGAAACGGAACAGATCAGCAATTCAGCATCCATATCCAACGCAAATAGTAATCACAATCAGAAAAGTTGACAATGAGTTTGTTTTGTGGGCGTTCTGTATTTGGGAAGTTTTTAAATTTCTACTTATTTGTATTTTTATCTTGAAATGAAAATCGATAAGAATTATCTTTAACCCTGTAATGCATCTAAAAAACTACTCTCATCATAACGGTTTGGTTTTTGTTGTTGTAATATGCACATTTGTTCAACAACTACGAGTTGAAGTCAAAGTTTTGATAGAAAGTGATTAAAAATTGTTTTGTTTTAGTTCGCATAGTTTAAATAATCATACAAAAAATGTATGACGGTTTGGAAGGTTGAAAAATTATTGGTACGTAGTTTTGGCATTATTTTCTCAGTTTTTGGTGTTGGTTTAGTAAACAATTATTTTGGGGCACTGTGGCGATGCATTTTGTAATACCCGCCGAAAATTCATAAATTTTTCTGAAGACATTTTCAGTGAAATTTCGGGTAAATATTGTATTGTCTGTTTGTACGTGTATGTAAAAAGAACTCTCCGCCGAATTTTATTTGATACATGTGTATTTTATTTAGATGTTATGGCGTCTTGACAATCTTACAAAATTTCAGAAATGACTGATAAGGAACTTGGAGAACTTATGACTTTTTTACCATCCGATATAGAAACCACTGACGATGAAGATAATTGTGATTTGATCGATAATCAAATTCCATCGACAAATATTATGGGTTGTGCTGAAGACGACATGCTAATAAAGTAGACATGCATTGAGAGAGGCATACGAATCTTCCGAGAGTAGGCCATCAACGCATATTCATAGTGAACATATGTTTGTGGATGCCCTTAATAAAATGGATTTCTACCAGAATTGGTATAGAAGAAACAAGGACCTAGTATTTCCACTGCATCTATATTTTCTGGAGCTGTTAGGAATACAAAAAACGACAGCCGTGAATTCAAATCTATAATTTGGAAACAACAAAACTTAAAGTTACATATCAAAGATATAATATTTCGAGGCGACAAACAACTACCACCAAAGTTGAACGAACTTGACACCCCTTATGAGTGATGCTTGACGATTTTATTAGGCACATAACAGAATAATCCAATTTGTACGCGCATTAAAAGAATATCGTAACAAAATTTACAGTCGATTCTATTGGCATGCGGAAATTTATAAGCATGTTAGTCTTTATTTCTAGCAAAACCACCACCTTGCAATTGCAACCACAGAAAGCAACCCGATGGGAGGAAAAGGAAAAACAACAGTATGAAATTGATTGTCCGTACATAATTAAGGAGTACAACCGGCATATGGGGAGTATCGATTTGATGTCCAATCCAACATTTCGTACTGAAGTGGTTGAATCACTCTGTTTGAAAGAAATGATGGCAGAGAAGAAAAATGTTGGGCGACCATATATAATGCATTTCACACGGCTTCCCTCCCCAAAACCAACCAAGGGAGCATATCTTCCCAGTATAGAGGTCCGTTACGAGCAAGTAGGTCATTATTGCATTTTTTGTAACCGAGGATGGGTGGGCCTCAAAATTAATTTTTCACTTTAAATTCGCCCTTTTCAACACAATTTCAACATAGTCTGAATTTGTCAACTCGAACAAAAAGTCATGCATTAGAGGGTTAAATTTATCTTTTCACATGTTTATATAAAAAGAAATAGATGATGTGCTTTTATTGTGTTCTTGGAATTATTGTTGCCGAGCCTTAGCGAACGGTTGTTTTTCGCGGAGAAAATAAATTTTTCAACCAATAAAAAAAAAAAATTCAAATTCATAATTAAAAAATTTAAATAATTTTTCAGTTTTTCATACTCACCTTTATTAACTTAACTAAATAAGTGCTATAACTATAATGCTCTGGTGTGTGCAATAATATTACTTAAAAAAATAGTTGGTGTTGTGTGAATAAATTAAAACCAAAGAAAAAAAATCCCAACATGAATTTATACAACAGCAAAAGAAGTTGAACGAAACCGACATCATCTAGCAGCAGCTCCTTAGCATTTTCATTGTCATGGATTATGGTTACGCTAATCTAATTTTCATGTCTAATTAGTTTAGGCAATAGTGAAGTAACTGATATTGCTCTAGATGCGAAATTTACACAAAACTATATAGAATCGATAGTTCAAATTTATTACTTTGTACATTGTTATTTACGCTGACCGTATTAACAATATGGTTATTTAAACATCGCCGTGTCAGTTGGCTGCACGGAACAGTATTAGCTGTTATTTACGAATTCAAGTCAATTTTACTGTATTTTATTTATACTCAACGATTTTGATATCATCTTTGGCATTGAATTAAATTGCGAGGAAAAAACAATTTTACGACAAGAAATTTAAGGAAAATAAATTAATTGGTATCAGCTCGGCCGACAGCTGTAAATAGCTTGGAAAAGCCAGCATCTCCAAAGGGGTTGAACAGGTGGGGAATGGGGCCCCGGAGGCGGGTGAGTATACGTAGTGTCGTTTCTTTGTTCACATTGTAATGGGTTTCACATGGGGATGGTTTGTGGATTGTGGTCGGAGGGAGGCAGTGTTGTTTAGGATCCCCGAATGGAGTTGTTGAGAAGTGGGTCGTGGGGGGAGGTCGAGTGTATATATGTGTGACGTGTGTTCTGGAAGAAGGTTGTAGGAGTGGCTTTGCGATGGTTGGTTTGTCCCGGAGGAGAGTTGCTGCTGTGCCGATGGCTGTTGGTTGAACCTAAAGGCATTGCAATATGCACAAAAGGCAAACCGGCGTTTCAGAACGTCAAATCCAGTTTTGACCAAATTGTTGGATTTTCGATATTGAGATTGGTGAAAAGTGGTTCGAACCTGTAAGTTCCGCCTATTTGTAGAGGACCTAGTTAGAATGATTTAACTCATTCACGATTGGAATTAGTGCCTTGCCATTAACATCAAAATTTTCAGTGGAGTTAAAAAAAAAAAAATTAATTTTCAGTTAAATTAATTTTGTGGTTTTGTGATATTGAAGGTTATTTATTCTAAAGGTCTGTAATTTGTATTATATTTATTATATTGCGCTTTTATTAATGTAATTAGTTAACTAATGTCTTTTGATTTATTTAGCTTGAAGATGAAAAGTGGTTGCTTAAAATTAGTCATTATTATAGGGATTAAAATCTATCCGGAGTTTCAGATTAATATTTTTAGCTTGAATCAACCTACAGGAGCAACAAGTAGTGAATAAGCTATAGTTTTCAAATTGGGTTGTCCTGTGCTAGCTATTTTATTGTATGATTATTAACAATTTTACTAACTGTTGATCGTTTGCGTGTCTGTAGCTGGGTCGAGTCTGTCCTTACTAACAACCCTTTCCTATCCTTTGGATTTGTTATACGGGTGTACGGTGTGTGCCACGGAGTCCGGGAGCTCCTGCTGTAATGCTTGGCTGTACATCCTAATTAATCAATCAATCAATGTAACATATTCATTTTTATATTATATCATATAATTATAAATAGTAAATAAGTAAATTCAATAATAATTTCCATTTTTTACAGATTTTTTGGAAATTGCTGCATGTTTATTTTTTACTTTTTATTTTCATTTTTATTTTTAAACCTAGTTGCAGTATTATACACAATTAATTAACTAGCTACATGATACTTGTAATCAATGAAACAAGCGTGATGCGTGATGGATTTAAATCGTAGCTTAGTAATTGGAAGTTTTTAAACATTTTTTTAGAATTTTTAGGTCAGAATGGCGATAGTCTACATATTCGATTTCATAAAATGTCAATTTTTTTGTATATTTAATATATTATGTGTTGTATTTATTTATTTGGTTCATTAATGTCTATTAATTAATTTAGTTTAAAGTATTTTTAAAGGAATTTCCTTAGTTCACTAATAAATAATTCAATTTTCAGAATATAACATAGTTCCAGAATTAATCATTATTACCGTATATTCGTCTTATTTATTTGTTCATCATTTAGTGTAGAGTCCCTTCCCTAGTTTAGTGATAAATAGCTTAATTTACAGAATATAACACAGTTCCGAATTAACAATTTTAGTGTAGAAGTTGTGTTGTTTGTGCTAACTTACTTTATAAATAATTACTAACAATTTTACTAATGTACATTTCTTTCGGTGCGGTGGTTTCGGCGTATTCCGGGAAACGAGCCTTAGGCTTGAAATTCAGCTGAATTGTAGTTCTAAGTTGAGCGAGTGACCAGTATGGCTGAAAGCATGTGAATTAACAGAGGAGACTAAAAACATCCACTATGCTAGGTCGTCCCTGAGCTACTGCTTTATAACTCTTAAGTGGAATTTAAATTAATAATATTTATGATTTGCAGAAATTACTAGAAATCGGACCCAGCAAACTAATGAATGTTATTTCAGAATGCAGTTTCTACTATAAAATCAGACATGATAGCTAGTTAATATTTAGAATTAAACACCTCCTAATCAAATTGCTACAACAAATGTCCAAAGGCGGGTTCTGGAAGCTGAAGCAGCCGAGGGAAATAGACACTAACATTAAAATTAAGGTGTTTGTAGTACTGAAAGAATAATTAAGGTGGTGGGAAATATATAAGGAGTAATTGAGTACTAATTAACATTGTCTGTAGGATACCAAGGATGGAAACCAGTTAGTAGAAATAACGTAGTAAAGTAATTAATAGAAAAAATGTAAATACTAACAATTGACCGCCAAGGTGTTTGTAACCGGGTCGATCTCAATCCTATACTAACAATCCTATCCTATCCTTCCAAATAAATGTAACAATAAAGGGTGTACGGTGGGCTCGGCGTCAACCGGGAGATCTTGCTAAATGCTTAGTCGTACATTCAAAATCAATGGAATTATTGTTGCCGTTCGGAGATATTATCTGTGCGGTGCATAGCTACAGTTTATGTGAATACTATGAATTCTAAGCAAGTCACGTTACTCTGGCCAAATATTACATTGTAATTTCGAATAAATTTATAATTCAGTAAGACGTTGGCGTTTGCTATGAGATCCATCTTTTTCAAGGGAGTCGGACAATTTATCGTAAAGCAATTTATCGTAAGGCAGTATCGAAATTATTTTTCTTAATTAAAATTAATAAAAGTAATTTCGGTATGATCAATTGCCGTACTATGCGCAACATAGAAAATGTAATAAATGTAATGCTAAGAAGTAACACATTCTGACATATTGATGGAAATTGGATTCTAAAATGATATTTGAAAGAAGTTCCGGAATATGGCCAATTAGGAAGGAACTCATTTAAGGTACGCGGAAAATATGATCAGTTAAGACTAGAAAGTTACTTTACTAAATCGTTGAAAGGAAAATAAAAACTGACTTAATAAAAACTAACTATGCTACTGGTAAAGCTACGGACTTTCTTGTGGCTATGCCTGGTCCTAGTAGACCGCCATCTAAACCTAACCTAGCTATGTTACATACAATTTGACCTATGATAAATTGCTGTAAAAGAAGTACGGTTTCCACCGTATATGTCGAATTTCATCATAATCCTAATAGGTCATTCTCCATGCCGATGGCTAACTTGCGTTTCCATGCCGGAAATCGGTAGACCATCGGTTGTTTCTGTGTATTCACTAATTTTGTCCCCAAAGTGGCTAAGACGAGACGGTGGTCCGAAGACAGGTTCAAAAATGGCGTCGCTTTAATATAATTCTATGCGATTTCTTTCGTCACGCAGAAATCTATGACATCTGGGATCTTTCTCATCTGGGGTTAATGCATAATAAAGATTATTTTCTTGAATTTATTTTAATAACTCTCGGCCTCTCGTTGTCGCCAACCTTGATCTCCACTGTTGGTGTTTTGACCCAAGAACTATAAAAAATATCAAATTGTTCTATTTTATTGCTTGTTTTGCTAGGGAGAATATGGTCGAAATGGATACAGGACCACGACTATTGTAGATGCTTATAGATGCTCCTTTTATACTTTTCTATTTCACTGTGTTTAATGATTTTTTTTATTATAACTGTTGAGTTACCAGGCGTTACCATAATGGTTATTGAATGATTTGGAGACAATATTCGTTGGAATATGATTCTTTTGTTCTATTACCTTCCGAATTTTTTTCTTTAATTGAACCTTTGAGTTTCTGCGCATAGGTTGTCCCTAATTTCAATATCACACATTCACGATGCATTTCATGCAAAAGCTCATCGTTTGACTGGCCGTGTGGCATGTTGCTTTATCCTCTTGAAAGTAAAGGGCTTTCATCAAGTTTGTCCATTTCTTGTGCCAAAAATTAGCGATTTAATTTCATTAAACAATTTAAGCATTTCTGCTAACACCTCACAAAAAATCAAACTTTACTGAGAAATGTTGAGAAATACAAAAATAGTGCCGTCTTTTGATCGTTCACTTAATTACGGTTCACCTTTATAGTTTGGTTTTGCATTTTATCGATGATGTGATTGTTCACTTCTTGTTTGTTAACATTGTTAATTAAATCATTTGCAATTCGAAGCTTAAGACATTCATCTATACATTTACCATATCCATCATTCAAACTTATCAACACGTATTCCAAAAAACAAAAATATTCTAAGCGTAATACACCTGAATTACACACATATAACATAACTACTCATACATTATCTTCCAATCCACCATTAATTTCACCTTACTAAATACTCATATACTGCAAAGTGACAATTTTTTAAAACACGCTGAAACTATAGGCTAACCTCTCCCCAATTCCTTATTAATTCACCCATTTATTCATTTCAACCAGTTCCAGTAATCAATTAAAAAATCATGAAAAAAACAAATTAAAATATTGGAATCAAAAATAATTAAGAACGGGACAGCATTACCATTTCAAAAACCGTCAACATCCACCATCCATTAATTCAGCGAACTTCAACATCCAATATTAACCATACATCAACAAAAAATATTTTAGACATGAAGACATTTTGACGACCTTTTCATTGAAGATGAAAATATTTTAAATAAAATTTTAATAAAAAATTAAATGGTTAATTTTCTTTAAAATGCTTAATTATAGCCTCGATAATTCTATACAAATTTCCTCTGACGCTAAAAACCTCAACGTAATGGCAAATTTTGCTTCGGGTTTTTTATTACATGCCTCATCATGTTATCCGTTTTCGATATTATATCACGTTTGATTTTTGGAAAAATGGAAAACAATCCTTGTCCAATCTGAGAAAGTTTCGCTAATCGGCTGAATTCGAGCAAATTTTTCTTGTCCTTGAGTCTTCAGCCTCTTCCTCTACAGCGGTTACTGTTAAAACGCGCAGATGCTGTCGATACTAAGCTCGCTATCGCAACTTGGTTCATCATCTACGTTTTACTTTAGATTTGGCTGACTATACGGGTGTCAGCCAAATCTAAAGTAAAACTTAGATGATTGTTGAAATTTAATAAATTACATTAATAAATTTAAGGTTATGTACAATAACAATTTTTTATTTACAGATATTTCAGATTGTTGTAATAATCATAAAATTTGATTTTACTATTTGATTACTGTAAAACTTGACCAAGTTGCGATACGAGTTTAGTATCTATAGCATCTGCACGTTTGCTAATAGTAACCGCTGTAGACGAACAGGCTGAAGACTCAAGGACAGGAAAAATATGCTCGAATATATCTGCTAATATTTAATAACTCAGAATGAAAATATTTAATTAAAGCTCCACAAATTTTCAAATGCTTTTAACGGTTTACAAAGTTACAACAGGTAAAACAATTTGATTTGATCGCTCATTGCGTGCAAGATAACGATAAGTACTACTTATCGCGTTATTGCATGATTGCATTTTCATATAGTTCAGAGAGAGCAGTATATTTCAGTTTAACTCATTTTTTAAAACGAGACCTCCCGAGGGATGCTGTATAACTTTCCAATAATACGATAAGTCATTTTTGATTTTTTGTTCCAGTTATAAATACTATAACTTGACTTATAGTTTTCTTGATTGAAACAAATTGTATTCTTTTAAAAAATTTTATTTTTCTCACATTATCAGCATACTTATGCTGATAATGGGCCCGATTCAATGTAAATCTTCTATTTGTCTTTTCTTCTATTCTGCTATTATTTCTAAGATAACTAGACGTACTTTTCAAACAATCCAAAAATTTGCGTGGCTTTTTTTTGAAATCATATCGAGTGTTCCATGAAATAATAGAAGAATAGAAGAAAAGCAAAATAGAAGATTTGCATTGAATCGGGCCCAATGTGAGAAAAATAAAAAAAATTAAAAAAATACATAAAATCAGCGAGAAAACTTAAAAAATTTATACAAATTGTATTCTCAATATCGTATTTCCAGTTATCGTTTTTTTAGGAGTCAAATAATTTTTAAATGCAACAGTAAGTATAAGTTATCGCTGTTTATGTGACAAATAATTTTTCGTTTTATTAACTACTAGCTGAGTTACCCGGCGTTGCACGGGAGGTATATAATTCAAATACCTTGATTGTTATGCAAGAATTCTATCTTTACATCGCTGTATTTGAAAGCATGAGTTGTATTTTCGAATATTTTGTAGAAAATGTCTGGATAACTCAGTAGTTCCGGAGACGTAAGCTAGAAGAGGTTCAGGTGGATCATCCAGAGGAGGCAAATTCACTTTTCCATTTGAACAACACATTCCAGGCGATTCATTGTGAAACTATAAAGCATGACAATACAAACAAATGTTTTCCATTTGCCCAATTGAAACATTGTAATCATAGTCTTTCTCGTAATTGAATGCTGCTAACTTTAAATCACCTTTAAAAGTTTCTATTAATAGTCCATATCGTAACCGATCGACTTCCAGCTGGGCCTCACGATGTTCAATGGTTTCAGTAGCTCTAGAAGAAGACATCCTGCTTCGAACATTTTCAAGTCGTATTTCACGCTGTTCAGTTGTTTCATCAGCTCTTGAAGAAGACATCCTGCTTCGAACGTTTGCAAGTCGTGTTTCACACTGTTCAGTTGTTTCATTAGCTCTAGAAGAAGACGTACTGCTTCGATCATTTTCAAGTCGTGCTTCACGCTGTTCGCTTGATTCCCCACTTGCCCACAGCCCAATTGATCTTTTTTACGGTGGCATTTTTAAGTAAAAATGAAACGTGTAGCTAATTAATCAGGAAAGACGGGCATTCAAAACAGAAATTAGTATTAATTTATCAAAACGATTTTAATGTTCCGTTCGATACGTTTCACCGCGAACTGTGTTTGAAAATGTCTTTACGGAATTTTTTTTAAGCAAAATCAAATGTTATCTACAATCAAAAAGTAATCATAGATTAACACGTTTATAAACTGAAAACTTAAATCTAATAAGAATGTATATTCACTTGAAATAATAATTAATACCTGGAAAATAATCACCAACAATTATTTTATTGCAATATAGCTAACTAATCG
Organism: Tipula helvola; assembly: GCA_963556165.1. Lineage (NCBI taxonomy): Eukaryota > Metazoa > Arthropoda > Insecta > Diptera > Tipulidae > Tipula > Tipula helvola. The sequence goes on from OY744482.1 coordinate 284,754,660, forward strand.
AGAACAACGGCATCCGAAACACAAATTAATATTAATTTATTCAAAACGATTAAAACTACGTCCACTTCGATACGTTTTACCGCGAACTGTGGTTGAAAATGACATTTCGAAAAACAAAAGAAGTTTTTTCAAACTAAGGCAATTTTACACGTACAATAATTTGAATCCAAGGATGTTTATTGTAGAAGATGCTATTTTCAAATATAAAACGCTAGTACTTTTCAAAGTAAATCAGTTTATACGTACAATATTTTTTAGTACCTTTCCTAGAATTGATTTTATGAAACAATCATTGATTTATTTAATAAACTAAATAAAGTAATAAACTATTGGCGTTTAGTATGAAACTACTATTTTCATTAAAAGCCGCCGGTTGCAATAGTGGATTAAAATAGAATGTTAATTATTTCTGAAGTTATGTGGAAATTAGAACTCGCTGACTATGGTACATTTCAAAACAGGATATGATAAATAGGATATCACTAAACAGTACATGTAAAACCAGTAAAAATGGATTATTAGTATGGATAATATAAGTGTTAAGAGATTTGTCTTCAGTTAAAGTGATGAAAGATTGTCTTAAATTTAAATTAGTAAAATTAATTTGAATAATTAAATCAATTATAGTAGAGGTATGATTTTTGTATAACAATCGAACGCTAGATATCCTTTAAAGAACATTTAAATAATTGTATCTTTACATGTAAAAATGAATTCTTGATCCAGGGCAGACTTCCGGATTGGAGCATGTCGCTAATTTCATATAACCCCTTTCCTAAAGTCCTAAAGCCATTCCCGTCAAAAAATCTTAAAAAAATTGAAATTTGAGAAAAAATGTGTACCACAGCCCCTAGACCCCGGAGTCCAGCCCCTTCAAAAATATCGTGGGCTTGGTCCTGAACATGCAACATATACATGGTAAAAATTTCATGGCGATGGGTAAAGCGGCTAAGGCGTTATTTCAGAACAATCAAATAATTGTATCTTTACATGTAAAAATGAATTTTTGATCCAGGGGCGCACCCTGCGAATTCGAACATGTCTCTTATTTCATATAACCCCTTTCCAAAACTCATTCTCGTAAAAAAATTTAAATTTTTGAAAAAAATTTGTACCAAGGCCCCTAGACCCCGGGGTCCAGCCCCTTTCACAATATCGTAAGATTGGTTCTGAACATGCAACATTTGCATGGTAAACATTTCATGGCGATCGGTTGAGCGACTGAGAAGTAATTTTGAAATAATCAAATATTTAAAATTTATTTTTGATCCAGGGCTGGGCCCCTCGGATTCGAACTTGTTAGTAATTTCATATAACCAGCCCCATAAACTCATTTTCGTGGAAACATTTAAAGAAAATTAAAATTTTCGAAAAAATTTGTACCGCAGCCCCTAGACCCCGGGGTCCAGCCCCTTCCAAAATATCGTAAGGTTGGTTCTGGATATGCAACTTGTACATGGTAAAAATTTCATGGCGATCGGTTGAGCGGCTGAGACGCCCATTCGGAACAGACAAACAGGAATTCATTTTTATATAGATAGATAAGTACTACTTACAGCATATTTCAGCTGGAAAATTTTTCAAAGTAGGCATCGTATGTCTGGTTGCACTTTTGTTGCTTGGATTAAAGTAAAACTATCGTTTTTTGACAAAAAACTTTAATTTAAAATTCCTTAAAAAATATATAAATCTTTACTGAAAAACTTATAATTAAATTAATTAAAGGTTTATATTAAAAATAACATGTTGGCTGATATTGCCGAAATTGATTTAGAAGTAAACGATTCATGTAACTTATTTGAAATTAGTTATATAACAGAAATTCAGGGCAAATAATACTTGCCTTGCATTTGTATCATACAACTAAGCTTTCTCAAAAGATATCCGGGATATCGTTTTTGCCACCAAAGTGTGAGCGGAAAATCCCGGGATTTCTCGGTTTTCTATATATTACAGTAAGCCTTCGGTTTTGAAACGAACTGAGGATTGACTTGCCTCTTATTTCCGATTGCCTCTTAAATCCGAATGTAGAAAGTTTAAACATCTCGTATAGAAGTTTATCCATCAATAGTATTTTCAAGAAAATTTAGGCCGATTAGGAATAAGCTTGGTTATTTATCAACCGATAATGATGAAATTCGAGTTGCACGATGGAAATGGAATTCGAAAATGATTATTACATGAAGTTCTGGAATATAACCAATTAGGAAGGAACTTCACCGTTTCTCAACCGATTAAGATAAAATTCATAAAGATGTTTGCATAAAGTTTTGGAAATGGCACGAATTAGAAAGGAATTGACCTTAATTGACCATATTGAACGTTTTCTAAATATCATTTTAGTCCCATTTTCATGGTACAAATCATGGTTCGTCACAATCTGTTAATATACACTATACAGCCATGTTCCTTCCTAATCGGCTATATCCAGCACTTCTTCTAAATACCATTTTAGAATATTGTTTCCATCGTATAATTCGAATAACATCGTAATCCGTTAAAAAACAGCCAAGTTCCTTATTGGTCTTACTTTAGAATTTTATCTAAAATTCAATTAAAATCCTATTTCCAACGAACATGCTGAAATTAATCATAATGGGTAAAGAAATCACCAAGTTCCTTCCTAATTGCCCAGTTTCCAGAACTTTATGCAAAAATCATTTTAGAGTCCCATTTCCGTTGTGCATGCCGAATTTCATCATAATCGGTTAAGGAACGTTCCTTTATAATTGTCCACATTCCAGAACTTAATTTAAAACTCATTTTAGGATCCCATTTTCATTATGCCCGAATACAAGATCCAGCATTTTATCATAACCGGTAAACAAATCACCAAGTTCCTTCCAAATTAGCCATTTCCAGACCTTTATGTAAAAAATCGTTTTAGAATAACATTTCCATCTTGCATGCTCAATTTCACCATAATCGGTTAAGAAATAGCAAAGGTCCTTCTTCTATGGCCTGAATTTCACTTGAAAAGCTGTATATGGATAAACTTTTATACGAGACATTCAAATTGTCTGCATTCGGATTTCAGCAATAGTCGGAAATAAGAGAAAGGCTCAGACCTAATTAGTCTCTTAAACCGGGGTTTTACATGATATATTATTATAGAACCTTATGTATGACTGAGATCAATGATCAATTACGGTGATGCTGTTTTATAACTTACCGTGATCATCACTTTATACCATATTTCGAAAAATAGACCGAAAAAAATGCGAGTATTGTAATTTACTCCTAAGAAAAACAAATTTAAAAAGCCAAAGATATTTTTTTTATGCTTTATAATTCTGTTTCATGTTTTTAACGTGCCATCTCAAACAAAATTTCTCGATTACGCAAAGTACACACAACTGGGGTATAAATAAGTCGAAAATTGGAAAATCCCGCGATTTCCAAGTCACACTTTAATTACTGAAAACAAGATCCCAGAATTCCGTTTGAGAATCCCTAAATTTCCTATACGGATTTGAGCAAAAAGACTACTAACACTAAAAAAACTAAATTATCCGTGATGTTCTCCATAGTGCTTCAAACTATAGATGTCTTCGTCACGTAGTCAAGCTTTATGTGTGATAAAAGCTAATAGACCGGGAGCCGTAGAGTAATAAAAATAAACGACATGGTACACGGTTTCTCTATAGGCGATTCAAAGGATAATAAAATTTCGAACTGAAACGTAAAAATAAAACAAGGTTTTTTGTTGACGATGTCCTTCAAATTGACTCTCAAAGTGGTAAGTAAGTGTCGTTGTTAAAAAAAACGATAAGGTACACGGATAGTTATTTGACTAACATAATGTAGATCTCCAATTATAAAAAAAATCATTCAAGCGTCGAACAGTTTTTAGTGACCTTCAGTAAGAAAATGAGATTTGAAACAGGTGTTGTCGTTGTTAAAAACAAACAATAAGGTACACGGCAAATTCGCAAATCATTTGAAAGGTTTTAATGCGAGCTTCCAAGTATATACGTGGTTTTTATATAGGCGATGACAAAGATGGTCAATTTCACCAAAATTAGACAGAAATTGCTGTTTTTTTCATATATAATTATTAAGTATCGTTAATTCATTTTCTCTATTTCGGTTTCAGTTTTCAATAATATATGTGGAAATTATAATGTGTAGTCGAGAATATAGAATAAAGATGTATGTAGGTTATTGTAAATATGCGTTCGTCGGTGAATGTGCGAATTTAACGCTAATAGTTTGGTGAAAGAAAATTGGGTTCTGCGCTATCTGAAATTTTGGCCATATGACTTTTATGTCTATGTATTTAAATACCATATTTACCAAGGTGGTCTAGGAAATCTCTGGGGCGGTCAAACTGATATAAATTTACGTGTGAAAGTTTTGTAAAAGTGAATTGAATTTGCTATTTGAATGTACTATGAATTAAAATAATGTGAAATGCTGGTAAAGATAAATATCCTGAAAAGAAATCCGTCTGATTTACAATACTTATCTTAGTCCATCTATAAAAGATGTTGAAGGAAACAGACGTAGGTCGAACCGTCGAGATGTTTATAATATAATTGGGCTTGAGCAAAAATAATCTTGTAATCTCCATCAAGCTTTACAATCGGAATCATTCAAAACCAAATTTGTAAATTTTTTTGTTACAACGCTACAAAATTATGGATCAAATTTTTACAGTTCTTATTTTAATGAGAAACATTGTATTGTTCAGCTGAAAACCAATGTTACAAATTTAGTGCAGTTGAAGGTGAAATATGCTGTAAAAATGTTGCAGACCTTTACTGTGAGCAAGGAAGAAGCTGATGTCAAAATTGTATTTATTACATCTAAACAAGATAAATAGCAAGTCACAAAATGTAATTGTTCGAGATTGATACGGATATTATGATAATTGTATTGGGAAATATGTATGTATAATTTTCTAAATTTGAAAATTTATATGGAAGTTGGGCGGGTATCTAATAATTCTTTAAGATATGTAGAACTTCACAAATTATATGAAAATCTCGGAAGGATCTCTGCTTTGTAAATCTTTACCAGCATTTCATACTTTCACTGGATGTGATTTTTCAGCGGCATTTCATGGAAAAGGAAAAATTAAACATTTCAAATTACTGCAAAAAAATCATGAGTTTCAGTAATTTTTTTCGGCGTTAGGTTTAAGTGAAGAAGTGGAAGAGGATGTTTCTTCAAAACTAGAAAATTTTGTGTGTTCGATGTATGGCAACCCCACAGTAACATCGGTAAATAAATTAAGGTTTAGATCAATCGATTCTTTCGGCTTTTTATAGACAAAATATTTTAATAATAATGGCATTCACAACATTTTGTTGTTTTTAAAATAATTAAGGTTTAATTTGTTTAATAAACTTTGTAAATATTCGGATAAAACTCCACTTAACAAAATTAAAATTCTGTATGCTTAAGTTTTACTTTTAATATACATATAGTACATATATTATAATGTATTGTGTTTCAGAATTTGATGCATCTATGTCACCTCCTTGTTTTTCGGTTTTAGACCAAAAAACTAATAGGGTTAATTTCATTACGGCCATCTGGAAGAGTGCTGTACATATCAAGCCATCACATTTTGTAGCACAAAATAATGGATGGGTAGAAAAAGATAACTCTCTAGATTTTTACTGGTTCGGTGGGATTCAAACACCAACTGATGTACATCAAATATTGGATGTAAATGAAAGCAGTGACGAAGAGAATGATGAAATTGCCATACATTCGAGTGATGAGGAAGATAATATTTTTTAACTATTAACCAATTATTGCTAAATTAAATTTTTTTTTGAAAACTATAATTTGTCTATTGTTTTAAACTAAACTAAATTTAAACAAAATATTATATCTCAATTATATTTATATATCTTATGGTTATTCATAGTACATACATTTAAATAATACATTCAACTCATTTTTACCAAACTTTCACACGTAAATTTATGTCAGTTTGACCACCCAGAGATTTCCTAGACCATCTTGGTAAATGTGGTATTTAAATACATAGACATAAAAGTCATATGGCCTAAATTTCAGATAGTGCAGAACCAAATTTTCCTTCACCAAACTGTTAGCGGTAAATACGCACATTTACCGACGAACGCACATTTACAATAACCTACATATATCTTTATTCTATATTCTCGACTACACATTATAATTTCCACATATATTATTGAAAACTGAAACCGAAATAGAAATGAAAATGAAAAAAACAGCAATTTCTGTCTAACTTTGGTGAAATTGACCATCTTTGTCATCGCCTATATAAAAACCACGTATATATTTGGAAAGCTCGCATTAAAACCTTTCAAATGAATTGCGAATTTGCCGTGTACCTTATTGTTTTTTTTAACAACGACAACACCTGTTTCAAATCTCATTTTCTTACTGAAGGTCACTAAAAACTGTTCGACGCTTGAATGATTTTTTTTATAATTGGAGATCTACATTATGTTAGTCAAATAACTATCCGTGTACTATATCGTTTTTTTTTTTAACAACGACACTTACCACTTTGAGAGTCAATTTGAAGGACATCGTCAACAAAAAATATTGTTTTATTTTAACGTTTCAGTTCGAAATTTTATTATCCTTTGAATCGTGTATTGAGAAGCCGTGTACCTTGTCGTTTATTTTTATTACTCTATGGCTCCTGCCCTATAACAAAGATACGTCTTTCAAATTTCAAAACCAAGATTTTGAAAAGCGGAATTTTGAAAAACGGAATTTTGAAAAGCGGGATTTTAAAAAGCGGGATTTTCAAAATTGGAATTTTGATTTCGGGATTTTGAAGGCGGGATTTTGAAAAGCGGGCTAACTTACCTTCCCCAAAATTTATATTGTTATTCAAATTTTATTGTTAATTTTAAGAAAAAGTGACACCAAAGAAAAGTAAAAATATCAAACATATTTGTATACTAATAAAGTTAGCCGATATTTTTCAGCCGAATCGATAATGTAGGTTGCGCTTTTACCACCTCAGCCGACAAATTGTTAAAGTTAGCTGACAATTTCCAGCCGACAAAAAAATCGATAATGCAGATTACACAATTAAAATACCAGCCGAGAAAAATCTTTTAACCATCAACTGAAATTTATCAGCCGATAATTTGCATGGGCGGTGGTAATGGGACTCTAAAATGATTTTTGGATAAAGTTCTGGAATGTGGCCAATTTAGGTGAAAGTATGATTGCAACGTCTCAGCTGGATGTGATGGGGACCTGATAGCCAAAATGGCCCATACAACCACTTCAAATATTTATTCATTTTTTCGTACAAGGAATCTCATGTAACTCATGATTTTGGGGATTGGTCATCATTCTAAGTATGATTTTCAATTAATTGAATTTATTTTCAAGTCTTAGCTGGATGTGATGGGGAGTTAGCCGACAATTTCCAGCCGACCAAAAAAAAATCGATAATTCAGATTATACAATTAAAATATTAGCCGAAAAAAAAACTCTTGACCATCTGCTTGCCATGTTTGATAATTAATTGAAAGATCTGCCGTTCTAGATTTTGGGGTTTAACCATTGATCTCACTATGCCTATTCGATGGACATTAATACTAGATAATTTGAGATCCACTTTGGGGATGCTCTGGGGGGTGTAATCCCGGAAAACTGTATACCGATATTCCAATTCCACAATTCATTGAACAATAAAATATTATTAATCGATGTTGTACTGTTATTCGCCGCCCGTGAATTGCGTAATAGGGTCATCACCAACATACAGCCATCACCTTTGGTCATATCTTGGAGACTGAGAATTTGTGGCGACCTCACCGGCCACCACTCAAAAATACAATTATCACACCCCGGCTCGATGGGCAAAATTTTGTTTACCACATTGGCCGTCAAAATTAAATTAATTAACTTAACCGATCTTTTGCTTGCTGACCACTGCCGAGATCAAGAATATTTTGGTGTGTGGTTCGACGAGATGGTGAACTGTAATTTGTGTTGTGCTGTGTATTAAATTATTTAATACAAAATAAATTTTTAAATAAATAAATGTTTGAAAATAAAATATATAGTGAGTTTCATAATAGTGTATTCATAGTGTTGTGTGGTGCAGTCTTATTACGCGCGCTGGAAACCATCAAGCCCGTTGCACACCTAAGCTAAGCTAAGCGAGAAACGTAGTTTATATTTGCTTACTTTAGCTCGCCTAGTTCTCTCCGTTGCACATTTGAACTATGTAATTACATCGCTCACAAATACATTGATGCATTTATATAATATGAAATTGACGCAAATTTAAATTACAACATTTTTCATTCTGTCAACACTTTGTAAGGAATTGTATAATTCTTTGTTTTTTTAAAACAAAAAATAATACCTATGTATATGTGAGCGATATATAGCTGAAATAGCAAGGCAAAGACAACTCAAGCTAAGTTAGTTTGCATCGCTCATAACAGAAAAACATAACTAGCATAGCTTAGTTCAGGTATACAGCGGTCTATTTAAACTATATATATTACAAAAACATAACTCACATCGCATAGCTTAGCTTAGCTTAGGTGTGCAACGGGTATTATGGTCTCGAGTTCAATTCTCACTGGGGACAAAAACTTTTCTCTTTCAAAAATTTAATTTTCGATTAGGAAAATAAATAATTCCTCAAAATTGTACATCGATATTCCGTTTCCGTACGTACATTGAACAAAACGAAATCATATTTGTCCGTTGTCATGCTGTTATTGTTAGAATGAGATTTACCGAATCGCCTCAGTACGTAGAATATAATTTTATGGCGACATTCTGATTCCATATGATTGATTGGGCAACAAAAAGTAATTTTTGTCCGTTAATGAACCAACGATATTCATTAACGATATTCAACGATATTCGTTAACGATATTCGCAAGATATTAGTTGCATAAAGGATTCTTCATCAGCATACAACCACAAAATTGATCAAATGAGGAGAGACGAGAGAAGATCTTGAGCTTGACTTAATTAATCGAATTTTATTGACGTTTATAAAAACCAACCTAAATTTCAATTTATTAAGCTTTATTTTTAAGATAACACCTAAAATATCATCGAAATATTTTTTTGACACAATCCTTTTATTGGAATGTGAGTTACGTCCAGGTATATACTCGTGTTAGCCTTCCAAAAATGAAATTCAAAATACTTACCGAAAGATTTATCATTACGTCTAAAAAATCTGAGTTTTTAATAATATGTATCAGATCAGTTTCGATAATCACAGCATGATAAATTACTAAATGACACAGCTCTATATTTAATAAAAATAAGCCCAACTGGACTTGGCCATAATATGGATGTTTTTCTTTTAAGTAGAATATCTCATTCTCTTCATACAAAAATTTTGATTTCTTTAAAACGTCTCGCATGGGCATTTCTGAATTAACAACCGGGCATTTAATTTCAGTCAAAGTTTTTCGAATTTGACATAAACCCGTCAGGCGAGAAACCCAACCAAGGCATGGCTGGATGCACTACCAACGATGGGTGTGTTTTCTTCGGGATATACTGGAAAATATTTTTTAAGAGTTTTAGGATCATTTAGTTTCCCAAAAATACCATTTCTTAAATTTAATTTGGATGCCGACGAAAATACCGTGCCTAATTTTCTTTTTCAATTGGGGTTCTTGTTGGAAGAATATGTGTAGATTGCATATCATATACTACCGGTGATGCGTTTGTCCCTTTCCTTTCTGCAAACAGCACTATTTGATTGGCTCACGGTCCTATTGGCCAAATCTAGCGCTTCGCCCGTTGACACACACACACGTTTCTAATGTAGAATCCGAAGTGTTCAAAAGTGCAAGAGACGCCATCCGGGTTTAGTAAATCCATTGAAAATAATCTATTGTAAACAAATTCAAGATGTTTAAAATTACTTATCTCATCGTTGTTATTTTTGTCTGCTACAACAATATTTTGTTTTGTTTGCTGACTCTGTTCATAATGAATCTTGATCGCTGCGATTGATGAAATAAGATTGAAATTTTTGTTCTTTATTTTTTCGCTAATATTATATTTATTAATATTCTTAATTTTTGCACAGCAGAAGTTTTTTAATGGTTGTGGGGTGTATAAATTGGAGTATTTTTATTTAGCAGCTGCAATACCCTAATGTTGTTGGTAATCGGTCGTTATTAGAACTGGTAGTTGTTGTATTCTTTAATCCAAAAAAAAATCACTAGTGTGTGCAAATTTAACACGTTAATCGCCATGTCAGACATCTATGTTGACATACGGGATTAAGTAGAAGGCCATGTCAGTCACTGATTTCCGACACAAATGATAAATTTGCTGTATCTTTCAAAAGCTTAGCCTACCAGGAGCAAAACCTGAAAATTACTTGAGTATGTTCGATTATGGTGGCGATTAACGTGTTAATATATAGCAAAGCAAAAGGTAAGGAATTTATTTACCGGTGTATACATAAATAACAGCACAGCAAATATATGCTTACAGTGGCTACCTTGCCCAGCAACACAGCTACATTTCTTATTTCAGTTTGGAAAATTTTCTTCGATTGTAATTTGTACTGAATGAGGTTTACTTTTAAGGCAGCTGGTGTTCACTACTGATCCTAATCAAACTAATGTGTATGTCTAACAAATTGTCCGATTCGGATAGCATTTTAAAGCATATTATTTAAAACCTACAACAGTAAACGGTAGAAAATTAATAACATACAACCTTAAATCTTTAGTTTTACTCCATAAATCTAGAAAACGTTAATTTAAACGAATTCAAATACATAAAATTTAATTTTAATAAAACCCAGTCATTTCACACTAAAACATTATACTGCACTAAACGTCAAATTTAATTTATAGCACTAAACCTACGCGACATCTATATCAGAAAAATCGTCAATAGGTTTTGTAGGTTTTTGATTGTGCTAGTAAGTAACTCGCGCATCAACAAAAATTTTGGTTGAAAAATCTGCATCGAAAGCATCCCCACTTCAATTTAGTTTATAATTTATAGGCAAACCAAAGAAGTAAGAAACGAGGAAATCACACGATGTAGCGTATGCACGTCTAATTAGGCCTATTAATAATGGGGTGATGTTTCAATTTGTCAATTGAACTATACATAACTAAATTGTTGTAGTGAAATAATAAGTGATAAGACTATTGCATGATACGTTTCATTAGTTCAATTATCGTATTTTTATTACAAAAAAAAAACATAACAAACCTACTCGTACAATTGTAATGTACATACATATAGGTATAAATTGTGTTGGAAAATTATATGTTTGGTATTTTTGCTTTGTTCTATTTGGATTGAATGAATTATATTGCCTTTAATTAAATGCAACCGGGCAGACTGGTGAGTTTTGGTGAGTAAATTAATTTAGCGCCGTGTTTTTTTTTTGCCAATGCTGATTTAGATGTTTCTTATATCTAAATTGTTCTTCACTGTTTATTTTGCCGATGCCCATATATGAAATCGTTAGTTTATTTATCGAGTTTGTCTGTGTATTAAAATCAATAAGATTCTTTCGGCTTTTTATAAACAAGATATATTAACAATAATGGCATTCACAACATTTTTCAACTTGTTAATTAGAAAAGATGAAGAGGCCTATCGTCTTCATTTTTTCTGATTAACAAGTCGAAAAATGTTGTGAATGGCTTTATTTTGTTAATATATTTTGTCTATAAAAAGCCGAAAGAATTTTATTAATTTTAGTACACTGATAAACTTCTCTTTCTATTATTTGTGTGGTTTATGCCACACACGTAAATGAAGGCTTTACTTGAGTTTTTGATGTAGTGAATATAATTCGCTAGGTCAGTACGTTCTTGCCTCATATTTAATGTATAAAGTGAGAATTGTATTTTCTAGTTTGGGCATAGTTACCTAAAGACTAGATCGAACTTTTCAGTACGAAACCAAACTACCACCTCTTTAGGGTCGATACACTTTGTATGACTGTGGGTTAAAGTACGGGAATTCAATTTGTTCGCTGCAAATGGAAGTAAAGTAGACGCTTTTGGAAGGAAAACTTTAAAACTAGGTTTTGGGCTTCGTCAAAATTTCGTGTGGAGTTTCACCATAGCACATGTCACCACCCCAACACTTGGCGCAGATTTTTTAAAAGAAAGCGGGCTGATAGTGAATATCAAAGACAGAGAATAATAGACCCATTAACCTCGTTATAAACCATTTGTGCAATTACAAAAATACAAGAAACCTCACTATCTTTAGTAAACAAAATTCTATTAGAACCTGAGATAACCGAATTAACATCGATGTTTCCGGAAATCAGTCAAAATTGTGTAAAAGGGACCATCAATAAACATAATGTACATCAACTTAAAATCAACTGGCCCATCTATAGCTTGCAAAACGCGACGGCTGCCACCAGAGAAATTGAAAATTGCAAGAAAAGAATTCCAGAATATGATGGAACAGGGGATATGCACACCCAGTAGCAGTAGTTGGGCTAGCCCACGCCATTTAGTGCTAAAGAAGAACGAAGAATGGAGACCGAGTGGCGATTACAGGGCGTTGAATAATATAACAATACCAGATCGTAACCCAATCCCACACATATGATACTTCAGGATTCAATTAACAGTATGTAACACGTTCACAACATTAGATCTAGTATAAGGGCTTATCACCAAATTACAATAAATCCTGACGATATTCACAAAACAGCTTAGTCCGACCCCGTTTAGTCTGTTTGAATTTACGAAAATGACGTTTGGCTTACGCAACACAGCTCAATCATTTCTATGATTAATGAATTCTGTTTTATTAAATCTAAAATTTTGTTTTGTGTATATAGATGACATGCTATAATAACTTCAAAATACTACAAGGAACATGTAGAATATAGATAAATCAATATAGATAAATGTGTCTTCGCATAAGAAAAATTAAACTTTTAAGGGCATCATAGCATAAAAGCGTTTCATATCACACGCAGCAGCGGATCAAGTGATACTAAATAATTTTTTAAAACGATATAAGAAAAGAAATCAGTTATGGCATTCCCATCCATTAGCAACAGCACGTCTGGCAATCATGGTGAACGCTTCAAATGATGCACTTGGGGCAGTGGTATAACAACAGTTGGAGAATATCTGGCAGCCACTGGAGGTTTTCTCGGTAAGACTAACGGACACACAAAAGAAATACAGCGCTTACGATAGGGAATTACTGGCAGCATATTCAGGCATCAAATATTTTAGACATTTACTGTAAGGACGAACGTTTACCCTTTTTACCCACCATACATCATTAATTTTTGCTTTCAATCAAAAACTAGACAAAGCTACACCAAGATAGTACATACATTTGGACTATATAGAACAGTTTACGACAAGGTGGTGGCCGATACACTGTCCACTGTCCAGGGTTGAAGTATTCACTGTCCCAGAAGTAGTAGTTTACGTTGCGGTTGCGGATGCATAGTCGAAAGATCTAGAGTTGGAGGAAATAATAAATTCTAACACTAGTTTGGATATCAGGAAAATTCATCTAGCGGGTAGTCCAACAAAAGTAATCAGTGCAACGTATCAACTGGAAAAGCCAGACGATTTATACCAAAATGATTTAGGCAAACCATTTTCAACTCATTCCACAATTTGGCACACCCAGGAATCAAAGCTTCAGTCAAGTCAAATTATTAGTAGAAAATGTTAGTTGGCCAACAATTATAAGAAGGACGCAAAAGACATGGCACAAAATGGTTTACATTGCCAGAAATCTAAAATTCCACATCACTCCTCGGCGCTTTTGAATTAAACTCTTCACGATATGCAGACATTCATTTAGATATTGTAGGGCCTTTTCCTATTTCCGATAAGAATCGATACTGCGTAATACTCACCGAGCGCTACACACGTTGGCCTGAAGCAATCCCAGTTCCGGACATCTCAGCAGGCACAGTAGCCTTCGCAGTATACTTTGGGTGGATCTCTGGATTTGGTGTCCCCATAAGTGTATCGTAACAGAACTGCGTAAAGTAGGACGGTAAAAGTTAACTGCGAAAGAGTTGGGAGTGCCTTGAGCCCCAGAAAAGATTGCATAGAATAAAACGGAAAAAAAATATGGCACCAAAATACTGTGGGTATTTTCAAATTAAATGGTATAATTATTTAGACCTATTCTAAATAGTGGATTTTGAATCAGCTCGCTATGCGACCGACGCGACGGTAGAATAGTAAAAAGTTGCATAGGCCAAGAAGAAAAACGAAATCCAAACTAGCTATGTATACCGGGTGATTTTTTCAACCTGATACACTCAAATATCTCGGAAAATAAGTACTCTACGAAAAAAATGGTTGCGATCAAAATTTAATTATTCCGCGGGGAAAATACATTAGTGTTAACATTAGAACCCCCTCCTTGAAGGTGGGGTGGGCGTAACTTTGAAACTAAAATAGGAACCCCAATTTTTTATTGCAGATTCGGATTCTACGGCTAAAATACGTAGGATTTGACTGAAACATTTATTTCGATGCATGGTAGATAGCGCTGTAATTGACGATATTCAATTTTTTTCTATTTCTCCTACTAAGAACCTACGCAAACGATTCTGCAATACGTCTGCAATAAAAATACCATGGTTTTGTTGTAAATACACGAAGTTAGTCATAAATAATTTATTCATTTTCAAATTTCGAATAATTGGGAAAATTGCGGTTGATTTACATGAGTCCCCTTGCCTCATCATCTTTCAATTAAATTAAGTTCTCAAAATGATGGCCTTCGACTTCAATGCACTTATTAATCCGCATTTTAAATGACTGTACACAACTGAGGAGAGTGCTTGAATTTCAGCACAATCATTTCTGATTCGCTCAATCATATTCTCACGTGTTGTTGGTTTTTGTTTGTAAACTTTGTCTTTGAGATAGCCCCACAAAAAGAAATCTGGCGAAGTAATATCTGATGATCTGGCAGGCCAATTTACCGGACCAGCTCTCCCGATCCAGCGACCATTGAAATCACGATCAAGTACTACACGTGCTACCAACGAATGGTGTGCGGGACAACCATCATGTTGAAACCACATGTTCCGTCGCACTTCTAAGCTCAAGTTTTCAAATAATGTTGGCAGTTCATTTTCTAAAATATCTCGGTACATTTGACCATTCAAGTTGCCTTCAATAATGTGGGGGCCGATGAGTTTGTTGCCAATTATTCCACATCACACATTGACAGTCCAAGGACGCTCATGTTCAACTTGGCGAAGCCAGTGCAGATTTTCAACACTCCAGTAATGCATGTTGTGGCGATTAACCGTTCCATGGTTTGTAAAAGACGACTCGTCGGAGAACAATACGTATTGAAAAAAATTTGGGTTTTGCTGTATTTGTTCACGTGCTCACTGACGAAAAGTTACCCGATTTTGGGAATCAGCGCCATGAAGATCTTGGTGTAAAGACACATGATACGGATGATACTTATGACGTTTTAAAATGTTCCAAACACTGGTCTGGGACAATCCGGAATCGCTAGCTATTTCTCGTGTACTAATATGAGGATTATGAGCAACTGCAGCCAATACATCAATTTCATTATTTTCTTCGGTGACTGTTGCTGGACGAGTCCTTTTTTCGGTTAAACACTTCCATCAGTAATAAATTGTTTGACAGTACGCTGAAATGACGCACGTGACCGAATCCTATCCGGAAAACGCGAAGCGTAGAGAGTGACAGCATTATTAAGACTCCGGCCAGCTTCTCCATAAACCAGAATCATTTCAATTTTCTCTTGTACAGTTAGATACACCATTCTGAAATAGTATTGATAGGTTGACACAGGTATTGTTGTTTTCGAAATAATCTTCGGACTGAATCGGTATTTTTAAAACAAAATACAAACAATTTCATTAATTTCAAAGCTGATTTAATCTCATGTTCCTGGGTTACGATAATGACAAGCCATTTTTCAGTAATTGAAAATTTAAGAAATACAAATTGTTTAAGACTAACTTCGTGTATTTACAACGAAACCATGGTATTTTTATTGCAGACGTATTGCAGAATCGTTTGCGTAGGTTCTCAGTAGGAGAAATCGAAAAAAATTGAATATCGTCAATTACAGCGCCATCTATCATGAATCGAAAAACATATATTTCAGCCAAATCCTACGTATTTTTAGCCGTAGAACCCGAATCTGCAATAAAAAATAGGGGTTTCTTTCTTAGTTTCAAAGTTACCCCCCGCCCAAGTTACGCCCCGCCCAAATAATGTATTTCCCCCGCGGAATTATTAAATTTTGATCTCTACCATTTTTTTCGTAGAGTGGTTATTTTCCGAGATATTTGAGTATATCAGGTTAAAATTTTAGTATTAGTAATGATTTTAATTATGATTTTGAGAAAGCGAATGTGCCCTCTTTGATCAGTTTTTTCGTAAACGTTGATTGGACAACTCTGTTCCGCAATCTGATAATCTCGGATGCCGTGTCTGAATTTTATCAAGTTTTGAATACTGGTTTTGAGTTATTTGTTCCAAAAAAACCCGTGAACTCCATTTACGCTGAGCCATGGTTTAATTTTCGCTTGAAAAATATTGCTAATCGAAAGTCTAAAGCATTTAAGGATTTTAAACGAACTGGTGACATAACTGCTAAACGAAAGTATCGTGATCTGTGTAAGGAGTTTAAATTTTTGAACGATTTCTTGTATAAAATGTATATCCTACAGAGAGAGAATGAAATTTCTTTCAATCCAAAACGGTTTTTTTCTTTCATAAATACGAAGAGGAAATCATAGGGCTATCCGTGTGTAATGACTTACAATATTACGTCTGTCACTGGTTCTCAAGCTATTTGTGATGCTTTTGCAAATTTTTTCCATAGCTCGTTCGATGAGGACAACACAAGTAATGATTTGATGTCGTTAGATTTGTTATCTTCTGCCAGGTTTCAGATTACTTTCTCTGAGGTGCTCAATGGGTTACAGGGTTTGAAGGCTGACAAGGGTGCAGGCCCCGATGGTATTACACCATTTATTTTGACCAAATGCGCATATGCTATATGTCAGCCAATACTTCATTTCTTTAATTTAAATCTTTCAACTGATTCCTTTCCTGAGGTGTGGAAATTGTCTTTTGTAAGACCGATTTTTATATCAGGCAGGAGAAGCGACTTTACTTGCTATAGGGGCATTTCAATTCTATCCGCGATTCCTAAACTTTTTGAATCTTTAGTTAAATCGAGACTTGATTTTCATTTGAAAAATAAAACCAGTGAGTACCAACATGGTTTTTTACAGGGTAGATATACAATTACTAACTTGATGACTTTCTCCTGCCATGTATTTGATGCTGTGGGAGCTCGCGGGCAGGTTTATGTCGTCTACACCGATTTTTCTAAAGCTTTCGATAAAATAAATCATAAGATTCTTTTACAGAAATTGATGGCATTCGGTGCTGATTTCATTCCAGTTGCCTGGATTGCATCATATCATGGATTGAATTTCAGGCGATGTTTCATATGTGTATAACGTACCATCTGGTGTCCCTCAGGGTAGTCACCTGGGACCACTACTTTTTATAATTTTTATTAAAGTGGTTTAATTTTTGTAGATGTCTTCTATATGCAGATGATCTAAAAATTTATGCCAACATTAATGCTTTCACTGACACGGAACGTTTGCGGCATGAACTTGACATATTTTGTGAGTGGTGTATTTTAAATAAGTTGTCTTTGAATGCTAATAAATGTAAAGTTCTATCTTTCACAAGATCTCGAACATATAGTGTTGAGGCTCCATATGTCTTGATGGATGAACAAATAGAGCGAGCGTGTGACATTCACGATTAGTAAGGTCTCTTTACGTTACCTATGTTAGGTCCGTTTTGGAGTTTGCTGCAGTTATATGGTATCCATTCTATCGGATTCATCCTGATCGCATTGAAAGCATTCAGAAACAGTTTTTGATTTATGCACTGCGACGTTTACCGTCTCCCAATCGTTATTCATACATTCGTGTACAGTACCGAAATCGCTTTTTATTGCTAAATTTGCAAAGTCTAGATCGTCGACGCGAAATAGCCTGTGCTGTGTTTGGTCGCGATATTCTATGTTCTAGGGTTGATTGCCCAGAATTGTTTGGAAAGTTTAGCATTTATGTTCCCCAAGAAATTTAAGGTTACGCCCAGGTTTTCTTCGTATTCCTTTTTGTAGCAATAACCATAACAGCACGGAGCCATCAGTGAAAGTTCTTGTCGCACTTGACAAATGTTTTGATTGTTTTGATTTTCACATTTCGAGAGAGTTGTTCAAAAAACGTTTATTGTAAGAGTTTTCTTTTAATTTTTTTTTTTGTATTTTTTGTTTATTTTTTTAAATTATACTTTAGTCCTTTTTTTGTATTGTATTATTGTGGTGATGTGGTAGTCAGAATATGTACATATTTACATTATTGACTAAATAAGTAAATAAATAAAAAAATCATCCGGTATAAAAAGGAAAAATTATAAAACGTTTTAGAGAGTTGGAATACAAAAAGGAAAACGTTACGAATAAAACTTATGTCTCTAAAAATAAGAAAAATAGAAAATAAATAAATAAATAATATAAGTTTTGTGCATATTGTAATTGTTCGGGAGCTATTTATATAGTTGTTTGTGTCCATGTGAAATAGCGAAACAGCCAGTTGATAAACTTGCTACAACGTAAGTACCCCAACCAAACGTACAAATTTCTTGGTGATTGATCAGTACAATCCGTACTGTACCTCAATCCTATAGATCTACTTAGAGATTGCGATCGGTAATTGCTGTCTCGAGAATAACCGAGCCGTTATAACAATTTTTAAATCTCACTTCTCGAGTTTTTTTTTTTTTTTCATTTGAGAATGTTTTTATTTCGGGAATTTTAAAAACACTTATTTTCTTTGAATTAGCTTTATACGGGATGTCTGGCACTGACGATATTATATTGGAGGGGGTTTTAAAGTAACAAAATCTCATTTTAGTTATTTATCAACCTCTAGAATTATTAGAATTGGATTAAATCTTATCCTGGCAATCTTGGATTAAAAAATCATTTTCTTTTACATTCATATTTAGTCGATACAAAACTTGTTCGAAAAATTTCAAATTATTCAAATAAAAGTCGAAATAATGAAAATTTCAAGTTCATCATTATTAATCTCACAAACAAGGTCGTTGAGGTGCTGATTTTTTCATGGCTTCTGTAATTTTAATCAAATAAAATTTTAATTCTAAAAAATTTCAAAATCTCCTAAACTAAATATCAAAACGAAATTCGCTCGACAAATGAAATTTGTCGGGAAACTAAATTGTCGGCTTCTTCAGAAATCGCTGTCTCTAAGTCTACCAAGTATGTATTGCGATCTGAAAGTTTAATTTGAATTTGAAATAAATTTGATTTTTTTTTTTCTACACAAAATTTCTAAAAACAGAAAAACATATTTTCAGAACGGATTAATTACATAGTAAACCTACAAGAAAGTTACTAATACTATTTTGCATAAATTTCAAATACAAATTTTGAGGGGGGCCAAAAAATTCAAATTCCACCACGAAGTATCTATTTATGTATATAGGTTGCTGCGGATATCCCGACCTTCATCTTAATCACGACATGCTTATAGAATATCATCAGGCAATATTTTAGTTTGAACGAAATTTAAGATCTAATCGGCATATATTTGATACTACAGTACATAACAATGGTAAGAAGCACAACGAAATATACAAAATCCGAATTTCCGTATTCAGGCACAATAATTTGAATTTACAATATGTTAAATAATTCATCAAATTTTTAAGTAATCATCATCTACATATTTTGTATACATGTGTATGGCCTTGATTCAAATTATATAAATGTTGAAACAGTATTAATCGTTTTGTTAGAATATAAGAATTCGAAGGCTGAACGATATAAAAAAAATAATTATGTATAAAGAATTGAAAAAATTAAAATATTGTTGAACACAAAAATAACCTACAAATACATAAAAAAAATCTGCTGTTTGGCAGCACATGACTTTTGGATTACTCTTATCTGAGTGGGCCGTTCAAAAATGTAATTATGTACATCTAAAAATATACAAAAGATTTTACGCAAAGGCTGCACAAAGCAAAAGTTCAATCCACCTTAGTCCAAACATTTAGGTCGATAATGTTATCCCGAAATATCAGCACGAATTTGTAATTTTGTAAAAAAAATTAGCATTCTTATCGGCTCTAATTATGTTTCGTCGTCTACGCCTGGGTAAGACGGTTCAAAATTATCGAATATCTTTCTTGAGAACTTAAATTAAGAAGATCCAACATACTCGGAACATCGAATTTCCGGTAAGATCAGAATACTTTCCGTACTATATGCTTGGGAATAAAGCCAAAAATACTATTGATTAATGTTGACTGATGGTGTAAACAAATAGATCTAACGCGGGAACCATATACATATAACACACATAGTAGATAAAATAACAGAAATAACTTAAGAGTACGATTTGTGGAGAGGAGATTTTAATATTCCGCCAAACTCAAAGTAAAATACATAAATATGTATTGAGAAAAGGAAAGAGAGCGGGTGAGTGGAATTTTTATGATTTTGGCGGAAATTTAAAAGTCTTAAAAAAAACGAAATCAAAAATAATAATAATGACGAATGAAAATAATTGTGTCTCTAACTAACACATAACTAATTTCAATTACTCTTACTCTGATTACAACATTTAAGAAATTATCAAAATGTTTAGTGTATAGAATGCTGATAAAGTGATAAAAATGTAACCTCATTAGTTAGAGATATAATGTGTTGTTGCAAAGCAGAAACCACAAATCTCTTAGTTTCATATCCAATTGTTAAAAGTCGGTGAAAAATTGAGTTGGGCAGAAACACGGACGGATTTCATCACCATAAAATATTCAGTCATTTTTTGATTGAATTTAAAACAGCAACAGCCTCATCAAAATACTTTCGTTATAACACTTACTTAGAATGTACTCGTAGCAATATTAAAATTAACTTTAAAAATAAAATTCATATCATCCCATTTTTAATTAATTTCTCAACAAAATATTTATTTTGATAAAATTATTTATTTGACCTTGTTTGAATTTACGAGTTTCTTATCTGCGGTTTGGTTTAAAGATCACGCTTGTTCCAAAAACAAACGAATTTTACACAAATAAATTAAATTCTATTGTACAGCTCTAGCTTGTTATGTATTAATCCAATTTTCATTGTATGTAATGAAATTTTACAACTTAACGAATAGATTATTGTAAATCTTTAGTTAAGATATTTAAGATTAAAATAGTTGCCGATTTTATCAAGGCAATAAAATGCTTTGCTGTGGTTTATACAATTTTTTAAAAATTGAAATTTATTAGTATGGGTATGTATTGGTAATCATAATAATACAATATTACTATACATATACAGAAAACATTTAAAATTTTTATCTGTCTAGTGTTTGGGCATATATTGAAGTTTTTTAGTATAATTCTGCAGATGCTGGTTACGCTATTCTCTAAATGAAAATAGAATTTAAATAGATTTTTGTATATTCAAAAATTACATCATTTAGATATTTGCATTAAATATAGTTATATCAATACTAAATCTATGAAATGCCGAGAAGTAAAAATATGCTTCGTCACAATGTTTATCAACAATCGCATTATCGTTCAATTTCTTATCCACCCAAAACAAAATTACGACAATTTTATTTTTAAGTTTCGGTTTGTTTTACATACAAATATTGATGCTTGTGAAGTTAGCACAAAAAACACAACGCGAAACATCAATAGTATGTATATATGTACATTTTCAATGTTCTAATTTTAGAACCAAACAAGTTAGTACGAAAATGGTTTGGATATTAGCTAAAAATTAAAAATAAACGCGAAATTAAAGAAAACTACATTTTAATTTTTAAATATTCTATCTAAGACCATAGAATAGAATGGACCACCAGCAATGGCTTTTAACTGTCTCCAACATCCGATAGGGTAACCATAGCAACTATAATCAAAATTAGTACCCACAGATGTCACTACCAAATTAAGTAGATTTATTTATTACCAACAGATGTCAGCAAGTCATCGTGTATTGACATCCGGTACCCATTAGATAGAAGCACTTTTCATAAATGTAACGCGAGATGCTTAAATACAGCAGATTAGAAGCAGGGTTAAAATTCAATTGGTGTACTTCAACAGGTCTTTTTATTTGAAATATGTATAATTACGAATTGAATGAAATCAAGACAAAAATAATTTGTTGGGCTCAACCCAATGCTTGCTTGTAAACCGCATTTTTTGATTTTGCTCCCGGAGCTAAAACACACAAATTTTTTGAACTTCCTACTCTCGGAATGAAGGTTCGTTCTCTGTATCCAATGAGAAGAATTGAGTTCTGTTAATCTGTTGGCTACAGATCTGCCTAAGGTGCTATGTTGTCACTGGTAATTGCTAATTATCTGTAGGAGACTACGTCTCCAGGAAGTAAATATTGAATGTGATATTGAATAAGACCCTCATTATTCAGGTAATTGAGTTCTATGCTTATAAACAATTTTCCCTCAAGTTCTTCATTGTGTTTATATTCTTGCCATTGAAATTTGCTTGATATGCCTCCAAAGACAGATTTTGCGGATGATATCATAATCAATAATAATTATACAATTATAACATCATACCACCATATTAGAAAACAATTACATCATTGTGCCATCAAACCATCATACCGTCTTAACGACATAGCATCATACCATTACACCACCATATATATCATCACACCACCTTATACCATAATTATAGCATACCAGCTTACCATCATACACACAATTGTATCATGTTACCATCGTACCTTCATATCATACCTTTATACCTTCAAAGCATGAAGCCTATCTCACCATCATTCCATCACACCATCATACTAATATAATATGAAACCATCAAACCATCTCACCATCATACCTTTGTATCATCATACCATTATACCATCAAACCATCACACCATCATTCCATCACACCATCACACCATTGTACCATGCTACTTATCATCATACCTTCATTTCATCTCACCATCTTTCCTTTATACCATCATACCAATATACCATCACCATCATAATCATTATCACCATCATCATCATCATCACCATCATCATCTCCTATTACGATCAACATCACAATCACCAATTACCATTACCGTTAAAAAATAATGATACACGTGTTGATTTTTTTTTGATTTTGCAGTGAATATGCAAAAATCAGCTTAATCGGTGAATTTTTAGAAACTCCACTGGTAAATGCTTCCTCACTGGGGAGCATTGGGAAGGGGTACTCCGTGAAATCGCCAGTAGTCTCGAACTCATTAAACTTGTCTGCTAATAATGCCGATGTTGATATTAATTCTAATTTCATTTATTTTCAAAACGTTCGTGGCATTGTTCAAAATCTACTGAAGTTTATTTTTTTTGTGTGTGCATCTTATATATCCGGTTTATATACTGGTTGAAACTAATTTGAATGCGGATATTTACAGTGCGGAGTACTTTCCTGCAGACTACTTTGTCTACAGACGAGATCGCTCAGAGTTAAATAGTTTTGAATCTAAGGGTGGCGGGATACTCATTGATGTCTACTCTACTATCGGTATAGTGATATAGTTGATAGTGATTCAACAATAGAACTATTATGTGTGAAGCTGAACATATTTAAGGAATTAATATATATCATTGGAGTATGTATTCAACCGAATTCGGGACTTGAGGTATATACTAGTTACACACGGTGTTTGTTAATATTTCATCCTCAACCAGTGAAGGTAAAATATGCCATACCAAGCAACCATTCCATCTTATCTTATGGATTTGTCCAGATTAATGACCCTAACTACATTGTTAAATTTTGGGATCTATTTTTTACAAATTCGATAAATTTATATACGGTAATTGAAGCATGTTCCATATATTGTTAATGATGTTAACCATAAATCAATGGAGATCAATTTGAACCAATCCGAAATCTTACTGTCTAATTTAATTAAAAATAATTTTGTGTCTAGATTTTATGATTTTAAACGTGCAGATTTTAATGGTTTGATTTCATATTTCACATCAATTGACTGGAATGCGCGGCTCTCATCTAATGACTTAGATTATGATATCCAACTACATATTTTATAACATTTTGTTTAATGGTATTGACAGATTCGTTCCAATCTTTGTTATGAAGAATAATCGTAATAATCCTCCGTGGTTTAATAAACGTTTGATTAATTTGGATAATCGAAAGAAGAAATTATATCGGAAATGGAAAAGATACAACAATGCATCTTTTAAGTTGGATTTTTCGTCTTTATCAAAGGAATTTGATTGCATGCACAAAATAGCTTATAAGAACTATATCAATAAGGTTCAAGACGGTTTGAAATTGAAACCCAAATCGTTTTGGAACTTTGTTCAAACTACTTTGTTTCGTCTACATCTAACAAAAATGTTACTGGCAATAATTCTGCGGATGTAGCCAACTGATTTTTTTTTTTTTTTATTTTTATTTTTTTTTTCGCTGGCGCTACATCCCATAGAGGGATTTGGCCGCTTCATTTTTTAAAGTTTCGTAACCATTTTTTTTAACGGATAATGAGTGATTATTTCATTGATCCAACATTAACCAGCCGTGATTTTTTCATTACCCGCCGGGAATCGAACCCGGGACCTCCGGAGCTTAAAGCAAGCATGCTAACAACTGTGCCACCGGGGCGGCAATTTATGTGGTTCTTCCAAAATATTTATAGACTCGACAATGTTGATAAAAGAACATTTACAGATATAATATATAGTATAATTACAAACTCAGGTATACCTTGTATCACTCCAGAGAATATTATTGAATTACTCCATTAGCGGCTGTGGTCCAGATGGTGTTCCTTCAAGCTTTCTATTGAACTATTTAGTTATGAGTTGGCTTTCCCTTCGTCAACATTATTCAATCGATCACTTTCGTCGCGTATTTTTCCAACTATCTGGAAATCCTCTCATATCATTCCTAACTTCAAGTTTGGTAATAGGAAAGATGCCACTAATTATAGGGGCATTTCTATACTGTCAGCTATACCTAAATTATTCGAATCAATTATCTGTAACCACATGTATTTCGGATTGAAGTCATTTATAATTGACGAACAACATGGATTTGACGCTTTGGAGACGTCATTTATACTGACTTTAGTAAAGCATTTGACTCGATCAACCATCTTATTGTAGTGGAAAAATTAAGATCTTCTGGCATTGCTCATAATTTGATAAAATAGATTGATTCGAACCTTAATGGACGCGTGCAGTTTGTAAAAATTAATGACAGTTTTTCTAATTCGGTTAAGTTATGTCATTTACCCGCTCATTGTCGTATGTAATAAATGACTATGTATTGCATTAATATTGTTATCTTGTCACGAATAACTGAAGTAAGGGATCTTGGAGTCATATTTACGCAAACCTTTTCATTGAATCGGCATATTGATTTGATAATAGCAAAAGCATGTTCTATGTTGGGATTTCTTTAAAGAACCATGAAAGAGTTGAATAACCCAAAGGTTTTTATTATGCTATAATAGTCTCTTGTCGGTTCGCAACTTGAATATGCATCATGTTTATGGTCTCCTCACTATGCTAGTCATATTAGGATTGAAACGGTACAAAAAAAAATCTCTCATTTTTTATACCTGGAAGACACACGAATTTGATTACCGTAAGGCATGGTGGGAGAACGTTAGAGATCTTTGCCCTGATGTCGATATATTCAAAACTCTAAATCTTGAGCCGCTTAAAATTCGCCGTCAGCATGTTGGTCTCATTTTCATTCCCGATCTTCTAAATGGTAATATCCAGAGCTCATTCTTATTAATGAATCTTGGATTATATGCTCCGGAAAGGAGTTTAACCCTCTAATGTATAACTCATGAATATTTGTTTCTTTAGTTTTTCGATGAGTTATTCTCTTTTAAAGTACTCTCGTCATAACGGTTTGGTTTTTATTGTTGTAATATGCACATTTGTTCAACAACTACGAGTTGAAGTCAAAGTTTTGATAGACAATTATTAAAAATTCATGCATTAGAGGGTTAAGATCTCGATCTATTTTGAAAACTGAATGCCATAGGACTAATTATGGAGACAACGGGCCTTTGAATCTGATATCTAAGTCATATAATAATTTGAGTAAGCTTTGTGATTTCAATATGAGTAAATGTGAGATCAGACGATGATTGAAATTTGATTATTTTAACAAATGATAACTTTTTGATTGTGTAATCTAAAATTAAAAATTATACTAGAACTTCTGGTTTCAATTTAATTTTCTACTAAAAAATTAAAACCAAATAAAACTAAAGATAGATTAAACCATCATACCATCAAATCATATTACTACATAGGTTTATAGCATCATACCATTATATTATCAAACCATCACACCATTGTATCATGTGGTTATCATACCTTCATATAATCATACCATTCTACCTGCATACAATCATACCATCGTACCATTATACATACCATCACCATCATGATCACCATCACAATCAATCATCAATGATCATCATCTTCATCAACCCCATCATCATCATCATCATCATTACCATCAACACCACCATCACCGTTAAAAAATGATACACGTGTCGATTTATTTTTAATTATGCACTAAATATCCAAAAAATCAGCTCAATCGGTGAAGTTTTAAAAATACCACTTGTGAATGCCTGCTCACAGGGGAGCATGAGCGACGGGTAGCAATTTTTTAAAACTAATCCTCCTATGTTTTTTTCGACTGCTAAAAAGTATTCGCGCACAATTTGGAAACAATCGCTCGAGTGGACCAAGAGCTTTTGTGGAACCCACAAACATACTTTTCTCCTTTATATATAGTGTTGTATTCTAATTATTTCCAAAATAAATTTGGATTGACTTACGAATACCCATAAACATGCTCTATATACAATAAAACAATTAGCTAATCGATTGGTAATCAATCTCTCATAATCTCATCTCTCATTTTTACCGTTGAAGCTAATTAAAAAAATAAAAGGAACATTAAAAAAGCTGACGATGAAATCAGATAGATTGGTGCAGTGATCGAATGCTGTTGTTCATAAATTATAATATAATTATTTTAGATAAGGGATTTTAAAATTCTCACAACAAAAAATGGTGTCAGATGTGGGGTCGTGCAGCAGGCCATTCGTTGTATTAGGAGATAATAAAATAATTTCTCAATGTACAATAGTTCTAATACACCACGTTGTACGAGTTGCATATGTGAAAATGCAATTACTCGTCGAGGCGTAAACCATATAATATAGACGTATAGTGTAATTCAATAAATGGAACATGCTTGAAACTCAACGGAATTATGGTTCGATGTCAAGGTCATTACGGTATCAAAGTCTTCATTTTACCATTTTAAATGCATTCAGTGCAATCATGGAATTAACAAAGAGGATCAACTGGGTGTCGTAAATCAACGTTCAACGAGAACAACAGCTAAGTTATTTTATTTTATTAATTTAAAATTTCTAATCCATTATTTTTTAAGTTTACAATTTTATTTATGAGTAAAATAACGTCCTCTTGTGAAAATGATAGTGAATCGGTTATCTTTAATGATTTTATTGAATATCATAGTTTAAATAGTACCCGAATTAATTTTGATTTATCTAGTTTAATTGATGACAGAAATACTAACATTGAAAAAAAAAAGCTATTAGTCATCTAGTCTCTATTAAAAACAATTATCATAGAGAAACCAAACCTTCAAAATCAAAAATTCAAAATGACTGAATTTGACCTGTCTATCGCTATTAAAGTGATTCCCGAATATGATGGTAGCGCAGAAAATTTACATAAATTCTTTCGTTGTTGTGAAATTGTTAATTCTATAATCTAAAGGGTGATCATAAACGGCAGTTCATGCTTTTTATTACCGCTAAGTTAACGGGAAAAGCTTACGATCTAGTCCGTTATAAAACATTTGTCTCGTGGGCTGATTTAAAAAAAGCTCTTAAATATAAATTTAATGAAATTCGTGCTTTAGAAAACATTCAAATGGAACTTATTTCAACATATCAATTGAAAAATGAGGATGTACGCACGTATGCTGCAAGGATCGAAAGTCTATTATCTCAATTAAACGAGTCTTATGTGGAATCGCAAGGTGCTGAAGCTGCCGAATTAATTGAAAATCTCAACTCAAAAACAGCGATTAAAGCATTTCAAGAAGGTTTACGTGAACCAATTAAATTAATCGTGAAAGCATGCAGATTTGACAAGCTTTAAGATGCAATTTCCAAAGCATTCGAAGAAGAGATATCCACTAGAAATAACAAACCAGCTGTACAGTCACTAATGCAGCAACCTAATTTATCACCAAAATGTTTAAATTGTGGAAATTTAGGTCATTTTATTCGAAATTGTCGTTTCCCTGTAAAACCAAATTATGGAAATTCACTTTCGAATTTCGCTAATCAAACGAGTCGAAGTCACATCAAACAATTTCAATTAGTGTGTTCATATTGTAAACGAATTGGTCACCATATTAACCAGTGTTTCAAGAAAAAAAAAAAAGTGATCAAAAATTCAATCAACTAAATCTGACACTTACAATTCCGGATTCAAATGTTTCGGAAAACTCACCGGGATCCTCGCAACCACAACCTACAAGGAGCACTCCATGCCGTATCCAACGTACCAATTAAAGGAGTGTTCAATGTATCCACTTAATCAAACAAATTTTGATCCATTTGCAAAAACTATTAAATCTAAATATTATTACCGAAAGTTAAATATTAAATTTGTTCTTGTTTCAAATAATAGTTTAAATAAAGTTTATGTCATGTTATGTCTAAATATTGGTAATTCAAATCTACAAAAATTCTTGTTGGATACTGGGGAGGATATTAGTGTCATTAAAGAATCATCATTGCAGTTTAATGTGGCGGTAACCAATAATATTGGGAATATTCAAGGAATAACCAATCAAGAATTAAAAACTCTAGGACGCTGCGATGCTCAAATTACATTTACCGGTACTCCAAATATTAGCCACTCATTTCACATTGTTAATGCTGATTTCCCTATTTTGTGCGACAGAATTTTAGGAAAGGAATTCCTTGATAAATACAATTGTATAATTGACTTTTCGTTGTCTGAATTGAGAATTCCGGGTCCAGTTAATGAGTATGAGATTATATTAGATCTTGTATTGCCTGGAACAATTAAAATTCCCCCTCGTTAAGAGATTATTTCAAAAATTGATTTCTCGCTTCAAAACAGAAATGAATATATAATCTGTTCTTCGGAAGTTAAACCTGGAGTGCTTATTGGAAATTCAATTGGTAAACCAAATAACCAACAATCAATTTACTTACCGATCGTGAATACAAATGAATATTCAGTTGTGATCAATAACAATTCAGATTTAATCGTTGAAAACTTGTCGGATTACCACTTATTTCATTTAAAATCGTGGGACAACAATATTGATGATCGATTAAAATTACTTTTCTCATAATTAAATTTATCTGACTTAAATGAACAAGAATCATCATCGATTGTTCCGTTATGTAGAAAATTTAATGACATATTTTACCTAGAAGGAGATATTTTACCTGTTACTAATGCAGCTGTTCATACAATTCCATTAAAATCAGATGTAAATCCGCATTACCAAAAACCATATCGTATTCCTGAAACCATAAAGACAGAAATTCACAAGCAAGTTCAAGAAATGCTACAGAATGACATCATTGAAGAAAGTGATAGTCCGTGGAACTTTCCATTATTGGCCGTACCAAAAAAATCCCAGGACGGAACGAAAAGATGGCGAGTTGTTGTGGACTTCAGACGTCTAAATGATTTGACACTTGATCGCGTGTTTCCTTTAAATAATATAAATGATATTTTGGATCAGCTTGGTCGTGCTGTTTATTTTAGTACCCTCGATTTATCAAATGGTTTCCACCAAGTGATTCTTGATGAAAATGACAAAGATAAAACAGCGTTCAGCACATTATATGGTCACTATCATTTTAAAAGAATGCCATTTGGTTTGAAAGGTGCACCAGCGACATTCCAGCATATGATGAACAAAGTTTTAAGCGGATTAAACGGGTTGAAGTGTTTCGTGTATATGGACGATATTGTTATTAATGGCAAGACACTCTTGGATCACAATCAGAAATTAGAAGAAGTGTTCAATTGCCTCCGAAAAAACTCTTTAAAATTAAATCCCCAAAAATGTCAATTCTTAAAAAAGGAACTTGTATACTTAGGACATATTGTTAACCAGAACGGCGTTTCTCCTGATCCTGCGAAATTACAAGCTATCGATGAATATCCTACACCCAAAAATGTTACGGAAATTAAATCTTTTCTTGGCCTCGTGGGATATTATAGAAAATTTATAAAAAACTTTGCAGCAATAGCCAAACCTCTAACTAATTTATTTAAAAAGGATAAAGTATTTAATTGGGACGCATTCTGTGATGAATCGTACAAATCACTCAAATTGTTTATAGTTCAAAAACCTATTTTAAAATATCCAGATTTTGCAAAGATGTTTTCAATAACCTGTGATGCCAGTAACTTTGCTTTAGGTGCCGTGTTATCACAAGAGTACGACGGAATGGATCATCCTGTGTCATTTGCAAGCCGGACATTATCGAAAGCTGACGAAAATTACCAAACCGTGGACAAGGAACTACTTGCAATCTTTTGGGCTATTCAAAATTTTCGTCCTTACGTTTATGGTCGAAAATTCATCGTCATAACAGACCATAAACCATTAACTTCGTTAAAAATAAACAACGATACGTCATCTCGAGTCTTACGATGGAAACTTAAGCTAGATGAGTATGACTGTGAAATTAAATATAAACCGGGAGATTTAAAAACAAATGCAGATGCTTTAAGCAGACTAAAAAAAATAATAAGGATAATGACAAGAATATATCAGATCCAAATCTTTCTAATAATTATATGTTTGATAATTTGTTCTTTGAAAAGAACTTCTTTAATTGTTCTGATAAAAATGAATTTTCTGATATCAATGTTTTAAGACACAAAAATTTAATTGACAGACAATTCTTTGAAAAGAATCCGTCAAATTGTGCTTTCGAGCCTCTTGAATATAATAATTCTGATCTTGATTTAAATCATGATTCAATCAATGTATTAACGCGATCTCAAACTAAATCAGCTTTAAATCCAAAACCTTTTTCTCATGCCTTAGAAAATCCAGACGAGAATATTAATAATGAATCTGATGAAACAGCCAATAACTTAATTGAAATAAATAATCCCGAAATTGAAATTAATCTAATAAAAAATTCCATAATTCACCATTAGGTGGCCATCAAGGAATTAGTAGAACCTTTAATCGGATGAAACAATATTATTATTTCCCGAAAATGTATTCAAAAATTGAAAAATATTCCAATCTTGTTTGTCCTGTCAGAAAATTAAGGTTAGTCCATCAACAAAAATTCCCATGAAAATCACCACGAGTTCTAATGAACCATTTGAAAAAGTTTTATCGTGATATCGTGGGACCATTATTGCCAAGTTTCAATAATAACAAATATATATTAACTATTCAGGACGATTTATCGAAATATTCCCTGGCAATTCCAATTCAAAATCAAGAAGCTGAAACTGTCGCTAGCGGTTTCATCAAAAATTTTGTGTGCATTTATGGAACACCTAAAATCATTTTAACTGATCAAGGATCAAATTTTCTCAGTAAATTTTTCGCTGAATGTTGTAAATTGCTAAAAATCAAAAAAATTAATTCAACTGCTTTCCATCCACAAACTAATGGAGGTCTTGAAAGGACTCACCGTACTTTAGCTGAGTAAAGACATTTTGTCAGTACTGATTCATTAGATTGGGATAGGTGGCTACCGATTGCATGTTTTGTTTTAATACTACTCCCCACACATCTACGAAATTTATGCCTTACGAATTAATATTCGGACGGAAACCTAACATTCCATCATTTTTTTTAAATGAACCTAATCTTGTTTCCTATTATGATGATTTTCTTTCAGATTTAACACATAAAATGCAGACGTTATACAGAATAGCACGAGAAAATAATATACAAGCAAAGGAAAAATCAAAAATTTATTACGATCGAAATGCTTCTGATGTGCAGTTCCACCCAGGCGATAAAGTATGGTTAAAAAAGGAAAAACGAGACGGAAAATTCGGCGCAGCTTGGTTAGGACCATTTGAAGTCATCGAAGCGTTATCACCTGAAAACACAGCCATTAAAGTGGGAAAACAAATAAGGATTGTTCACAATAATCGTCTCAAAATCACGAAGAATAGCAACAACATCAACAGCAACATTTATACAGTATAAAATTGAATGATAATTTTTAATTTTTTTTATTGCAATTATCTTTAACATAACTAGATTTAATTGAAAAATTTGTATTATTATTATTATTGTTTATTATTATTTAATGGGTTATTAGTTGAATTTTTACATTTTGCTAAAACAAAGTAACAATTTTATGAATGAATAATACTCGTAACAGAAAATATTTTTAGATTTATATTTAAATCAAGCCTTTTAGTATAACATATTTTAAAACTAATAATTTAAATTTAGTAATTTGTTAATTATAATTAAAAATAAAATTGTACAAATTTACTTTTTCGTTGTATGTATATGTAAAAAAGTAATGTAAATACAGTATAAATTAATAAAAACGAAATCAATGACGTAAGATATTATGAAGTTAGCTACACAAGGTTTTTTTCTTTTTCGAAAATTCGAATTTTGAAAACATTTTTAACAGTGTCTTTATCCTTTTCTAGTTCAATACTGTTTTTATTCTTTATTAGCGACCAGCCAGCATATGATGTATATCAATTATTTTATTATATCGGCCGGATTGATCCCGTTTAATTTTGGCGTGTCATAATATGTTTACAAGTATTTTGCAGGTAGGTGTTACATCACATTTGATCGTATTCATTTCCATGAGACCAACAGTTTTAAAATTACCGATCGAATTTAATAACATCTCAAAAATATATTCGGTAAGAATTGGACGTCCATTTATAGGTATCGTCGATTTTACAAGATCAAATTTATCAATTCTACAGAAAATTTTATCAATTTTCGATAAATTTGAATTCAATTCATAAGACTATCGTTTTAACCAGATTTTTATTGAAAGTTGAATAATTTTTGTATTACATTTTTTTTATTGAATGTTTAATAATATTACTAGGTTCCTTTCTGTTAAATTCGTTATAGATGTAGGTATTTAATCAACGAGGACCATAAATGTTCGCACAAAGTAAACTCATTTATAACAGTATTGTTAATTAGATGTAGGAGGAACATGTTCATTATTCTCATATTATTGTAGTAGATGGAGTTTATACTGAAACACATATTAAGTTCTGTTCGCAGAATTTTTAATCCTTTCTTTGAATTTTCGTTGAAATATCTACTGAAATAATTCCTTCGACAGTGTTGATATTTTCTGCCGTCAAATCTCGCAACCAGTTAAATTCATCCACTTTCGTCGAGTATAAATTTAAAAGCTCAAACTTCGGTTGATCCGTAACTTTTTTATCAAACTCAGTCATTTTCTCGGACACAGCGATTTCTTCGGCATTATAGAATGGCAAGAAATTTTTATATGTTTTTTTAAAGACTCCGAAATTCGAAATAAATCTGTTTTAATCAGCTGCAATAGGTAATTCTCAAAGCCTGAAAAAAATTCATACATATTGTTGATGAACACATGATTTAAAGAATCAGTAACGATTTTCTCTTTGATCGGCTTTGTGTAGGAACATACTGTTATATGATCCATTTTCATATTTTCGTCTGGCTGAACTACATTTAAAATCACCCGCAGAAGCAGTGTTAACGAAGTGCAGTGTTGCAACTGGAACAAATTTCGCAACCCAACTGAAGAAGTCGATGCTCCCAGAGTTTAAGGGATGTTGTTTTAAATAAGAGGATGATTCGGCCCATATGTTCAAAACTAACTACAGTAACCTCTATTTATTACCATAATGCATCCAGTATTCGAGGAAAATCTAAATTGTTTCTTTTGGGTGTCCTCGACAACGATTATGATGTTATAGTTATTTGTGAAACATGGCTTACAAAAAATTTCAATTCAGAAGAATACTTTCCATCAGATTACGTGGTCTATAGAAAATACAGGCATGATCTTGATACCAGCCTTAAAGGAGAAGGTGTGTTGATCGCTGTGAAAAATTTACTTTCGAGTTAAATTATAGCGTGTCATCCGGTATACGATATTATGGCTGTACGTATTAAACCCGATATTTCTTTTATCTTCGTGGTCGCTGTATACATATGTGCCCTGTGGATCAACTTTAGAAGTTTATCTGGAATTTATTGCATATTGATGAACAACTCATGATCATTGGTGATTTCAATCTTCCAGACATTGTTTGGTTTGACGTTGATGGTGTTCTTACGCCCTCTTCTAACGATCAAAAAGCATTGGCCATCACCGATTATTTTGCGAGTATAGCAACCAAGCAATGGAACCAGATAAGCAACAGTCGAGGAAAAGTATTGGATTTAGTATTTTCATCTGATGTTATGTATTCGGATATTTCTTCATGTTAGGATTTTACTGAATGTGGGAGTGTCTACCATACTCTAATAATGATAAATATTTTTCATGAAAAATGCAATACTAATTTTTCCCTTGATAATTCTTTTCATTTTGATTTGAGGCATGCTGACTACATTTCTTTACGAATTTCTTGTCAACTCTGATTGGGAGTTCCTTAGGCGTGGGAAAAACTAGAACGAATCCGTTTCTTTGTTCAATGAACTACTCAAGACTGGTGTTGAAAGGTATGTCCCTTTAATTAAAAACGGCGTAACAAATTTCATTCATTATATAGGCTACATGGCGCTGAGTTTTATTCTAGATTCGATGCAGCTCGAAAAGAATTTAAAATTTTAAATTGGTTCTTATATAATAACTATATTTTGCAGATTGAAGTTGATTTAACGTTCAATCCAAGAAAATTCTGGAATTTCCTCAATGGTAAAAGGTAAGCAGTTGGGTTTCCTTCACCGATGATTTATCAGAATTCATTGGCGAGCCAACTCCCTGATACCTGCAATCTATTCGCCAAACATTTTGAGTCCGTGTACGAAGCATCCGCGATATCATTTCCATCACATAACACGTCTCCATTAGCGTATAATCGTACTGATTACAATTTATTAAAATTCACTGAAACCGAGGTTTATGACTGCTTGGCTCTTCTTGATGTAAATAAGGGGGCTGGTAATGATGGCATTCCACCCATCCTCATTAAAAATTGTGCAGAAAGTTTAGCTCTTCCGCTTTCTCTCATCTTTAATGAAAGCCTTCGGTCTGGGATTTTTCCTGATCTCTAGAAAATATCCTTCATTCGTCCGTTTTTTAAAGCTGGCAAAAGATGTGAAGTTAGCAACTATCGAGGAATTGCTATTCCTTCTGCTATTCCTAATCTTTTCGAAGCCATGGTGCAGAAATTTTTGTTTTTTCATGTGAAATCTCTTATTTTGCCTGCACAACATGGGTTTTATCCGGGAAGATCTACAATTACCAATTTGGCTGCATTCTGTGGACATTTATACAGCAGAATCGAGGGCCGGCAACAAGTAGATGTAGTTTACACTGACTTTTCAAAAGTCACAATACGTTAAGATTAATGATTCTAATTCTCATTTATTTCGTGTAACTTTTGGAGTACTGCAAGGTAGTCACATTGGTCCACTTCTGTTCTCATTATTTATTAATGATGTTGTGGAGTGTTTTGAATTTGCACATTGCCTTCTTTACGCAGATGATATGAAAATATTCGGTGCGATTTCTTCAATTTCTGATTGTTTAAAGTTACAAAGTGATTTGAACACATTTTGCAGTTGGTCGTCTAACAACAAATTGTTGTTGAATGTGGCCAAATTTAAGGCCATCTCTTTTTTTAGAAAGCGATCATCTATTCTTCAGCAGTATTTTCTTTATAATATGGTGGTTGACAGAGTTGAGTTCATGTCTGACTTGGGTATAATTTTCTCTTCTAATCTTTCCTTTACAAAACATATTGATTCTATTATTGCTAAGGCTTACATTATGTTAGGCTTCATTAAGCGTAATTGTAAAGACTTTTGTGAGCCGCTTACACTAAAATCTTTATATGTGTCCTTTGTTCGGTCTATTCTTGAATTCGCTTCTCAGATCTGGTCACCATTTTATAAGTGTCATTCAGATAGAATTGAAAGCGTTCAAAAGCAATTTGCACTGTATGCTCTTCGTGGTCTACCTTCTGATAGAGTGAAAAACTATGTTATTCTGCCTTATAAAGGTCGCTGTAATTTATTAAAATTATAACGATTAAATCACCGAAGAGACATAGCATCAGCTATCTTTGTGCGCGATGTTTTGATCTCATGAATTGATTGTGAAGAAACACTTACGCGTTTCAATTTTTACGCTCCTACGCGTTGTTTGCGGCGACGAGACGGTTTCTTACACATTGATTCTGTTACTACAAACTACGCACTTTCTGAACCAGTCTTGAGAATGTCGCAAATTTTTAACTCTGTATTTGAAATTTTTGATTTTAATATGTCAAGAAATTCGTTTAGAAATGAGTTATTTAAATTTTTTGCTATTGATAATTAATACTTTTTGTACCATTAACAATTAATTATTAATATTTTTGTATTGTATTATAATTTCTTAATTACCGATTGTACTTTACTGTAGGTTTAAATAAATAAAATAATAATAAAATAATAAATAATAATTTTTGAATAAATTTTTCGCGTTTCTATTTGAGCTGATGAATTCTTTTTGTTAAACTCATTTCGACCGTTAGAGATAGGAATATCATTACTCAAATTTATTCGATTTAAATCACCAAATGCCTGTTTCGATAGTGTTGCAATTTTTTGAATGTTGAACTCAGACCGACCTTCCGAATTTTTCGTCTTCAAATCAATAATGCCCGGATCGAATTTATTCTCTGTATTTTCATCGTTGCTTTCACGTTCGGTGCTAGCATCGGAATCATACGAATTTGCCACGCCACCATCTATTTTTAAATCCAGATGATTATATGTTTAACATTTTTTTAGCGTATTTTTTATGAAGTAGATGGGCATGATAGTTAAACTTTTTATTAGGATTCGAATTTGATGAGCTTCAATTTATGTCATCTACATCAAAATTGATAAGCATTTTTGTTTTTTGGATAGTGCTGCAACCGATACATCACTACCTTCGGCAAAATCGAAATCATTTAAGCTACTGAAGGATGAAATAATTTCATCAAAATTTAATTCTTCATCAGTGAGAGCATCACCAATCTGCTCCTCTGTGTCAAACAAAAAATTACGATGATTGATTTCGTTATGAGTTCGACAAAGATAATGAATTCTGGATAGCAATCACAATTTTTGATTCTTTTGAATTTTGACGCAATTTAATATTTGGTACGGTACGGTTACCAGAATCATACTCAAAACTTACTTTCGTAATTTTTTCTTTTAATGAGTTACTTAACGATGCAATATAATTTATTAAATTAGAGAAAATTAGGAGACGTACAAAATTAAAACTCCAAATATTTTGTTTGATATCTAAAATTAAAAACCCTTCTTCTAATTCATCAAAATACTATTTTTTCCTCTTCCTCGAATCCTGTGCCGAAATATTTTCAATTTTTGATTGCCGCCATCTGATTTCAAATACGGAAACTACACGTCCATTTTGTTTTTTTTAAAATATATTTAATTAGTTGAGTTTATAAGTAGGTGGCACTAATGGCTTATTATAAAAAAAAACTTGAACGAATGGTATGACGTATGGCATAAAGATGGGTTTGTAAATATAGGGATTTTATATATTAAGTACGAATTTTAACCTGACGGCTTGTATATCTAGGAACGCTTTCGGTTGTGCTCAAGCGTGACGTGTTTATGAAAGAAAGATTAATATTGTGTGTCATTTTTTTGATTATAATTAAAAGTGAATACGATTGCAGTGATTGTTGCGAGTAAAACAAAGGCAGAGTAAGGTAATAAATGGTTTTTATATGTGGTTTTGTTTGTTTTTAACATATTACACTTATATTTTGCTAATTCTGATAATATCTAAGTATTTTTGTGCTGCATGGCGTCTCTTCCATGAAATGAGGAGAGATGTCAGCCTTTGTCAAATTCTAATCGTTGTGTAATCTAATGAATATTTTTATAGTTAAAAAGATGCCGAGAAAATATGTATGTAAGAAAATATAATATGATTAGAGGGCAGTAGAGAGAAGAAAATTTAATTTTGGCCATAGAAAATGTGAAAAAGGTGAAATATCCAAGATCGAGGCTTAAAGGCGCTATGGGATACCGATTCGCACCTTATCTAGGCGCCTCCAGACCGCCAATACTACGAAATCTGGATTAGGTACCCAAGGAATTTATTTTATCATAACATAAATATTTGTTGTTTATGTACTCTTGTATGTGTGAAGTATGGTAACTAATACAAATTATATGTTGTTTAGCATCAATCGGAACAAAAAATGAAAAACGATTAGCGTCTTATATTAAACGACTAGCTAATGCTGGCTTCCAACTGATAGAAATGCCATTCGTTCTCTTGTCTATTAATTAGCCGAGAAGCTTGGAATAAAACATAAATTTTCCAGGAAAAACGAAAAAACAGGGTGACATTGGCTTACGTCCTTTCTAGAAAGAAAGAAAGAAATATAATCTCAGTACGTCAAGCAGAAGGCCTTTCAGTCGCAAGAGCTCAGGGTATGAATAGGGAAGAAGTAAGTGCATTTTTTAAAATGCTTGAAGAAGAAATGATAAAAAAAGATTTGACTAATAAACCTGAAAATATTTTCAACGTTAA
Source organism: Tipula helvola (assembly GCA_963556165.1). Taxonomy (NCBI): domain Eukaryota; kingdom Metazoa; phylum Arthropoda; class Insecta; order Diptera; family Tipulidae; genus Tipula; species Tipula helvola. The sequence goes on from OY744482.1 coordinate 284,793,600, forward strand.
TGAGAGTGGAATACAACTAATAAATAAACCTGGACAAGTTTTAACTGCAAAAGGAGCTAAGGATGTTCATAGGGGGACAGATTTCTTTAATTTCCGAGTTCTCTGATGACTTGCCTAATTGATCCGACTTCTATATGAATAAAAGTCCTATTACATCAAATCTGATTTATTTTTGAGATGGTTCAAGGAAGATTTTCTACCTAAAAAACGAAAGACAGGTAAAACTATTTTGCTTTTGGATGGCCACACTTCCCATTCCAATTCTATAGATCTGTTGAACTTAGCAACTAAAAATTACATTATAATTATATGCTTGCCAAGTCATACAACCAAAGCTCTTAAACCTCTGAAGACATATTATAATCAGGAAGCTAATTACATGGATGTTAAGAAACAAAAACAGGGCAATCATAAGACTACAGGTTAGATTTTTATTAGGGCAAGTTTGGGGAAAGGCCGCAACTGTAGGTAATGCCATATCAAGTTTCAAAGTTTGCGGAATATTTCCAGTCAATCCCAATGCCATCCCAGACCATTTCTTCGCTATATCTGAATTAATTAAAGTAGCGTAGCCAGCTTCTCCTACTGATGCTCAAACCCCACCAAAATTATCCCCTTCTAGACAAATAGCTACACTAACTAATAAAAATACCCTACAAAACTTCTCGAGGAGTCAAACCCAATTCCAAAACTGCCCAGCTCAACAATAAAACGAAAACAAGTTGCCTGTGTTTTGATATCCCCTGAAAACCGTTACAAGAAAACATCTAATCTGGATCTAATAAAAGGAGCAGCTAAAATACGTAAGCTGGCTGGTGCCAAATCAGTATCATCATCTTCTCAATCCAGCTCAATTGAAAATGATAATGATATGTGCACTGAGCGCTGGGAAAACTATTATTTGACAAAAAGAAAAACAGATTGGATTAAGTATTCTTCATGCCTACAATGGCTTCATGAGACATGCACAATGTACTCCCAACATTACAATAATTGTGAACGGAAAATGCTCCGTAATCACATATGTATATGGCATCTCTCCCACACTATGCGGGAGGGGTTTTTACCCTATAATCAACCTAAGGAATAAGTTGAAAAAACATAATATGTGTGGCCAGTTATTACTTAATCTTGTTTAAGACGTTCAAATTGTTTTTTGAATGCATTCCAAGTGAAATCATCAATTTGGCACAACGAAAAATTTCAGTCAATGTTGTTGTTGGTGGTTATGCAGAGAACCGAAGAGATTGCAACTAATGCGTCTCAATAAAGTCATACTCCGACGTACTATAATACTGCAAAACCACCCGTCTTAATCAGACCTACCAAATTATTGTAAAACGGGTCTTTATTTCTTAGAGGGGCTTACCTCAGTGGCGATGATTACGAAATCCAAAACAGTAATTATTCCCAACGTATCACAAAGAAATGCAAATATAAAGGTTCCATGTAGATCCCAACTTATTAAATAAAGTAATATTTAATTGCTTAGAACGCACTCACAACACAAACTCACTTACAATTTGATAACTACATGTGACATTTTTACATGTCACATGTAGTCTTACATGTCATTGTATATCACCGAGAGCGATGTAAAACCGTACTACCCAAATTTAGCCATATTTTTTCCATATTTTTTGAGAATATAGTTTCAAGCTTTCAATGAATAAGATAACATCCCTCAGGGATAGTAACAATGGTATAGCTATATATGAGACAATTTTAAACAAAATTTAGATGATCTTATGTTCGTCGCCCATATTGGTATTTGTGTATTAAGATGTTCCATGAGAGACTATTTAAAGAATTTTAATTATCAGAGCGTGTCTAATTAATAAACAAAATAAAAAAGATGACATAATTACAAAAACAAAATAAATGTTAAATAGTTAGAATATAATTAAAGTTGCTTCAATTATTATATTTTTTAAGTAACGAAATTACAACACCATTTACGTATATCTGACTAATCCGATTATTTCTGGTTACACTATACCATATAGCACAATTTAAATATTGTATTGTAAATAATTGTGTTCGACTATAGATAATGGTGGTCATCACAATTACTCACCGTAACGGCCGCAAATTTGGCCTTAGTGAATAATTATTGATAAACGAATTTCTATTGCTAGATACAGATTTTTTTTTTTTTTTTTTGGTTTCATACTCTGTGTGGTGTGTGTATCTACTAATTTTTTAAGTTGAATTGTATTGAAAATTTAATTACATACAGTTGCAAAACCAATCTATATTGAAAGATTTATGGAAGACAGAAGGGTTCTTGTTTAGTTTTGTCACATTTCATTATGTTTTTTTATGATATAATATTGACATCATAGTTAAGTTTTAAGTGTATTGTATGCGTAGACAATTTAATTATAAATAGAATATTTTATCGTTGGATTCTAAATTGTTGTTTTCGTAAACGAACATTACTGTTTATCAAAAATGTATTTATACATCATAAGAGATATACATTGTGGTAATGTTGAAAGATAGTAAATAATGTACGCCCTATGTCTCTAACATAAAATTTGAAACTTTAGCAGACAGTAAGCGTTAGAACGTTATTTCAACAATGTGTGCATTTACAGTCTTTTAAATACCATGCAAATTCGAAAAGCAATTTTGACCACTAGGAATATTTATCATATTGTTCAACACTATCTAAGTCAAACTTATAAACCGCAAATTAGCAAATAAATTAAAAAATTAAATTAAATTTTTATGTTTATTTTGTTAATTTAACTATTTTAACCACTTAAAGATCGTTTAACAAACCAATTTAATTTAATTTATAATTGGTAGATTAATGATCGCAAATTGTTTAAAAGTCAACGCCCTTAGAATCATCAATTATTAATTTTACATAAGTTAAATTAACAATGAAAAGCGTTTTATGTCGAACATGTTAATGACCAGCGACTCTCACAAACCTGCTGTCACTTAAAACTGGGAAAATGGAGGCATAAACTGCAGCAAATTACTAAATACATCCCAATTTTCAAAGCACAATTTCAATGTATTGTATGTGCCTAGTATTTGTTAAGTTGCCTTACGGATTCGATGGCTATTGACGATTGGAGCCGTGATTTTAGACAACATATAGCCACTTGACTTCAAAAAAATTTCCGCTATACCATATTTTAGTCGTTCTGCGAGCGCTGATGCTAGTTTTTGTATGGTCGCTTCAGTTTTATTTTATTCCGACAGGTAGTCTACATTTACAATCGTCAATTGTTTTAAAATAACTGCAATAAAACATTAATTTTTACAACAGGAGTTTAACTTAAATTCACCTTAATGAACACCTATAAGACTGGTTGGAAGAAGGTAGCTCAAAACTGTCCCAAGAAAAATCAGCTTTATGCAAGCAGTAAATAAATTATCGGCAATAATTGAGACAACTATTTAGAGTACCGGGTGGGCAATGAACGAGAAACGATGAAGTGATGAACCTGTACAATGAAATTATCTGTTTCCAAAACACTCTAAGAAAGCAAGCTTCTTGCCTTATCACTTGCGTATATAAATTGGGGAATGGCTTATACATAAAGCCATGAATACATAGATCATAAATAATTTAATTGACTCGACAAAATCATATTTTTTTGTCTTACTTATTTAAGAATACCTGTAATACGAAACTATTTCTAATAGAAAGCACATTTCCGAATTGGAGGAAGCGCAGTGAATATGGATACCGGGGTCAACATTTGAAGCTCACAAATAGCCCACTCAAAATCATGTTTGGTGAATCAGACCACTGCGAGCGAAGTGTCGAAGCCATCTTAGTCTTGATGATTTTATGAATCTGATGATGTCAACTTTATCTTGATTCTGTTCTCGTGATAAATTTCGCATTTTATATGTGGCTCTCTCTTTGATGGAACCGATAATTTTAAACATCCTACGCTCTAGTTACATCAACTTTCTGGATTAAATGTCCTGCATTGAATATCCAAGAGTCGCAACCAAAGATGATAACTGGTCTTCATCTTCAGTTTTACTTCGCGCCATATACATATCTATATGCTGAAGTTTCATTATTTTGATATTGGATTAAAATGTTCGGTAGTCTGCTACGATATTCGATTAAATGTCCGCAGTAACGGAGTTTTGCTGAGTTACCAGTGTTGGGATTCTAGATATTTGAAATCATTTAACTTCTTATGTGTATCTCTTGAAATTTAGACTCCGCGCGTCTGTATACATGAAAAATTTCAAATCGATTCTTCTATATAATTAATCGGCTTTGATTTAGCAGAGCATACCATGTGAGTATGTGACAAAGCGCAAATTTTTAAAATAGTAGAATTTTTTTAAACTAGAAAATAGCTCCATATTTAATAAAGTGCTAATTTTTAAAACTAAGATATGTAATAATTTAAAATGAAGCAATTGGCGATTGGAAAAGTAGCAATTGCGATACAGACCTATCGGAAATAAAATAAAGTTTCTCATCCAGTAGCTTGTCCAGTAGAAATGCCAATTTTCCAAAAAAATTATTATTTTTTTTTGTAAACTGCAGGTAATGCATTACTTTTATAAGTGTAATGCATTATATTTCGTATATTTTAGAAATCCCAATATTCTCAGCATCTAAAATGATTTTTGGATACATTTTTGAAAAATTACCAATTAGCCTGTAACTTGGCCAACTTAGCAATAAGCTATGTCTTAATCGATTATGATGAAATTCGACAGGCACGATGGAAATGGAATTCTATGTAAACTGATTTTCAGATGAAATTAATGGAACTTGCTTATTTTGATTACGATTATGATGAAATTCGACAGGTATAATGGGTTGGAAATGGGATTCTTAAATGAATTTTTGAAAATGGTCGATTATAGCTTGCAATTTGGCTATTTATTAAACGATTATGATGAAATTGACATGTATGTATGATTGAAAATGATTTTCTGATGAAATTAATGGAATTTGGTAATTTTGAATACGTTAATGATGAAATTCGACAGATACGATGAAAGTGGGATTTTTTAAAGATTTTCAAATGAATTTAATGGAACTTATTTATTTATTTATTGTTAGCATTAATCAAAAAAAGTTAAAAACCAGATTATCCATTGGATAACCAAAAAAATTTAGACCAAAGAAATACATTTAATTAAATTAATAACACAATATGTAAATATAAAAAACAATAATCATTATAATAATTACAAAATATAATAATGTCAATGTCTAAAATCTAAAAATACAATTCAAGATTTTTCTTAAAATAATTCTTGAAATTTTTTTTAAACTAAAGAAATGTTTCAGGTCTTTTTATATCTCCCGGTATCTGATTATAAGTAAATGGTATAGACATAACCTTAATTTTGAATATTTTCATCATATCCACGCTAAGATATATTTATTGTTTTGTACATATATAGGGATATTTGAAATTTATGCAGAACATTAATAGGTAAGACTAAACTATCCTCATTACAATATAATTATTTGGACTTGGTTATTTTGAATATGATTTTGATGAAATTTTACAGGTACTTTGGAAATATGATTGTTAAACGATTTTTTGATGATGAATATGGAAAATTTGCCTGTAACTTGGCTATTTTTTTTAACACATTATGATGAAATTTGCTGTGAATGATGGAATTTGAATTCTCAAATCATCAATCAAGCTGGAGTTCTAGAATATGAACAATTAAGATGGAAATAATAGTGATTAATGATGGTTATGGCCATGTTGATGAAGACGATGATTGAGAGAGATGATGATGGCCTTGATAGTGATGATGATGATGATGATTTTCATGGTGATTGTATTGATGATGATCATGGTCATGGTATTGAGACTACCTCCATGATAACATGGAGAGGTAGTGAATAATCACTATCTCTATGATAACATGGAAATAGTGATGACGATGGTGGTTATCATGTTGATGATGATAGTCATGGTTATCTTGGGTATTTGTTAACCGATAATGTTGAAACTTGACAGTTACTAAAATGATAGGTGAAGCTCTAGAATATAGAAAATCGGGGGTGACCGTGACTTGGCTATTTTTTCCTCGGAAAATAAAATAACCATAAACTAGTTGTAAATGTAGCCTTTTCCAAAATATTTCCTAAATATGTATTTGAAAATGAGCAGTAAATTTCCTCTTTTCCAAAATATTTTTATAGAATTTCCCTCCGTTTTTTCCAGAATATGACCCGGATCTTTTCCAGAATTTATTACTGGAAAGAGCAGAAGATTCTCTCTTTTCCAAAATATTTATATAGAATTTGTTTCCGTTTTTTAAAGCATTTCTCTCAAATTTTTCCGGAAAATGTCTCCTCTCTTTCCCAGAATATAACACTAGAAGGAGCAATAATTTCCCCCCTTTCCAATATATTTTTATGGAACTTTCCTCCGTTTTTTCCAGAATATGACCCGGCTTTTTCCAGAATATAGTACTAGAAAGAGCAGTAAAGTCAGTTCTCATTTTCCAAAATATTTCAACACAAATATCCAACATCCATTTCCAAGAATTACTCTTGGCCATTATTTCGCATTGTGTTATGATATTGATTTTTAATGATCATCGATACCTTGTTGATAAGCATAAACGTTTTGATTGCGATTGTATTAAACGAAGTAGTCAATTCATTTGCCTTAAGGTGCGGCCAGACGACTGCAAATATTACACGAATATGACGTTTGCGATATTGGGAAAATATTGGACAAATATGAATTTGGCACACGATTGTGAAGATATTTTTTTTTTAAATTTCGCGAATACATGTGTTGAAAATGTTCATCATAATGATTTTGCCGCTAGTTGGCATTGTACAATAAAATCTCGCTAGATAGAAAGTGACATTTCATCATAAGAACATTTTGTTGAAAAATAATAAATTACAAATCAAATTATATTAAAAGTTAAAATTAAAATGAAATATTCAGAATAATGACGAATAATGATGATGATGATGTGTTTGTTGCATGCGCAACACAAATGATGTTTGATTGTGCCAACATCATATTAAATAGGCACAGAAGACTACGAAAACGGAGATGGTGCATGGTGTCATTAAACAAAAGTAGAGAAAGGTAAATTTGAAGCTGAGATTATGTATTTGTATTTCGAAAATGTTAAATATTGTTATTACTATAGTGGATTTGATTTAATTATGGATTTGCGGCGTGAACCTTCCGATAAATTTGAAAATTTTTGCCGAATGTCATCTGAAGATTTTGAGCTTTTATTAAATCAAATTGGATCAAAAATCATAAAAATGGATACTAACATGAGAAAATCCATTCCAATACAAGAACAGCTGGCTGTTACTCTACGTTTTCTAGCTTCTGGGGAGAGCTACCACAGCTTATCTTATTTATTTAAAATATCGCATCAAGTGATCTCTACAATTATTCCTGAAGTTTGTACGGTATTGATTGATGAGCTGAAACAGGAAGTGAAGGTATTAATTGGAAGGTTTTCATTTATATTAAAAATATGGAATTCGTTTGTGAATCATATTTTTCATTCCCTTTATATGTTTTTAGACCCCAAAAATACCACAAGGCAGGCATGCAATCACCGAACAATTTAATGAGAAGTGGAATTTTCGCAATTGCGCAGGTGTGCTTGACGGGAAACATGTCGTAATCCAAGCTCCAATAAAAAGTGACTCCCAATGGTTCAACCACAAAAACAATTTTAGCGTCATACTAATGGCATTAGTCGATGCAAATTATTGTTTTATATACGCAGATGTTGGAACAGAGGGAAGTGTAAATGATGCCGATGTTTTCCGAAATACAACATTATATGAAATGCTTGAAAATGAGGAGTTAATGTTACCTCCCAATCAAGTACTCCCCGGAAGAGAGAAACTTATGCCATTTGTATTTGTGGGTGATGGTGCATTCTCGCTCGGAAGCAGAATCACGAAACCATATCCTGGTATTCAAACGCAAGGTAGTGTAGAAAGGATTGCAACTATAGGCTTTCAATGTCTCGCAGAGTCGTGGGGAATGCGTTCGGTATCATGTCATCTGTCCTTCGAATATTTCGATCGCCAATTCTATTGAGCCAGGAAAAGGTGGCAATGGTGACAATGACATATGTTTTATTACACAATTTTTTGCGTAATAGTAAAACATCCAAAACAATATACACACCACCGCAGGCATGTTAGACACGGAGCAATTCGCGGTGTTGAGACCGGGGCCGGGGACATGGCGTAACAACGAAAACGACTTAAATTCCTTTCTCCCATTTAAATATTGGGTAGACGGTCAACTCTTAAAGCCAAACTAATTCGTGAAGAATTTGGTGAATATTTCATGGGAGCTGGAAGCGTTGAATGGCAATATAAAATTGCATAACTTTTTAACAAAATATATATAAAAGAAAAAACACAAATGTAAATTATAAAATAAATTTTATTTCATAAAATAAAACACAATAGTCTTATATTTCAATTTCAATTATTTGGATGATTTTATCCATTTACTGGTCTGGCCTTTGAGAAGTACTCCTTTAATGAAATTGCATGACCATCAATAATAACATTAGAACTTTTATGTTCAGATTCGTCCATCATTTCTTGAACATATGACACAGGCGAATTAAGAGGACTGTAGTTCTCTGAGCTATACGATATGGAATTGGATGTGGATGGCCTTGAGCTGTATGTAATGTTTTGAGTATAAGGTAATATTGATAGGGACCGAATGGAATGATTTGATGGATTTATAGTTCTAATATTATTGAGCGGTATTGCGTGTACCATGTATTATGGATAGGATAATAATTGTGCGTGGATACGCTTGAATGGCTTTTAGTGCGTTTGAGTGTGGTATGGATTTATAGTTCTTATATTATTGGGCGGAATTTTGTCTCTCAATGTCAATAAAGTGGTCTATATTAGGATAACCATTTCTAGTTTCATCTCCATCGAGTTCCTGCATCTCATCGAGCAGAGCATCGAGAAGAACGATTGCGATTTGCCCGAAAACATGTCCACTGTGCCATTGAAGATTGGAGTGACTTCCAGTTCTCAGATGTGAAGTTTCTGTTTCACAATGTCAGACAACCGTATCAGGGCCACTTATAATTTGGGGAAGAATTTTTCTAATTGATCGTAGCGAACTAGTACCGATAAGTGAAGACTCACTTACTGCAATAAGGTATATAGAGGAATGCGTACACACCCCACGTAATGCCTTTTTCTCCATACATTGAAGAACATTTTGTTTTCGTGCAAGATAACACAATTCCACATGACGGAAGAGTATAGTAAAGGACTACTACCACCACAGAAAACCTTTTAGAGCTTCAAAAGACTTTGGTTCAGTAGTGGGAAAATTTCCCTCAAGAAGATATATAAGACATTTGATTTCTAGTATGCCAACACGGCTTCAATGTGTGACTTCTGCTTCAATGTGTGCCCGTTAAGAAAACCTATTGAAACTTGTTTGTTTGAAAGCTTCTGGAAATACATATTTTTTAATACATTTTGAAATAAATCGATTAAAACATAATATGAAATTAATTAAAATAAACAGAATGAGTTTAAGTGTCGTATATGAAAATAACTTTGAAGTGATACTTAATTGCGTCAGTGTATTTGAAATGTTAATGCCGCTTACAGCACATTTTCGTGTGAATTGGAGAAATTTTATTTTTATGACTATTCGGAACTTTCTAAGTAAACTCAACTTTATGCTTACATCTTACTATTTTATTAGGTACTCTGTTGATAAAGGCCCGTAAAATTTCTAGTGTTATGTCAAGTTCAATGCCCGTACTGTGTATGAATTTAGTACCCCAAAATTCCTAATTCCAAATTTAAACTAATAAATTTATAGATAATTTATATTAAAATGTTGACGTAAATTACGTGTGTATTTATTTTTTCTATCTGCAAATTTAATAATTTAGTATTTATAAATATTGTACATAAAGTATAAACATTGCTTAAAATGTTTAAATTTAATATTTTATGAAACCGCCTAAATGTGTGTATTTAACTAAACCATTTAAGTTGTTTTTAATAGTGATTGTTGTATGAAAATAGGGTGTGCCATAATTAAATGTATTGTACAAAATAAAATTCTTTCGTTTTTGAGCATTTTTCATAACGTGGAGCAGTGTTTCGGTAGAAATGTTGGTAATTTCTTGTCAAATGTTGGTTTGCAGATCGGCATGATGATTGATGGACACCTGGGTTTTAGATAGCTCCACAAAAAGTCTCATTATAACCGAAGATTTTTTTTTTTTTATAAAACTACTTCAGCATTTCTGTTTGCTGTTTTGGCGTATATTGCTTCATAAAAAATTTTACGTCTCCGCACTTCACAACAAATCAAACAAGACTGAGAAATGACAAGAAATACGAAAATGGCGCCACCTTTCAATCGTTCAATTACTTATTTAATATATGGTTCTTATAATAATGTGTTATAGATGGGTGTGAAGTTTTTCCCATTTTTTCCCCAGATATACGTATACAAATCCTATTGGAATAAACAAAGGTCTATTGGATTTTTATTGATTTTGGCATTGATTGGTGCTTATTGTATACTGTTAAGAATTCAAAATTTATCTATATAAATTAAATTTCGATTAAAATTAATGGACTAAAAGGACATAATTTTAATTCAAACTTATGTAAGACAATTTGTAAAATATGAATCACAAAGCTCATTTATTTTGAAATATCATGATTCAGTCCACGAATGAATACATAACGTAATATAATGTTAATTTGTGCTATAACCGTGAATTATTTCACTGAATTACTCAAACCTCACAGCAGAATAAAATAATAAAACAAACACATCAGTGTAGCTTAGTCCGAACATTAAACTAGTTTAATTAAATTTATTACACTAATTTTACTTTAAACCTATCGAGCTATTTCGATCAAAAATAAGTGTGCTAAATTTAAAACCAAAGTTCCGAACCATTAAAATATCAAACTGTTTTAGTACAAATTATAAACTTGTTCTAATAAGAATCCAATTTTCTGTACAAAAGAAAAAATAAATTACAACAAAAAAAATATTAATCAAACAATTAGTTTATAAAATACTTTTCCGTGAATAAACGTCAAAAGGTCGCGAATTGGTTCAGGTATTCCGTGTAATATCAGAAACTGAGTTCAAATTTGTCGCAAAAATGCAATTAATGGTCCTTAATCAAATTCCTGCAAGCCCAATTATTTCTCTGGTTAGGGGATACCTTCATAGTTTTGTGGATGGGGAATTTAGTTAGCTCAAAATAAGCCCACCCAAAATAATATTACCTTCCAGAAATAATTTTTATTCGAATGATTCTTTTCGATTTTGTAATAAAATTACATTTTTAGTACTAAATGTTTCAATAGAAACCCAGATTTTTCCAATTGGAATTCAATTTAACAGTCTGCAACTAACACATATAAAAATGGAAATTTTGGGAAAAACTTCACACCCGTTGTTATAAATGGGTGTGTAGTTTATAACAAAAAATAACACGTATACGTATACAATTCCAATTGGAGTTTTTTTTATTCGTGAGTGTGAGTGATTTACACCGTTAAAACCCATGATTCAATAAAAACCCAGGTTAGCTCGAAATATGTAAACAAATGGCCATCTTTTTTTTTTACGTCACCCAATTCTTTTACGTATAAATTACAACACACATACAAAAACGAAAAGTAAAATAAGAATAACTTACATATTTATCGGAATTGCACGTCACGAACACGTGGTTTGAAAAATCGAGCTAACCTGGGATTTATTGAATCATGGTTAAAACCATTGTTTTATGATATAGACATATACAATTGCAAGAGATGATACATGCTATCTTGTTTTAATATTATATCTGGTTCTTTCTAATATTAAGTCATGTGAAGTTTGTAACAAAAACATATGAGTGAAAAATTACATTGAGTTAAATACAATATGTTATTTTAAATTCAACAAATGAAATATTTTGCATTAAATAGGATACATTCTACTACAGCACATTGCTGGGGCATTGCTCTACCCAGTAAACAACAAAGCAACTACTGCAAGATCACATTGGTGAAAATTAATAGCCTTATAGCTGTCGAGTATAGGGAATAGGGATTGTCGCAAGATGCCATTAGTGGGAATTAATAACCTTAAGTGCCTTGATTCTAATCACGGTACTTAAGCCTATTACTCCCCATTAGTGGCATCTTGCGACAATCTCTGTTATATTCATGTTATTTGTTTGTACAATAACTTATCATCCGAACAAAAGCAGTATGAAGTAACAAGAAAACTAAAATTTGGTATTCCTCCCCATCGTTGGGAAATGCGGTATAGACCATTAGATTCACGATACTTACGGCTATTGCCCTCTATTAGTTGCATTTTTCGACAATCCCTGTGGTATTCATGTTATGCATGCAAATGGGGTATATACCATTAGATTCACGACTCTTAAGGCTATTATTCTCCACTAGTGGCATCTTGCGACAATCCCTTGATATTCGGGTTATTGATTTGAACAATAAATTACTCAATCGCGTAAAAGTGATATGACATAACAAAAAAGATATAAATTTGCGATTTCTCCCGCCGTTGAGAAATTTTACTAAACACCATATCATTTACTTCACTTTAATTTAAACTATTAATGCCAATCGTGCTCGAAAATATATTATTCTTGTCAAAAAATTCTAAATCCTATTTTATGATTTTTTTTTGTTATAAAAATCACACTCTAATATTTCGCTCAAAATTCTTATTGGAAGTTGATTAACTGTGTACTATCTAATACATGCTTATATTTTGTTATTTGTCGTAAACTTCAAATCCTGAACTTACTGTTTTTGATATTTGACAGGTTGTCTACCTTGAGCTTACCCAAGTGTTTGTGCCTTCTGAGAGCCTGTGCCTGACATGAGCAAAGAAAGTGAACCAACGTCTCTTCTTCCTCCCCGTTCTAACTGATTTTACAGAAGTCATTTCACTCCAGACCCAGCCTTTTTGCATGTTCTCCAAAAAGGCAGAGCTCCGTGAGATTTCCTACGACGAAGTGACAACTAATCGCCACTCGTGACGCCAAAACGACTGATTCCAGCAACCTGATTGCCGCCTGACAGCCCACTTAGATGGTGATATCACTTACGTCCACATTTGCCAGCATTAATGCATTCTGCATCAAATTTACAATCGTGCAGTGAAATATTTCTTTATTAGCTATCGCCACGTCGCGTCGCACAGTGGGGCCGATTACCAAAAAGCTGGCAAAAATTAAAAAAAAGAAACTGTTAATTTAGGTTTTGTTGGCTTTGAGTTGGCTTTAGTAATACCCTAACATCTTAAAACACTCACAAGAGAGCCCAAATACCTTTACTTGTTCCAGAATTTTAGTTGCAACGTAGCTTCACTCAAGCTGTAGTCGTAAAACAAACTAGTACAAAAACATACGTAGAAGTTTAAAAATACAACCAATTTTAATCAAATAAAATGGAATCAACTCCTGGAGGTATGTAGAATTTAATATTGTGTTTTAAAATATTAGTATTTTAAACAATAATAGTATATTATTCAACGAGCATATAATGATAGCTGTTATTCACGAAGATGAAGTTTGCCGACCCGAGCCGATAGGCGAGTGTCGTAAATCATCTGAGTGAATAACAGCCATTATATGCGAGTAGAATACGATACTTTGTCCACGATCGACAAATATCATTATGTTTTATAATCAAATCCTTTAAATACTCTTCAAATATTTTTCGTCGATATTCTGACGTCACAGTTTAATAATAATGAAAATAGCATTGAAAGTATTGAATAATGAAAGAAGAGACTACTAGATAAACTAGCAGTGAATAATGGATATCATTATAATTGATGGAACAAACGTATAATGAGCATATTATACGCTAGTCGTGGACAAATATTAATTAAACAATGATTGTTTGTTTTTTTAAACTTTATATTTTAAAAAAAGTTTTTAATATAAAATTTATATTGTTCTGTAGTGTTCGGTCATCAAATGCATAAGAGGTTGCAGTTAAAAGTATTACCTATAAAATAAAATAAAAATCAGCTGCCCCTAGCTGCCCCTCGATTTGTTATGGGCATTTTAAAATAAATAATTGTTGGTTTTATTGTACTAAATGAACAAAACGAGAAAGAAATCAAAATTTCATAAAATATAGGTTAACGAATAAGGGGTGGTTAATAAGGGATGAAGGGGGTGAAATTTTGCAAATGTGACTAGAGATTCGTAATCGGTGGCTCAAAAACCATGAAAATGGCATGCATCTTGACTGTAATATGATATATACGATATTTTATGCAAAGGGATTGTCAATAAGGGATGAAGGGGGTGACATTTTGTAAATATGACTAGAGATTCGTCATCAGCGACCCTAAAAACCCCCAGTAGAGAATTTCAGAATTTTGGCCAGCTTTTCAGAAATCGGCCCCACTGTGCGTCGCGTCGTCTGCTTAAGCGATAACTTCAATACATAACCTCTTTTTTTAGCTCCAGTAGTAACCCAATTACCACTATGCTCCAGATAAAAGGTGAAAAGACCCCCCTCTGTGGGTCCATCTAATTACTCGCCTCTTGATTGTGAAGCCTCCTGGCTCCGTAATAACAATCCTGCTTACCAGGGGAAGTTGCTGGGTTCTCTGGGGCCCTCAACAGCAAAAATCCTTACATTAATTCCCTATATTCGCTACAGTTGATCCTTCTAAGTAGGGTTCCTGAAAGATTTTTGGGTAGCAGGGTGAACATCGGCGCTATAGGTTAAATACCTATGGTCAGAAAACTAGTGTTCTTTATTGTCGCTGGCGCTACATCCCATAGAGGGATTTGGCCGCTTTATGCTGAAGTTTCGTAATCATTTTTTTTTAACGGATAATGAATGATTAATTCATTGATCCTACCCTTAACCAGCCGTGATTTTTTCATCACCCGCCGGGAATCGAACCCGGGACCTCCGGAGCTTAAAGCAAGCATGCTAACCACTGTGCTACCGGGGCGGCAACAAGGTGTTCCTTATCCACACTCTATTTTTTAACCATATGAAAAATATTATTTGAGGCGAGGGTCACATCTAGAACCTTCTAGCTATTGCAATTAAAAAATGTGGGTTCCCCATATTACACACTGAAAGGTTAGTACTAATTAAGTAATGAACAAGTGACTCACCTCTTTCGTTGATATCCGTTCTTCCCCAGATAGTGTGATGCGCATCAGCATCATCTTTCAGTACCACACCAATCCTCCAGGTTATCCGGAGGAACCCCGATCCATGTAAGCTGAAACTAGCCAGAATCTGCAAGTGCATTGTTATCGTAATTGAGGGTGTGTAAACATTTATTGTATATAGCACTATTTATAGCCTGCGCCTCACTTAAAGCACTAATGAAAGTGAATTTGTTTTATCACTATTGCTGTATTGAGGAAGTACTAAAAGATTTAAATTATTTTCCTCGAATACAAGATCTGGGCCCTATTGCACCAACTACTTATCACTTATTACTTATCAACTTATCATAATTTTTGATAATTTTCTGTTGTACCAAATTGAAATTTGATAAGTAATTTATTGAGTTATAATAAGTAATAAGCACTCACTTATCAAAATTAAGTTGCACCAATTCGCGAAATGATAAATGATAAGTAATATTTTGATAAGCGATAAGTTTGAGGTTTTTGATAAGTTTTTCGTAGTTCTGTTGCACCAAAAGTTTTAACTTATCAATAATCGACTACATTTAATGATAATTATCCAAAATATCAATAAGAAAAATTTCACTACTCAAATAAATTGATAAGAGCAAAACCAAACAAAAACTATGATGGGCGATGGAAATGGGATTCTAAGGTAATTTTTGGATAAAGTTCTGGAATGTGGCCAATTAAGTTGGAACCTCGCTGTTTCTGGGCCGATTATTATGAAATTTGACATGGGCGATAGAAATGGGATTCTATATGATTTTTGGATAAAATTTTGGATACAATTCTGGAAAGTGGCCAATTAAAGTGGAACTTACCTGTTTCTTGAGCGATTATGATGAAATTAAACGGGGGCGGTGGAAATGGGTTTCTCAAATGATTTTTAGATAAGGTTCTGGAATATGGCCAATTAGGAAGGAACTTGGCCATTTCCTATCCGATATTGGTGAAATTCAGCATTTCCAATAGAAATGGGATTCTTAAATAATTTTTAGAGGAAGTTCTGGAATATGGCCAGTTAGGAAGGAACTTGGCCATTTCTTATCTAATTTTGATGAAATGTATCATGTACGATGGAAATGGGATTCTTAAATGATTTTTAGGGGAAGTTCTGGAATATGGCCAATTAGGAAGGAACTTGGCCATTTCTTATCCGATTTTGATGAAATTGAGCATGCATAATGGAAATGGGGTTCTAAAATGATTTTTAAAGGAAGTTCTGGAATATGGCCAGTTAGGAAGGAACTTGGCCATTTCCTATCCGATATTGGTGAAATTGAGCATGCATAATGGAAATGGGGTTCTAAAATGATTTTTAGAGGAAGTTCTGGAATATGGCCAGTTAGGAAGGAACTTGGCCATTTCTTATCTAATTTTGATGAAATGTATCATGTACGATAGAAATGGGATTCTTAAATGATTTTTAGGGGAAGTTCTGGAATATGGCCAATTAGGAAGGAACTTGGCCATTTCTTATCCGATTTTGATGAAATTGAGCATGCATAATGGAAATGGGGTTCTAAAATGATTTTTAAAGGAAGTTCTGGAATATGGCCAGTTAGGAAGGAACTTGGCCATTTCTTATCTAATTTTGATGAAATAGATCGTGTATGATGGAAATGGGATTCTTAAATGATTTCTAGAGGAAGTTCTGAAGGAACTTGGCCATTTCTTATCCGATTTCGAAGAAATTGAGCATTCACGATGGAATAGGTTTCTTCAATGATTTTTAGATAAAGTTCTGGAATATGACAAATTATGATGGAACTTGGCCATATTCCAGAACTTCATCTAAAAATCACTTTGAAATTCCAATTCCATTGTACCTGTCGAGTTTCAACGTAATCGGTTGATAAATAGCCAAATTCCACCTTACTCATGGATCATTACAACTTATCATACAAATTTGATAATTTGTCATTTGATAAGTTATAGACATTCTGATGTGCAACGCTAATCACTTATCATTATCAAAATTCGAAAAGTTTTTAAATTGATAAGTGAGTGAGATTTTCTTACTTTTGGTGCAACACTTATCACTTATCATTATCAAAAAAACTAACTTTTGATAAGTTGATAAGTAATAAGTGATAAGTAGTTGGTGCAATAGGGCCCTGATCTTCCCAGAATTACTATAGGATACAACTTTGTACTCCTTGGTTGTGAGGCCGCTGATCTTATTATTGTTAATACAAGCTTCCTGGAATAATACCACGTCCTCATTCTCATCTGAATTATCCTAAGAATAAACATTTTACCTTTACTTCCCTCTTTATATTTCTTGATACCGCAGGCCAATATTAACACCGATAGTTAGAGTATCGCCACCCTCCATACACTCACAGAAATGTTGCCGGTGCCCTCGCTCCTGAACAGGCTGTTAAAGAACGAGAAACTTTGGTTAATAAAAAAGTGATACAGACGATCTCAGCAAAATTTATTCCGGTATCATTGACACAATTTTTAAATTATAAAATGGAATTCTTTAATATGTACTTAAGTTCTAAAATTGTAAATAATATTTGGATTATTATGTAGTGACCTTGAAATGTTTTGAAAAATCCTGGAATGTCTTAACTTTTGTCATAAGAAGAATAATATTGTTGTTTTTTTCTTTTTGAAGACTATAGAAAAATTTTAACCTAAGACCACAATTTCTATTTTTATTGTATATAATAGTTTGTGTATATCATACACGATTATATGGGAGAGATTTTTATTTAAATTATTTTCATTTAACGGTAGGTTCAAAAATTACACGTTGCAAATAATTTTCTATGACTTTTTCTGAAACTTTCTTGTACTTTGTATATGTAAATAGACCTGAAGAAGGTAATAAAATAACCGAAACGTCGTCGTAATTGAAGTTGTTTTATTTATTGGCTGAACACAACACCCGAAGGAAAGAAGATTGATAAAAAGAAATAAAATGGAATTTTGTACACTAACCACTAAAATAAGTCAAGTAGTAGTGTTTTGGACTTATGTTGTTGTTGTTATGAATGTTGTAAGTTTATATTGTATAATTGTAATTATATTCAGTCACAACATTGAACAATGTTACGTAACAATCGTAAAGACACCGATTTTTTTGTAAATTATATTTTTACAATTATGTTAATCTATAGGGTTTGTCCTAAGTAACTGTAGGCTCATTTTCTTTCACTTTAGCGGAGTATTCATTATTTTGTTCTTGGATAACAATTTCAAACTTGGAAATAAAATGAAAATGATTTCTTTTCCCATTTTAATTATTATAAATTAAACTTACCCTCCATATAATTGTTGTCGTAATATATAGTATATACATACATACATATGTAAACATAACAAAAAGGAAAAACAAATTGGTAAAGTTTAATGTTACGATCTCTGTATAGATTAAGAAATGTAATTTACATAAGAGCCCCAAAACAAACTTTTGCAAGAGTTACAATAAAGGATAATAAAGATAAACAGGAAATTAATTTTTATTGCTGAAAAATTAAGTAAAGAACACAAATAAAAATGTTTAATTTCCTTTTTTTATTTTTGTGTACCAGATATCTTCTATTTGGGATGACGAGCGTATGAAAATTTAAATTGAAAAATTAATCAATTTGAATAAAAAAACAAAAATAATAAACGAGATTCTGTAAATAAAAACGAACGAACGAGTAGTTTTGTAAATCGGCTTTTTTTCCGGCTAATTTCATCTCCAATTTAATAATTTTTTGAGGAAGGAAACTGTTGTAATAAATATTAAATCAAAATTTATAATTTTCAATTCCTCATCTACGTAATATCTCTAAAGTTTTTAATGAAACAAGGGTCAACACAAACACTAAAAAGTTGTAATAAATTAATTAAAAATTTGTCATCATCTTTAATTCAAAATTAGTATCATTTAGCATATTATATGTATTATGTAATATGTATATGGTATATCCTACATAAATATTTATGATTTGATACTTTTTTGTAAGCTTCGTTTTAGATTACAAAGATATTTATGTAAAATATCCCAAATATAATCGTCGTCATGATGGTGTGGTAAATATTAGGCAAAAGAAAGCAATGAAAATTGGTTTTTCCTAAGTTTAAATTAAAACAAAAATTACAGACGGTTAATTATATAACCCAATTAAAATAATTAAGTTAAAGAAAGGTGGCAATTAAATATTAAAAAAAAAAATTTCAATGACCGATATCTGAAAGATTTATTTTAATTATAATTTCAAATGAATTGGAAATGTTTTTGTTTTTGTTTAACATGGATATTAAGCATTACATAAAGTTTAGCCTAAAACCATTTTTATTATTATTATAGAAAAGGGTTTAGTTAATTGAAATTATATAATAAAAACAGCTTTGAAATTATGATTCTAAAAAGCAGAAGAGAGAAATTTAGAATATGTATACATAGGAATCACTTTATTTTGTTTTTTTGGTATAAATTAATGTGGTCATTAAAATTGATCGGCTCTTAAAATCTGTGGTAGTTCACTAAAAATAAAACAGCTCTTTGCATCTACAATCTGCATACATAAATTGTGTATTGACTGGTGTAGCTACTGGGGTACATTAATGGCAATAAGTCGAACTATGACTTCTTTTTTGTGCTACCTCATATTTGTTCGATTATGGGTTTATCATATTGAGTTCCTTTTTGTTCTATTTAGGTACATCTGATATAAAATGTTATTTTATACTTTTATGTTCTATACTATAGATATGAACCGTTTACTTGTTAAGAAAATATTCAAAATTACATTTTACAATATTTCTTTTTTGGTCGATTACATGCTAAGTGCTATAATGAAATTTCGTTTTTGTTCTATTCGATATACACCCTGCGCCATTGAAATGTTCGGTTTGAGTTTTTAAAGTAAATTTTGGAAATACCGCCGTTTGTTTCAAAAGTAGATAGCAAAAATGATAGATTCTGATCATCAAAACAATTTTTACACTATTCCGAATATATTCAAATAAAAAGAACGGTAATCCGACATTTTAGACCTACATAACGTTGGATAAGGAATATTACCGCCCTACCTCGTAACACAATTTGGTAGGTCTTTACAGTGTTTTTAACAAAGTTTTTACAATTGAAAAATAGTTTTTTCTTGACAATGGTAATTTTTATTCAAAATAAGAATTAACAGAAATAAAATAATTCATCTCAACCAAAATATTTTGAGAGAAATTGAACTTTTTAAAATCAATGATTAATAACCCAGTCCTTGGCTTTTATGATGGATTTAATTCCGATCAGCATTGAATTCTAAAGTTTGATTAAATAATATATTGTTATTTCTTCAAACCAGACTTTTTCTATAAGATTTGTTGGCCCTTTGGCACTTTTCAGCTTGTAATTTGTAATCTTCTTTCCCACACCCAAAAAATAATCCTTTAAATTTAAGAACTTACCAATTAAAACTAAGATATTTTCCCTATATTTTTTGCGCAAAGGAATTTAGGTTTAATTTTTAAAGATTTAAAATCTTTGGTTTTAAGTTTTGAAAATTATTCAATTTTCAAGAAAATAAATTTAAACTTAAGAAACAAAAACTTTAAATTTAAAGTAAACAAATATTCGCATTAGTTTTCCCCTTTACTACCCCCTACCACTACAAGATCTGAAAAGCTTTAATTTAATTAATTATTTGTCTCTCCACTATTTTTCCAATACCGGAGGGGCGAGATTTCTTTCCATCATCAATATCATGTTCCCAAGCAGTCACCTAAATTTGTACTAACCGTAGTAAATGTTGCTTGAGATCGATGTTGAAGTTGTTGCGCCTCTTCTCTCTTGTCTACTCGCTCGCCATGAAATACAAAAAAATATCAAATAAAGAGTAATGGACAATTTTAGTTTGTGTACTGTTATTAAGTCATTAAAAATAAAGATTTTTAAACCTTTATTTTAAAGTTGCAGTGTACTTTAAATTTAAGAATAAATCAATGAATTTAATGGATTTTACATTCATTTTTAAGAAAAACACAGTTCTTTATTTTAAAAGTACCCAATCTTTAACTTTGAAGTATTATAATTTTCTCCGTGCATGAAGGACCAAATATTTTCAACAATATTGAGGTCAGGACTATTTCCTGTCCAGAGTAACGACTCAAGCACCAAGCTATTTTTAAATTCGGCTACCTAAACAAAATAGACATTAAAATTAAGCATTCTTACTTCACAAATAACGTCGATAACTCACGGAGAGTAATCGTCCTGCAAAAGTGGAATACCGATGTATTGAGTCGGGTCCTCAATAGTCACGATGCAGGTTTCGATAATTTTGTTACATTTTCCTCCGTTTACTGAACTATCCAGAAGGCATAGTGATCAAACTCCAAAGGCTGTTATGGCTCTCCAGGCCATAACATATGGTGAATGTTTCACTGTCGGCGAAATACATTCTGTTAAATACCGTTTGATTCTGTTAAATACCGTTTGCCTTTTTGTCGCCGAACCCTTGTCCTTACATCGGGTCCAAAGATATTGAATTTGGATTTATACGAGAATATGAACCAACGCCAGTCCTTAGGCATTCAGTTTTTTCATTCTATTGCGAATTTGAGGCTTGCAGCTCCCATTTTTGCTGTCAGTAATGATTTTCTCGCAGGTCGACAAGCATATAAACCAAGTTCCTTTCAATAGTTTCAATAGAAATAGTGTCGGTTGTTGCTTTTAGAAGCTAACTTCTCAGCTCCAAAGCCGTAGCAAGCCTTTGCTTAAGAGCTAAATATCTGAAACTCGATTTGTTGAAACAGAAGTTCTCCTCTTTGCATTAGAGTCAACACATCGTTTGATTTTCGGAATAGTGCCTTAAAAGCTTTCTAATTGCTGTTTGGCTACACTAAATTACTCTTGCAATTTGTGAATGTGTGTACTTTTTTGCCTTTGCTTGCAAAATTTTGGCTTTTTCGTTAGCATTTAATTTAGAGCGACACTTTGTAAAATTAACTCTTTGACTACTTAATTGAAACCGAACGAATATTTCATCCTTAGTTTAGTTTTAAATACCTAATAAGGCGTGAAATATGCTGAAATATAAAAAAACTAAAAAAAAAATAGCGAATGAGGTAAAATCTATGAGAGAATTGCATGAAATAGTAAAAAATCGAAATCGAACATTTCAATGGCGCAGGGTGTATTTTCACTTACTTATTTAGTGCTCTTTCGGAGCATAGAACCAAAGAGCATACAAATGGTAGTAATTTCTTTTTGGCTCAATATCCTCTAAACTTATTCGTTACACAAAAAAGAATGGAAAATTTATTTTATTCTTTTTTCAGTAATCTCTTGTTAAGAACACTTGTAGAACAGGAAATAATAAATCACTTTGTGCTCTTTTATGTTCCATATCCTTTTCAATGATGTAAATGGTATGTAAATATATAATGCAAGGAACAGATGTGCATTATTATGCATGCATAGAAATTATAATGTACTACCTAGTGTCTATGAAATAAATTACATGTATTCTGATGGCATGCATAATTATACAAGTTTGCGAGAAACAGATGTGCATAATTATGCATGCACTAGTGCCTACGAAATGGATCTTGATGGACTTTGCATTTCTGAGTCGTGGTTGCATAGTGGTATTTCTGATACGCTAACTCATATTTCGGGATACAATGTTTTGAGGTTTGATTGGCCTGGCCTGCTGATCGTTGGGGGGGGGGGGGGAGGAGCTTGTGTTTATAATACCAATCTACTTTGAAAGTAAAGCAAGGAAATATTGCGTCAACAGAAAGAGTTGAGCTAGTTACAGCTGCAATTTCTTATTGTTCAGATAAACTATTTATTGCTATATTTAATATACCTCAACCGGTCAATGCAAATTGCATTTCTGATCTGCTTAATATTCTTCTGTAACTTAATTAATTCGTCCAATATTTTACTTCAAGTATTGAGAAATTTAGATCTATTTTACATCCAGTTTAATCCGACAAGAGGTTCTACTTTACTTCATTTAATTATTACTTCTCGTGGGCAACTGTATGTTTTTATGCAATACCAATTTAAATATATACGTGAAAAGCCTGCTTGCATATTATACTAATGATTTATTAAGGGTTGACGAGAACAAATTTCAGAATTTATTGACCCAATTAAATTGGGACCTTATTTTATGTACTGCTCATGATATAATAAATATACAAGGTATGTTCCAACCAATCGACAAATTGCCATTTTTCCTTTTAGTGACGTCACTTTTAGTAATAAATTTCGTAACGTTGAATCCGTTTGGTTGGGATTTGTGTTTTTTCTATCGTGTACAATCGTTGAAACTTATTTCCATTTCCAAAACCTAAAAATATTCTTATAAACCTAAACCAATTCGCACAAAAATATCCAAATTGACTCTGAGTGACGTCACGCTCCACGTGCTTTCAGCTGTCAAGCATACCTTGTACATAATATTATTGTATCATGTGTACTGCTAATATTGACGAACAAATTAATATTTTTAATTATAACTATCATTATTTGTTTTCCACTTGAGTACCTTTAAAAAAGTTTAATACTAAATGTGATTCTGCACCTTTGTTATAACAAGTCAAATATTACAACTCATCACTGAAAAAAAACATACGCATATACAATAAAAAAGATTATTGTTGCAATGAATTTTTTAATAACTTGGATCCTTAAACTTTGTTGATTGATTGAATAAACTCAATGTTATTAGTTAAGAATAGTATTTATTTAAAGCTAACAAATTAATATATCATATCGGATCGGATCGGATCGGATCGGATCGGATCGGATCGGATCGGATCGGATCGGATCGGATCGGATCGGATCGGATCGGATCGGATCGGATCGGATCGGATCGGATCGGATCGGATCGGATCGGATCGGATCGGATCGGATCGGATCGGATCGGATCGGATCGGATCGGATCGGATCGGATCGGATCGGATCGGATCGGATCGGATCGGATCGGATCGGATCGGATCGGATCGGATCGGATCGGATCGGATCGGATCGGATCGGATCGGATCGGATCGGATCGGATCGGATCGGATCGGATCGGATCGGATCGGATCGGATCGGATCGGATCGGATCGGATCGGATCGGATCGGATCGGATCGGATCGGATCGGATCGGATCGGATCGGATCGGATCGGATCGGATCGGATCGGATCGGATCGGATCGGATCGGATCGGATCGGATCGGATCGGATCGGATCGGATCGGATCGGATCGGATCGGATCGGATCGGATCGGATCGGATCGGATCGGATCGGATCGGATCGGATCGGATCGGATCGGATCGGATCGGATCGGATCGGATCGGATCGGATCGGATCGGATCGGATCGGATCGGATCGGATCGGATCGGATCGGATCGGATCGGATCGGATCGGATCGGATCGGATCGGATCGGATCGGATCGGATCGGATCGGATCGGATCGGATCGGATCGGATCGGATCGGATCGGATCGGATCGGATCGGATCGGATCGGATCGGATCGGATCGGATCGGATCGGATCGGATCGGATCGGATCGGATCGGATCGGATCGGATCGGATCGGATCGGATCGGATCGGATCGGATCGGATCGGATCGGATCGGATCGGATCGGATCGGATCGGATCGGATCGGATCGGATCGGATCGGATCGGATCGGATCGGATCGGATCGGATCGGATCGGATCGGATCGGATCGGATCGGATCGGATCGGATCGGATCGGATCGGATCGGATCGGATCGGATCGGATCGGATCGGATCGGATCGGATCGGATCGGATCGGATCGGATCGGATCGGATCGGATCGGATCGGATCGGATCGGATCGGATCGGATCGGATCGGATCGGATCGGATCGGATCGGATCGGATCGGATCGGATCGGATCGGATCGGATCGGATCGGATCGGATCGGATCGGATCGGATCGGATCGGATCGGATCGGATCGGATCGGATCGGATCGGATCGGATCGGATCGGATCGGATCGGATCGGATCGGATCGGATCGGATCGGATCGGATCGGATCGGATCGGATCGGATCGGATCGGATCGGATCGGATCGGATCGGATCGGATCGGATCGGATCGGATCGGATCGGATCGGATCGGATCGGATCGGATCGGATCGGATCGGATCGGATCGGATCGGATCGGATCGGATCGGATCGGATCGGATCGGATCGGATCGGATCGGATCGGATCGGATCGGATCGGATCGGATCGGATCGGATCGGATCGGATCGGATCGGATCGGATCGGATCGGATCGGATCGGATCGGATCGGATCGGATCGGATCGGATCGGATCGGATCGGATCGGATCGGATCGGATCGGATCGGATCGGATCGGATCGGATCGGATCGGATCGGATCGGATCGGATCGGATCGGATCGGATCGGATCGGATCGGATCGGATCGGATCGGATCGGATCGGATCGGATCGGATCGGATCGGATCGGATCGGATCGGATCGGATCGGATCGGATCGGATCGGATCGGATCGGATCGGATCGGATCGGATCGGATCGGATCGGATCGGATCGGATCGGATCGGATCGGATCGGATCGGATCGGATCGGATCGGATCGGATCGGATCGGATCGGATCGGATCGGATAAGATAGGATAGGATCGGATCGGATCGGATCGGATCGGATCGGATCGGATCGGATCGGATCGGATCGGATCGGATAAGATAGGATAGGATCGGATAAGATAGGATAGGATAGGATAGGATAGGATAGGATAGGATAGGATAGGATCGGATCGGATCGGATCGGATATTAATTTATTAATATCAATTTTGATTGATTTATTGTCTTATGTTTTATTTGGTATTATATTTTAGAACTTTTACTCTACTCCTAAAATTTTATAAATACAATTCTGTGCTTGATTTTAAAATTAATGCAACATATATTACGTCGGCGAGAAAGAAATGCAGAATGAGTAAGTTCATTTTTGTCAAGTTTAAGTTTTCTATGTACCTACAACGAACGAAAGAGGCTAAAATTCTGTATCTTCGCACACTTATAAAATACAATAAAACGAAATTTTAACAGTAAAAATGAGAAAAAAGAAATATGGGTGAGTGTAAACAAAATACGCAGAATGTGTAATTCCTTAGTTTACCATATAAATCAAACGGGTTCGGACGCGCTAAATTTTCAATATTAATAACATTTAAATTAGGTAAGTGATTAATTGAAAATACGTATTAAACAATTTCCGATTTAAATTACAAGGCTTGTGATTAATAAATGTGATGTTTTGTAGTTTATTGGCAAAACTGTTAATACTGGACTTAATCAAATTTCAATGTTTCATGTTTTGGACTTACATATTTTGCTCGCTTAAAGCCAATATTAATTTTGTTGAATTCACGTGAGAGAAATGGGTTAGTCCAAAATATAAAAAATGTACAAAATAATCATCAGCCTATAATGGCAAGCTTGCATAATGCGGGCAAACTCAATTTTATATAAAATATAATAAAATTCAAATTAATATTAATATCTTGTTTTATTTCAAGCACTTCAACCAGAGTGACACCAATTTTCAAAACTTGAGAAAGAAATTATGTTTCTCATTCCAGAGGAATTACGCATCAATATACATTCACCCATCCTCCGATTTGAACGTTACTTTTTTTAGACGATCCGCTTTTACACGGTTTAAAAAAAAAAATATTAAAATTGTATTTAAAAATTTTTAAACATTGAAATTATTTATTTTTAAAAAGTTTTTATTTGGTATTACTAATTTATTATTTAAATTTTACGTTAAAATAAATAAATTATTAAAAAAACAACCGTAAACTAAGAATTTTACACGGTTTTCTGCGGAACCAATCTACCGTGTAAATCGGAGGATGTGTGTATTCAATACCCAAAATATTTGAACTGGTATAATGCAACTCATTCAGAGTATTGTTTCGTCGGTTCATCTCACAGTGTCAGCATGGTTTTATACCCAAAAGATTAACATCAACAAACCTTATTGAATTTACCAGCAACACCATTAAAGAAATTCTTTGTTATAGCAGATTTACATTTAATCTTTCGCTCTTTTCCAAAAGAAAAAGATGTACGATAAAAATGCGTTTTAGTGTGATTTCATTGTATTAAAACCAGATGGAATACTCAAAAAGTACATATTATTCGATACTATTTATTGCAACGCACAACTTCTTTTAGTGAAAAAGATAAAAAAAAACTGATAACATACACTACTTCGAACCCCACTTTTTCGGACTCAAGGACCCCAACAATGACAAGGTCGAAACTCAACATGACAATTTTTTTTTTTGAGATTCATTTTGTATACATATGTATAATACTTTTTGTGTAAACCTTATACATTTTGAAATATGTATTTGAAAAATAAATTTTGTCGCCCAAAAGAGTGGTCACTTCCGATTGGACGATTTTGACTAAAATTCACTGGGACCACCCAATTTATGAAAAAAAAAAAATATAAATTTATTTTTTTTAATTGAATTTGTTTTTATTTTTATTGGTTGAAAACATTTTGTATCCATTACTTTTTCTGTAAACCTTATACTTTTTGAGACATTTGCAAAACAAATTTTCTGGCCCAAGAGAATGGCCACTTCCGGTTGGCCCATTTGAAGTAAAATTCACTGGAACCTCCTAATTTATGAAGAAAAAACCTTAACCCGTAAAGAGCGTTGTGCGGTCCCTGGGACCGCTCTACATTTCAAAAAATTAAATTATCCCCACTCCGTTTAATTTTTTTCTGAAATTTTTGGTATCTTTCTAATCGAAATTTTTAGCATCGTTCTAATTGAATAAAAAATATTTAATATAAATTGCAGTGGTTCAAAAGGCACTTCCTCATTTATTTCATTTTTTTTTTGAAAATCTAAAGAATCATCATTATATGAATGAGTATCTCTATGTGTATTAAAATAATCACTTTATTAATATAAATAATTTTACTAAATCGACGAAATATTTATAAATTATATTTTCAATATCTTTTATAGGCTGAATTGAGCCTATACAAGTATCTGAATCGTCGGTCAATAATGGCTCAGTAATCATCGCTGGACCATCGTATATCAATAATCCATCTACTTCGAGTTTCAGACATCATAATAATGTATATTTACAATGTACAAATTATCAAGCTCATGTAGTTGCTCGTAAAGTTTTCAAGTAATTTACCGGCAATCCTTTCGGATATCCGTGCTCCGTATGGGATCGTTTAATGATTCCAAAATGACGTAATGTAATATACTATTGTGGTATGTGTTATGTGCAAAAGAGCGTTATTGAAATATAACATTCCAACTATGTCCTAAATGTCCTCCAATACCAAGCCATTTACCACCTTTAGATATTATATCTGAGAGGCTTATTTCACCACGGTTGCCATTCATACAAATTCTTAGGTTGTATCATGCCCATGGTCAATATTGCATTTTTGGCCAAATTATTAATGCCCCTGTTGACGTTAACACAATGATTTTACCAAGAGATGCAGATGATGACTGCTGTACTAATGTACACATTAAAAGGAAAAAAATCATAAGTCGAGTTACTTATCCGGTTTAATCAATAAAAGAACTATCAAGACTTGGCTCAATTTTTAATAGAAAAACCATTTTATCGAAGATACGATATTAAAATTAATAATTCTGTTTTAAATAATTCAACAGATGAAAATATACCACCTCAAAATAATTTTAGTGAGGATGTTCCAATGGAAGATAATTTGACTGCAAGTCAACAAACATTGCTATTGAATGTGAAAAATTATTTGAGAATCGCACCTGGTGCAACAGAAGTTCCCAAAAGTTGTAACACAATCCCCCAAAAGGGATTGTGTTAACAGAACATAGAAATAGCGGTCTGGTTGCGGTATAGTGCTGGCTTTAGCTCGCCGCTAGGCGTGGGGGTTACCAGACATATTTCCATGCTTGAAAACCGCATAGAGATAAAACGAATGGGACTAGAAAAACTATCCTACCTTGCCACGACCACAGTGGTAGATAATCATAAGTTTGGGGTGCGCTCGACAAGGACGCCGGTGCCACTCCGGCGACTTTATTCAAGGCCTAGGTCAGCATGAGGCCGCCCATTCCCCACGTGATCACACAGAACTATTTAACTACACATGACTTATCAGAAATTAACTTGGAAAATCAAAAAAAAAAAAAAAGTCATATGATAAAATACTGTAACTACAGAGGAAAATTTATGGCTGCTTCTAAAAGGTAAACTTATGCACCGAACGGAAAGAAAAATGAAAGAGAAAAAATTGAAATTGAAAACCGTTAATAAAAAAATCAAAAAAAAAACGTGGTGTGAATCGATTTGGGTGCGTCGTACGTGACGCCACCCGAAACCTGTAAACCGCAAAAATTTATGAAATTTAAATATATAAAAAATATAATAAAAAAACAATATAGTAAGAAAACACGAACCCCAGTCAAGTGCAGAGATTACAAAATTTTTAAAAGATGTATATAAAAAAAATCACACGGTGCTACCGGTTTCTTATATATTTTACCGGTTAGCAACTTTACCTTGAACACCAAAAAAATTGGCCCGTCCGACCACAAAACAGATATTAGCGCCGACGCAGCTGCCCCCTCTTGCGCGAACCCCACTCCGATAGGCGGAGTTGCTGCCACAAACCCAATTCAAAAACCAAACCAGGAATTCAGTGCACCACAAAACAACAGCACCTCAGGCTCACAATGAACGAATCTAATAACGTTCGCACTCAACAACTGCACACCAATAATAGTTTAGTTTTTTTTTCTCACTAGATCTTTACACAAGATCCAACCAGAAAACTCAACCAGATCAACTCACTCAACGGTAAAAATATATCAGTTTTAAACAGGAGTATCGATTCACTTCCCCACAATTCGCCAATTGATTTTATTTATTAATACCAAAAAAAATTGTTTTTTTTTTATGTACATTTTTCACTCTTTTATTAACATAAGAAAATTAAGTATATTGTATAATTAAGCCAATAATATTAATTATCAAAAAAAAAAACATAATCAAATAAAAAAAATATTTATAAACAAAGTTCATACGGTGATTTATAAATTTTCAAATGAACACAAAAAAAATTGTTTTATTTTTTTATTATTAGACATAATTTAATCACCATAAATCTACTTTTTGTTTTTTTTTCAACTTTTATTTAAACCACAGATTTTTTTTATTCGTGACTATTGTCTCTAATTCTCACAGCTTGACTTTTTCCAAAAAAAAACCACAGACTTATCGTCTAAAAAATTAAAAAATGAGACCATTTCTTTTTAAAATTCAAAACTAGACTCCCTTACTTTATATAAAAAAAATACGCCGTACCAAAAAATCCAAAAATTTATCCCCACCCAAAAATTAACCAAAGCAAGAAACCCGACCGATAGATTTCGGATGACGTACACATACGACATCACCCAAAATCGATTCACACGCACCCATTGTCCCATACTATTTAATCCAATCTCCAGAACATTCCATTCGCATGTAAAATCCACGCGCTAACAAAACAACACAAATGAAGCAACACACCAACCACTACACGTCATTTCATACCATCAAACAAAATAATAAAACGAACCGACCAAAATGCGGAGAACGGAGAAGTATAAAATGATAAATGGTACACTCTACCCACAAAAAAAAAATATTTTCTATTACAAATTAAGTTAAAGAAAGAATGACGTATAGTGGAAGAGATTTTTATAGCGCAGTGGACACACATGCAACGTTGTTTGGATTTTCAACCGCAATTGCAGATTTAAATTAAATACACCATAACAACCACAAGCGGTTGTTACAAAGTATATTATTCGATGAGCACGCAGAAGAATTTTCTTTTCCTCCAATTTATCTTGGAGAATTTAGAATTTTCAGAGGAGACATAGATGTAACCCTTTTCATGATGGCAACCAGTAAGTTACGACGGTCTGATCGTCATGGAGTAATTCTGTATCACTTGTACTTAGCAAAGAACAAAGTTCACTTGTTAATGATGTGCAGTGACATGTGCAATCTACTTCAATAAATTAATCAACATGTAATAGTTACTATATTAAATTCTAAAATGAGTAGTCCATTCGGTCGATACTATGTGATAAAATATTTTAAAAGAATCGAGTTTCAACACCGTGGTAGTCCACATGCACATAATGTTACTGTGGTTGATTAATGCTCAGAATAATCCATTAAACGTTGATTTAAGGAACATTTTAACATTAATCAATGAAATAATAACTGTATCATCGCCAGAGTCCTCAGGAAATATCAAAATGCAAACGCATAAACACACTTTCACGTTTTATAAAAATATTACATCCAATCAGCCTCAAGCACCGCTCATGCCATGCAAGTCTACTACAATTTTATTACCAATGTCCACTGATGATTCCGGTTTTCGTCAATTCAGGAAACGTTACAACAACGTAAGAATTAATTTAGAGTTTAATGATTATGCTGATAATGATTCATTTTACGAACAAAACAATATTGTTTCTAATGAAGATTATATTGAGATTTTACAGTCAGGCATTAACTTAAACAACTTAAAGTTTTCTTAAGGAGAAAGCCAAGTGAAAAATGGCATAATGGTTTTAATCCATTTACTTAATATTTTGAAATCTAATATGGACGTACAATTCATTACAGAGAATACTCTTGTGCAACTTACGTACTGGAGTACGATAATAAAACAAGCAAAGGTATTAGTAACTTACCTTGTCAGATTATACAAACTCTAGATGAACATCCTGAATTTGATATTGTTGATGTCACTAGAAAAATGAGTGTTGATATGCTTAATATCGTTGAGATGACCAGTCAAGAAGCAGCTTGGCACCTTTTTCATGAACCCATGATTAAATCGTCCCATAACGTTTTATATACTGAACGAATAAGGAAAATTCAAGTTAAATTGAATAAACTACAAGTTGATGAAGATTGTACCATTGTTTCAAAAGATAATTGGTTTGATAAATATGAAAAAAGACCACACGAACTAGAAAATATTTCTCAAGCACAATTTGTGGCTCACTACACCACCAGTGAGGATGGAACGTTCAAAAAATGAAAATAGCCTCGTACAATTCGATACAGAAACTATGATATGTCAACAGATATTTTAGTCTAAACGAGAAATGGTAATTTTACATACAACATTCAAAAACGAAGAAACTGATATACTGGCAGACATGAAATTGAAATGTTTTAAAATGTATGCTGAAAATGGACAGTTCATTGTTTAAGCAAGAAAAGAATTTGAATCGGATCTGGATATTGAAAAAACAATTGAAATTTGTAGGCAAATGTGTCAAACTGATGACGGTGATAGTCATGAATATAATAATCATGTTAATACCGGTATTGTTCCAGAACCAAATCCATTTTTACAACTATACCAAGACCCCAAATTCAGTACAGGATAATGATCTTCGTCTAGCGGTATACTAAATAAATTAGGCCCGATTGCAAAAAACAAGAAAATTTAATGGATAACTCACAATTCTTAGATCTCATGAGAAATTCAAATGATAAACAGAAAAGTCTTTTACTTCACACAATATCACATCCAATTAGCCGAAGTTCTTTACCATTTCAAATTTTCTTTACCGACCCCGCTGGATGTGGCAAAACGTTTACTATTCAACTACTAATGGAAATATACAATCGATATACTGACACAGATGGGTGTTATAACGCTTATATCACTTGCTCCTTGACTTAAATAGCCGCCGTAGCTATCGACCGTAGTACAGCATATACAACATTAAAAATAGCTCTTTCTAAATTACTTCCGTTATCTACAGAAACTGTTCGCCAATATCATACGTTATTTAGGTACGTCCGAGTATTAATTATTGATGAAATTAGCATGAAGGAGTAGAATTATTATTACAAATTGATCACTCAAACAAATAAGTGGTAGTTTTGACAGTAACTTCGGGGGATATGACATAATTTTAGTTGTTGATTTGCGTCGACTGCCTTCAGTTAGAGCAACATCAATATACAAACAACCAAAACAAAGAATGTGCGAACCAATTTTAGGGCGGACTTTACAATTCTATGAATTAGACAAAGTAATGCGACAACTGTTACATTTAATTTTCTAATATACTAACGAAAATAGGGAATGGTAATGTACTGACTGAAGATGAATTGTCTTTCATTCAGTACGATTCTTTTCTGTTGTAGAAGTAAAAGTTTTGTGTCCTCATGGTATTGGGTTATTCTATTCAAATCAATCTGTAAATGGCTAAAACAACAAAGTACTGGGTGAAGCGGAACACAAAACTACTTCGATTGCAAATGATGACTATAGCGGATATAATAATGCAGAACAACTAGCCTCACTTCGACAAATATAAAATACAAAAAAGTACGTTAGATACAGGCGGACTTCCATATGAAAAATTATAAAACATTGTTGCATTGTAAAAAAACATTATTGCATTAATTGTTATTAATTAATATATATATTTATATATATATATATATATATATATATATATATATATATATATATATATATATATATATATACATATATATATATATATATATATATATATATATATATATATATATGTATATATATATATATATATATTTAGCTAGCGAGGCTGTAGAACGCTTTGAAAAAATATAACAATTTAACAATGCAAATATGTTGTTTGTGGCGTAGTGGTAACGCATTGGACTAGAGCGCCAAAGGTTTTCGGTTCGATCCTCATCTAATTTATTTTTTTTAATTTTTATTATTATTTTTTTTAGTATTGACGATTGGAAAAGTAAGAAATGCGATACCTATCGCCCGAAAACAAAGCTTCGTACCCATTAAAAAAACTAAGATAGCTTTGAAATAGTAATCAATTTCATATAATATTTGAGTGAACGATCAATGCTTACTAGGATTATTTTTTTGGAAAATGGGTTCAAAGCTTTTTTGTTTGTCCGACAGAGCACACGGTCAATTCTTGTAATGACCAAATATTTTACTTTAAATTAAACATTCCGCTTTATAAAGTGTATTGCTTTGGTAAAAAAGGATTAGATTTAGGTTTGGATTTAAAATTTCAGAAAGCAACCCGTAAAGATTTATTTTTGAATTTAATTTTTGTTTGATGTGTTTCAGATGAAGCAAATTTTAGTGGTAGGTATTGAAACTAAAAATCGGATTTGATTTAAGTAAATTCAAAAAATAATTGGATTTAGCTGAATCTTTTTTGGATTTATTTAACGCAATTGTTGTTGCATTTTTTTGTAAATTTACCAAAGCAATACACTTATAGTTATTAAACTAATTACACAAGAAAATACGTGGTCCGCGTTTATGATACTCCTAAACACTACAACAAATTATTTAAAAACTTTCATTATAACTTGTAGTAAGCCATGAGAATTTTTCGGTAAAAAAATTTTTTCCTTTCATAAACTTCAAAGCATGCTATGTTTGAAACAATATAAGAATGAAAATTAAATAAATTTTCTTAGGTTGATGTGGCTTAGTAGAAATGTTTTGGACTAGAGCGGCTAAAGTCCGGGGTTCGGTTGTGGTCAAGGCATTTTAGTTTTGTTTTTCAATTTATATTTTTTTGACGTGATAACGTCTTACACCGCATATTCAGAAAATTGACAAGAAAGTTTCCCTTGGTCGAGGGCAATTACTAATCAACTGTATTACCTTTAATTTAAATGTATGATTTCTTAGGTTGGTAATTAGGCTTCATGCAATATTATCGAATGATTTCGCGTGATTTAAATCCTTCAACAACTGTAGTTGCGTAAAGAAACAATTTTTGCATAAAAAACAGTGGTGGTTAATTTATTTTAAATTAAAATAATTAATCTACACATTAATTTTAATTTTAATTAAATCTAATCCTTAAAAGCCTTTAGTCTCGAGCTATTCCTACTTGACTAAAAAATAAAGATTAATAAAATATCAAATGGTCAAATGGTGATTGTAGCAGCGGCCGCTTGACATCAACATTATATATAAATTGTTTTCGTCCTAGGACGGGCTGTATCCCCTATTATTTAAATAATAATAAAACTATGTAGGTAAAACGGAAATATTTTCTTCTCATATCAGACTGCGCTATGACCATACATAAGTCACAAGGAGGAACTTTTGAAGAAATTGTTTACGAGTACGAGAAAAATCATCCTCAACAATTGTTATATGTTGCTTTGTCCAGAGTGACAACAATATCGAAAACCAATGATTCTACATTTTATTATGGTAGAACAGAACCAGCGTCACTTCTTCCGCTAAAATTAGAGTTTGAAAGACTGACATTAAATCCATTAGTTATATTAGAATCAGAGTTAGTGAAATTTATCAACACCAGGCCAGGTTTATCAATATATACATTTAATAGACAAAGTTTACGAGCCCATGAAAATAATATCATGGATTATGTGGCTCATAATACTAACATTCTTCTCTTATCAGAAATATGGACTAATAATGATGAAGACGTTACTGTACCTAATTTCAATTATATAGTTAAATTTAAAGTTATAACGTAAGAGCTGGTAGTGTAGCTATTTACCAAAATAATAACGATAATACACATATACTAACACCGTCAATGGAGATTAATTTACGTCATCCTGAATCAATAGGAGAACAAGCCAATTCTGTAGTGGAGATTTGTACAACTAAATGTGAAATGGAAATTTAGTATCTATTTAAATATCACCCAATCAAAAAATCGATAAAATAATTAGATTTATTCATAGATCACTCTTACCATACTCAGTTTAGGTTGCGTCGATACTCGATGGTAAATCAAAATCTAGAAAAAATCCCGATAATTATTGGTGGAGATTTAAATTTAAATTTCACGTCAGAATAATCAGCTCCAATAATTGCCTTTCTCAAAGAAAAATTCGATATGATTATGTCCAATAATACTAGATATTTAAATTTTATTCGAACAATTTCCACCTCACGCTTACATATTTTATTTTGAGCAATAGCTCATTTACCATACAATATACTACAAGAGGTAAAATAATATTAAAAATTAATAATAATAACAATGCAAATAAAAATAAATTGCAATTCGGCGGTTGTATGCTATGGATAATCAATTTCGAAAATATCCGAACCTAAGATCAGAATAAGTGGAGTTTATGCGAGAATACATCACCCAAGGTGTTCAACACCTGTAATAAAATACGTGAAATAAAAGGAAAACTCATCAATTTAAGTCAAAATAATTAAGTTTAATTAGTATCAATTTATTTATTTGAATAATAATTTTTATATATTTTTAGATATAAGCATTAATTTATAACAAACTAATCGGATATGCGATGCCAGTTGATGTTGTACAGATCCAGAGAAAATCACATGAAATGAAATTTCATTAATAATTAAAATCACTTATATTATAAACTAAAACTTATCGTAAATTCACTGTGTTGGCGTGCATACATCACCTGGTTGACCACTGAAGTTATAAGAAACCTAAAAGAAAAGATAAAATATAATTAGATCAATTTATTCATAATTTAAGGAAAATTTTGTTACTTACATGTAAAATTATTGTATTTTGTTGAAACGTTAAAATAGTATACCAGTTTCAAAATGTATAACACTTTCACATTATTTAGTTGCTGAATTCTAACACAGCTAACTTCATATTATATTCACTAATTGTTATAATTAGAATTATGTAAAAAGAAAAGTCACTTCTATCAAAATTGTCAAACGTGTTGGTAATCCGAAAATAAAAACACAAAAATAAATTATTATAAAATTAAAATTAAATATTTGTATTCAATTAAATTAAAACAAAATTAAAATCGTATATTTATTGTTGACGGTTTTACATGGTCCTTCGAGCCGGATTACCAACACGAAACAGCGAAAATATCGTATAATCAAAGGAGAAGTCATCACAACATCACAGTACAGCCAAACAATTCAGATAAGTAATTTATTTGCATGTGATAAAATAAATTTATATTGTAAAGTGAATCGTCGAAGCTTAGTAAAGCAAACTTATTCTGAAGTTCTGAAACGTGTTGTTTGTGAAATTTAAGTTTTGAAAACTTAACCTAAGTTTTACCACACTGTGAAAACGTGGATTTGTATATTGGAATTCGGAACGTAGAATAAGCAATAAATTCAAGTTGCTGAAACCTACCTAAAGGTTTACCTAGTTACGAAAACGTGTTTTTCGTGAATTTAAGTTTCGAAAACTTAACCTAAAGTGTGACAACACTTTGAAAACACGTTATATGTATATTGAAATCGAATAAATTAGCAGTAAAATCAAATTACTGAAACCTTACCTAAAGGTCCACCAAGTTAAACGTGTTATTCTATGATTTTAAGTTTCGAAAACTTAACCTAAAATTTGAAACACACTTTGAAAACGTGAATTGAATAGTCGAATTAGCAACAAAGTCCAGTTGCTAAAACATAACCTGAAAGTGTAACCAGTTGTGAAAACGTGAATTGAATAGTCGAATTAGCAACAAAGTCCAGTTGCTAAAACATAACCTGAAAGTGTAACCAGTTGTGAAAACGTGAATTGAATAGTCGAATTAGCAACAAAGTCCAGTTGCTAAAACATAACCTGAAAGTGTGACCAGTTGTGAAAACGTGAATTGAATAGTCGAATTAGCAACAAAGTCCAGTTGCTGAAACATAATCTGAAAGTGTATCCAGCTGTGAAAACGTGAATTGAATAATCGAAATAGAAATCTGATCTGCTGTATTGCAATCACTAAAAGTTATTTGAGTTATTGTAATTCGTAGCACACCAGCTAATTTATCCAAGTTAATTCATATTTGCCACGAACATTTGTGTGGGTGTATTCAAATATACTTAAGTGAATAATTTACGTGATAGTGATAATGGCTACTTTAGAAAGTCTACGACTATAACGATCAAATTTGAAACGGAGTTTTATACGGTTAAAGACATTTATAACAGATTTAAAGAAGGATGAAGTATGCATTGATGAACTAGAAGTCAAATTAGATAGGACCGAGGAAATGTTCGGAGAATTTTGCAAAATTGAGAAAGACATAGATATATGCGCTGGATAAAAATGACCAACAGCAATTTGACGAATTTGAGGATTTATATTTCTTCGTAGCAACCCATCTTAAAAAGGCGATACGTGCACTGACTACCTCGAGTGATCCAAATATTAGTGGAAGGATAACGATAAATGACACTACAAATACATCACGTGATAGAAATTCGGAAGTTAAATTACCCAAAATAAATATCAAACCGTTTAATGGAGAATACACCGAATGGCAAACATTTTATGAAATGTTTCTCTCTTCAATACATAATAGCACATTGCAACCGGATCAGAAGTATCAATACCTTATGAGTTTATTAAAAGAGAAACCAGCCCGCTTATTAAAGCACATGCCGATCACCGACGCAAATTATTTATTAGCAATAAACAAACTGAAGGCAAGATATGACAGGAAGAAATACAGCGTAGAAAAATTCATACAGACATTCATGGAACAACCAAAGGTTACAAATGCTACCGCCGACAGTATACGTCAGCTTCACGACGTATCTGATGAAGTTATGAGAGGCTTGAAGGGATTAGGAGAAGAAGCTGAACTACGAGATCCCTGGCTACTGTATATATTGATCAACAAAATCGATCATGAAAGTCGAAGTTTATGGGCTCAAAAAATTGTAGATGATGATTACCCTACCATCGATAAATTTTTCGAATTCTTAGAGTCACGTGCTGATGCTTTGGAGACATTTTCAACGGAAAGACATGTAAAAACATCTGTCAAATCACAAAAAATTCATTCGTTTACTACCACATTTGCATGCTCTGTTTGTCACACCAATCAACATCAATTGTATCAATGCGGCAAGTTTCAAGACATGAGCGTAGATGAAAGACGAAAATTAATGCGTAATGAGCGGAGATGTTTCAACTGTTTAGCCGACAATCATATAGTTTACCTGTGTAAATCCAAAAGGAGTTGCCGTCATTGCAATAAGCGCCACAATTCATTATTACATCTGGATGATAATAAAAGTGTGAATAATATTACGAAACAGGTCAACAATAATGTAGCAACCACTGAAGAGGCGCCATCGACATCACTTTCGTGCAACCAAAATAAGCACATGATTTCAACCATACCCAGCAAACCAAATGTTAATAAAAGTGAAACTATCGACAACATCTCAACAAAGGAAAGTGGTTCAGCTACCTGCATGCAGCAATCTATTGAACCGATAGGCACGTTGTTACCTACCGCCTTGGTAAATATTTTGGATTCTGTGGGGCAATGGCAGACATGCAGAGTACTGTTAGACTCAGGATCAGAGTCTTCCTTCATTACCGAACAATGTATTCAACGATTGGGACTTCCAAGAGAATATGCTAAATTGCAAATACGAGGTTTAAACCATTTAGAAGCAGGCTTTACCAAAGGTGTTGCATCTGTTATCATTAGGCCATACTTCAACTCAGAATTTCAATTACCAGTTAAAGCATACATCACACCAACAATTACCAATGTAGTGACGCCTGTGACCGTAAAGATATCTTTTCTAAACCGGCTGGATCTCAAATATTTGGCTGATCCCAGTCGACCACATAATAGACGAATAGATTTGCTAATTGGAGCCGAGCATTTCTTTTCATTGATGAGTAAAGACCAAATTAAAAGCAGGGATAGTTCACATTTTGTACTGAATTAAAAGATGTGAATGATTCATTAAAACAATTTTGGGCCGACGAAAGCTTACCTACAATCGAAAAATTCGAGCCAGAACCAAACGAGGAATTTTGCGAGAGAGTTTTTTGTAAGACGACAACAAGACATCAGGATGGCCGTTATGTTGTAAAATTACCACTTGTAGACTCTCCATCAACATTAGGAGAATCATATTATACCGCTAAAGCGCGACTGTTGGCCATGGAGCGGAAGTTCAAGCAAAATCACGACTTTCACATTCGGTATCGAGACTTCATGGCTGAGTACGAGAAACTTGGTCATATGACAAAATTAACCACCGAAACTACCGGATTTTCTTTATTTTTGCCGCACCATGGAGTGTATAAAGAATCCAGTGCAACGACGAAGCTGCGTGTCGTGTTCGACGCATCAGCCAAAACGAGCACGGGGAAGTTTTTGAATGACATTTTGGCGATAGGACCAAATATACAAAGCTCATTATTTTTTATTTTGTTGCAGTTTCATGCGCATGCTGTAGGATTCGTGGCCGACATTGAAAAAATGTATCACCAGATGTGGCTACACCCTGCCGACAGAAAATTCCAAAGAATTTTGTGGCGAGAGGATCCGGATCAACCAGTTGATATCTATGAACTTAACACAATTACGTATGGGATGTTACCGTCATCATTCTTAGCTACTAGAGTTTTAAAAGCAGTTGCAGATGAGAACGAAAGCAACTATCCAAAAGCAGCCAACGCAATACGAAATCACGTATATATGGATGATTTGATGACCGGTGCCAGTACATTACAAGAGGCAATTCAACTAAAATATGAAATTAACCAGATACTATTAAACGCAGGACTCAATTTACGAAAATGGATGTCTAACAATGCGGATATGTTGCTGGAATCTGATGAGCAACACATACAAACCAAAAAGGAATTTGATACACTTTCCGATTCAACCAAGGTATTAGGACTTTTATGGTCTCCAGTCGAAGACGAATGCACCTATTCCGTACGTCTTGATCCAATACCACGTACCACAAAAAGAGGGCTATTATCTGAGTCCAGTCGATTATTTGACCCACTGGGACTTTTGTCACCATTTACTATTAGAGTCAAAATGCTTTACCAAAGTTTGTGGCTCAAAAATATTAGCTGGGATGAAGAGATCCCACAGCCATTGTTAAATGAGTGGCTGACCATGCGAACCGAAATGAACGATTTAGCTGAGTTAAAGGTACCTAGATGGATGCACATCAGATGGATTGTCTTAAACTAGCAGAAATCCATGTCACCAGTAATCGAGTGTACCAAGAAATACAAAATCAACACTTCGCTGATGAAATCCGTTGTTTAAAAAAGAACGAGCAAGTACACGTTAAAAGCAAGTTGAAGGCGTTAGATCCAATATTAGACGTCAACGGCGTTGTACGAGTCGGCGGCCGTATTGAAAGAGCACCACTACCATTTCAACAAAAACACCCAGTAGTGTTACCAGGAGATGATCCAATAGTTAAGGGAATGGTGGTGTACTATCATCTAAAATATTTACATTGTGGGCCATCTTATTTATACAACGTATTAAAAAGGGAATTTTGGATAGTTAAGACCAGGAATATAATAAAAGAGACCATAAATGGTTGTATTAATTGTACCAAACAGAAGCAAATATTGTCGAGTCAAAAGATGGGAATGCTGCCCAAAGAACGTGTCGAATTAGTCAAACCTTTTAAGAAAGTGGGAATTGATTTCGCAGGACCAATCAAAACTTACGCGATTTGAGGTCGTGGTCAAAAATCACATAAAGCATATATATGTGTGTTTGTCTGTATGTGCACTAAAGCAATTCACATCGAAATTTTCTCCAATTTATCAACAGATGCATTTTTGGCTGCATTTGCACGATTTATTGCTAGAAGAGGAATGTGTACAGATATATTTACTGATAATGGACCAAACTTCCGTGGTGCTCAACGAAAATTAGCAGAACTTAATCAATTTCTTAAAACTAATTCCAGGTTAATAGCAACCAAGCTGTTGAGAGATCATGAAGTCAATTGGCATTTTATTCCTCCTTATGCACCGCACTTTGGTGGATTATGGGAGGCCGGGGTAAAGTCCATAAAATTACAGCTTGAAAAGGTCACTGGAAGTCAAATATTAACTACCGAAGAGCTAGAGACGCTGTTAGTTCACGTTGAAGGAATGTTGAACCAACGACCACTCTACCGAGCCAGCTCGATGATGATGACATTCTCATACCTGCACATTACCTGGTGGGACAACAATTATTGCCAGTTACTCAACCAGACATTGCAGAAAGTTACAATCGTTTAAATCATTGGCAAATCATACAAAAGATGTTGCAATTATTATGGAAACGATGGTATAAGGAGTACATCAATACTTTACAACAACGAACAAAATGGAAATTCGAAAGAACAAGTCTGGAGATTGGAGATATTGCAATGATAAAGGAAGACAACCCATTGATCAATGATCAATCAGTGGAAAATGGGTAAAATCATAAGAATACATCCAGGCGATGATGACCTCGTTAGAACCGTAACGCTAAAAACAATCGACGGTGAAGTGGATAGAGCAATAACTAAATTGTGCGTATTACCTGTATCAAGACGATGAAATCTACGATGTTCATGGGCGGCGGTATGTTCAACACCTTTAATAAAATACGTGAAATAAAAGGAAAACTAATCTTTTATTTAAGTCAAAATAATTAAGTTTAATTAGTATCAATTTATTTATTTGAATAATAATTTTTATATATTTTTAGATATAAGCATTAATTTATAACAAACTAATCGGATATGCGATGCCAGTTGATGTTGTACAGATCCAGAGAAAATCACATGGAATGAAATTTCATTAATAATTAAAATCACTTATATTATAAACTAAAACTTATCGTAAATTCACTGTGTTGGCGTGCATACATCACCTGGTTGACCACTGAAGTTATAAGAAACCTAAAAGAAAAGATAAAATATAATTAGATCAATTTATTCATAATTTAAGGAAAATTTTGTTACTTACATGTAAAATTATTGTATTTTGTTGAAACGTTAAAATAGTATACCAGTTTCAAAATGTATAACACTTTCACATTATTTAGTTGCTGAATTCTAACACAGCTAACTTCATATTATATTCACGGTATGCTGCTCGAGCTAAACTAAATTTTGACGCGGTCTACACAAACGTACAGATAAATTTGGAGCTAAAAAATTTGTGTAGAGCTTTGTATAGAGATAAATTTTGCCAATTCTTCTGACATTTTGAGTTTATACTTCGCTGTGTGGTTTAAAAATTTTGTCTTTTGTTTGTTTTTATTTCGTATCAGAAATATCAAAATTATGCACCGTGCATTTAATTTGCTGCAAAATTTGTGTAGACATTTTTAGCAGAGCCAACTAAATTACAATACGCAAACTATCAGTTTGATTTTTTTTCGCGTAGAGCAGCATACCGATCAGCGAAATCGTGAGCGAAATTTTTTAGTTTGCATTTAGCTAGCTAAATTTTACATGTATTTTGTATAGGAAATTTATCTTAGCTCGAGCAGCATACCGAGCTTATGTAAAATTATTGTATTTTGTTGA
This sequence comes from Tipula helvola, assembly GCA_963556165.1. Lineage (NCBI taxonomy): Eukaryota > Metazoa > Arthropoda > Insecta > Diptera > Tipulidae > Tipula > Tipula helvola. The sequence continues at coordinate 284,837,135 of OY744482.1, forward strand.
AACGTTAAAATAGTATACCAGTTTCAAAATGTATAACACTTTCACATTATTTAGTTGCTGAATTCTAACACAGCTAACTTCATATTATATTCACTAATTGTTATAATTAGAATTATGTAAAAAGAAAAGTCACTTCTATCAAAATTGTCAAACGTGTTGGTAATCCGAAAATAAAAACACAAAAATAAATTATTATAAAATTAAAATTAAATATTTGTATTCAATTAAATTAAAACAAAATTAAAATCGTATATTTATTGTTGACGGTTTTACACAAGGTATACGAAACGCACATCTCCCACCAATTTGAAAATTGACCCAAAACTTCATTTTATATGCCGCATCATGCGATAACCAAACAATCCAGCACAACCACCAAACATAGAGTGATGTATCGAACGGTAATCTAATAATAGTTCCCATAATTCACCAACGGTGCGGGGAAACTGCTCGAACGAGTTTATTCGTAAATTCACAGTTACTTATACAGTGGCTCATTTCCTATCTTATGGTAAATGAGGAGCTCCTATATATCTATAAACATAATATAATATTGTGTATTTTAAGTGTATAGCGCCAAAATAATTTAATTTGCAGTTTCTTAAGATTGGGGTAAGCTTTAGCTCCAAACAAATTATTTTTATAATTGCATCTCGCTTCCAAACAAATTATTTTTATAATTGCATCTTCAAAGTTATTTTTTTAATTAGTACGTACAACAAATTATATCGTATGTAATACATACATATTGGCTTATAATTACTATTTGTAACTGAATTAAAATGATTAAAAAAACTGGATTACGAAATCATTTTTTTTCAAACTTTGACGAATTCACGAATGCAGAGCGAAATCTGCTTTTCATTTCACATATACTTTATATAAAAACAACAAATTAAATTATGTAATCAAAAATGATGAGATTTAAAACACTGTTGCGTAAAAAAAAATTCCCTTTAATACAAAAAGATGTAATGTCTATCCAAAATTTGTATATAATATACAAAATCGATATCAGCTACTATAAAAATATGTACCGAAAGCAGAGGAATTGTTTGATTGTTTTTTCTACTGTTTTTAATTTAATAAAAAATAAAAGAATTGTTGGTTCAGCTAAGTAAATTTAATTTTGTTTAACAAGAAAAAAAAAATATTTTGACATTTATGTGTTTGATATACAATAGATACAAAACTGATTTACATATTTTTTTTTTGTTTATTTGAACATAGTCAGAAAATCTTATAAAATAAAATGACAAGAAGAGTGAGTATGACATCGGTTTATTCATTGAACTCTATAAAATAAACTCAAGTAAAATAATGTAAATTGAATTTTTTATTTATAAAACAACAACAGCAATATATTACTATTATTTACCAATATTTGTTATCAACTATGTATTATATTTATCCTTTTTTCAATATTTTTTTATTCGAATTAAATAAATATTTGTCTGCATTCCACATTCTATTTTCTTGTCGAGTAGCTGCCAGAGCTCCCACATCCATAAAATTATATAAAATTCATTATAAATTTGGTATGCGAAAAATGCTTAATAAAATCATTATCTTGAATTGGTTGAAATTTCGAAACAGGTCAAAAAAAAAAATTCTTAATTTTTGTAATGGAAGTTGGTTGAATGTGCGGTTTCCATTGGGAAAATGAACTTTATGTCTGTCGGTGTTGCTGTGTTAGCGATATCGTTCTACTTCAATGATTTTTTTAATCTTGTATACTTTTTTCTTTGGTGTGAATTGCTTTCTCTTATTTGGAAAAGTGCTATTTTTTTTTATTATGCCATTTGGTATTTACATTATTAGATCCATTTAAATAAAATAAATTGGTTATCTTAAAGTAATTGTTTCTGAATTCATCGTAAATATTATATTGTCGGTTAACAAAATTATATAAAGTTCCATTGTTAATCTTAACTAATTTGATTTCGACTGATTGATTACAGTGCTCGACCAAGCTATAAGCAAGACCTCCTGGAGATGGCAGTGCCACACCTAACACCCTGTTACACAATTAATGATAGAAACTGACCCGGTTAGAGACAACAGTTTAGTAACACAATACATGTCTAATCTAATTGCGGTTTTGACATAACATTTATTAGTTTGCCAAAAGCTTAACTTAACCCATTTGATCCCACACCAACAACAAATTGTGTAAAATGTTTGTATGTACTTCAAATATTTTATAACACTCAAAATCCTTTCTCGAAATGGATTTTTTTTTTAAATATGATAAACAAACTAAAAATCATATATAACGGTAAAATACAAATCGAAATTTGACATTAAATGCCGCAGTAGTGGCGTCGTAATGTTAGTGATTTTTCTGTACCCGTACAGGTACAGTGGGATCAAATGAGTTAAAGCTTATAAAACAGTAGCAAGTATATTACTACAACTACAAGTATAAAATCGGTGTATTGTGGGAATAACTCTTAAATTCGCATTTTTCAGGAAAACGTTTTTAACTTAAGAGTAGTTCAAAATCGTATGAATTTTTTGAATTTTTGCTTTTTTAAATAATTATTACGGTTGTTTGTACTTGCTGGATTATTACAAAAAATTGATATGATATGAATTCGAATATGGAGATTTCGAATTTGAAATAATACGTAAAAGGGATTAACTCGAGTTATTCCCTTACTACATGTTGACACTTGAATGTAAATAGTATCAGCTACTTATTCAAATGATTTCCACCATACCGATCGATCACTGTCACAACTTAAAACTATAATTTAGCTCAAATTACCGTTATAAATATAGAATTTCCGCAAACCTGCTACTAAGATTACAGAAGGTTAATCTGTGATCGGCGCTGTCCTGTATTGAATTATTATTAATGTTACCATTGACCATAGTATAAACACATATAGTACTACCACAGAATAATAAACAACCAGAACCTACATTACGTGGACGAAGAAATTTTTGCTCTTACCTTATATTTTACATGTTAATTTTGAATTTTCAGCAACTGTATGATAATTTAATACCGAAAATCTTACCTTCCATAAACCAAGGTCAAAAAAATTAGTACACTTTCCTCCATATAAAATCCGCGTTATGTCGCTTCTGGGTATTCTGTGGTACTATTTGTCCGCTTCATGCTGAAGTTTCGTAATCATTTTTTTTTATCGAATAATGAATGATTAATTCATTGATCCTACCCTTAACCAGCCGTGATTATTTCATCACCCGCCGGGAATCGAACCCAGGACCTCCGTAGCTTAAAGCAAGCATGCTAACCACTGTGCCACGGTATTTAAATTATATGGCTGTTATATTATTATGGCTAAAAAAATTTTGCCATTTAGTGGTGTTAATCCTAATTAATAGAGAATTCTGTTTTGAATATAAACTGTTAGGCGTCAATCAAGTGCTTTGACACTAAAATTTAAAAAATTTCAGAAAGTGGAGTTAATCGATTTGGCAAGTGAGGCATTCATATATAAAACCAATACTTCCTTATAATTTTTTTTTTTTTAAAAAGAAACGCTAAGTTCACTCCGAATTGTAAGTGGCCATATTCCAGAAACCATCTGAAACCCGTTTTAGAATCCCATTTCCATCTTGCAACCTGAATTTGATCATAATTGGTTAAGTAATAACCAAGTTCATTCCTATAAACTGCCTGAATTTGACTTGAAAATACTGCTGATGGATAAACTTGTATACGGCATATTTAAACTTTCAACATTCAGATGTAAGGGCAATCGGAAATCAGAGACAGGACAATTCCCAATTTAGGCTCTTTAACCGAAGTTTTTCTGTAATATATTATTCATATGCCGTTATTTATTTAAACGATTACATAATAATAAAACATCGAAAACCGGGAAATCCCTGGATTTTTGATACAGAAAACGAAATCCCAGAATTCCGCTTGAGAATTCCTTAATTTTGTATGCAGTTTTTAGTTAAAGATAACTAAAACTAACACTAAATAAATTGAAAACCGAGATATTCCGGGATTTCTCGGTCATATTTTTGAGACACTTTTCTTTAACAGGGATTACGGGATCCCGTTTGAGAAACCCAATTCAGAGGTGTGTTCTTTTTTCCCTCGTTCCAAACCATTCTTTAAACTAAAATTAGTTTGTTGATAAATAGGCCAGAAACGAGAAAAAATATGATATGAAGAATACTAAACTTACAAACTGAATTAAACTTGATGCAAAAATATTTGTGATTCATATTGTTGGTGCATATAACTATTTGTGAAATCCCGAAAAATTTTAAAATATTTTTGACTAAATAGAAATTTAGCCATCTATATTTTGTAGATTTAATTCGATTTTAAAAATTTAATCTAGACATAAATTTATATCGCATTTAATTCGTTTTGAAAATGATTTAAGTTCTCAAGGAATAAATTCGTATTAATCTGCGAAGTTAACTCATTACGGAAACGCGAAAACGCGTGTTTCGTTGTATGGATTTTGAAGAAGGATTTTATTTCACAAAATAAATATAAACGAGCTTAAATTTATTTTTTTTGGTTACATCAAGAGATTGTGTAAAAATTTATTATACCGATTTTACGAAAAAAAGTGGTTGCCCTTTTTTGCGGAATTCGCCCGGACTGTACTGTGTTAATATTTTTATAATTATGTAAACCTGCACGAAAAAGTAGTAAAAAAACTTATTGGATTACAAAGGCGGTGGATTTAATACTTCTTTAGTACAGTTCCACTAGACACGATTCCACTGCATACAATGACACTGCCACAATTCCACTATTTTAGCATTCGTAGTTCTTTCTTTAGGTAACTTTTTAAGTTTAACTTGTTGTATAATTAAACGGATTCAACTTGCACAATTTAACTTTTTGATAATCGCATTTAGGGTGGTAAAGCGCGCGAGTTACATGTCAAGAACCTGTACACTATGATAAGAAAAATGCACATGATACAATTCTATTCTAATTAAATATCATGTTCTGAAAATGTTCACATAGAAAATGCAAAGTATTAAAAAATATAAATGTAGAACGGAAAACGATATAAAATTTCGAAACATGTCATAAACATGATTTTTAAGTAAAATTAAATATATTAAAATTTTTATGCTGATTAATAAAAAAATGAAATCATGAAAAAGTAAATTAATAAATTGTTAATTGTTGTGTTGACTCTAAAGAGATCACACCTAAGCGATTCCAAACTAATAAAAACTGACTCTAAAGAGATCAGTCAAATTAATAAATAAAAATCTATCTCTTAAGAGAATAGTGTAATAACATTTTGTAATTAATTAAATTAAATAATAAAGTGCAAAAATAAAAGTTTTTTTTCTTTTTAAAAAGATTCAAGAACAAAAGTGGCGCAGTTGGTAGGATATCCATCTAAAGATAGATATCTAAGTGATACAAACTTACGTAAAAGTATAAAAATATTTTAAGTGCCGTGAAACAAACAAGTAAACATAGAAAAGCTTAACATTAGTTTTTTCGAAGAAACAAAAAGTTGTCTCACTAAAAACAGAAAACCCGTAGAAAAGTAGAAATTTTTTTTTTTTTTAAACAGTGTTTAAAAGTAAAGTGTTTAGAATGTTTTTAAAAGAAAAGTAAAGTTGTTTCATTAGAAATAGAAAACCAGTAGAAAAATTGAAATTTTTTTAAATAAACTGAGTGAAAATCGAGAATTTTTTTTTAACAGTGTTTAAAAGTAAAGTGGTAAAAAGTTTTAAAAGAAAGCTGACATATTTTTCGTTCCGAAAAAAGAGAGTAGTTAAGTTAAACAGTGCTAAAAAGTGAAATAGTGTTGGTGCCAAAAATAAGAAAAAAATGGAAGAACATTTAAAAAATCAGTTGGCGGAACAACAACAAAACCAACAGCAATTACTAGAACAAGTTAACGTTCTACAAAAACAATTAGCTGAACAAACAGAGATGATCCAAGGAATGAAAACAACGAGGTTCGATCTGAGTCCAGATCAGATCATTCGAAACTTCAACGAAATACCACCATTCTCAGGGGATGACACATATAAACTAAAGTCATTCTTAAAATGTATTTTGGACACGGAAAGTCTGTGCGGCCAAAATAATGAAGAATTAAAGCAATACTGCTTGAGAAAATTAATAAAGAACAAGATAATTGGGAATGCGAGAAACACAATCATGGAGATTCCAGAAAATCAAAGAACATGGACCAGCGTAATCCAGCAACTACGACTAAGATATAGACCGAAAAACACAATACATCAATTGCTGTTCAACGCAAAGGAAATAAAGGTATTCAATTTAAAAGATTTATTTAATAAATTAAATAGAATTAAGAGTGAATGTAGCGAAATTTGCGATTTTGATGATGAAGACAATTTTACGTATCACTCAATTGATAGAGAGCTAGTACAAATTTTAAAGTCAAAAATAATTCCTATAGTACAGATGCAGATTGACTGTAGGAAGTCTCTATTCGAATTAGATAATATTTTGTGCCAATCTGAAATCTATTTATCAGAAGATATCATTAAAAGCGAGTATAAAATAAATAGAAACTTAAAATTCATTCAGGGAAAAAAGAATATTAGTACCAATAATTCTAACAATAATTACAATTATAATAGTAGAAATAATGGCAATAATTACGTTAATAATAATTTTCATAAAAATGGCAATAATTATAACAGTGGAAATTATAATCAATCAAGACAGTTTAGATTACCTGAGCTTAGAATTAACAATCAAAATAATTCAGGACAGTTTAGATTACAAGAACTTAGGAATAATAATCAAAATAATCAAGGACAATTTAGACCACCTAACATTAGAACTAACTCAGAACAATACAGACGACAATTTGAGACTAACAGAAGTAATCAATACAGAAATAATCACGTTCCTAACCAAGAATCAATGGAAGTAGACAATATCACTAGAAATTCTGAATTCAATCAAGAGGTAAATTTTATAGAGCTGCCTCATCAAACCAATTACCTATAGTAAAACTAACTTTTGACAATCTTACCATAAATTGCTTAATAGACACTGGATCGGATACCAGTTTAATAAAACCCAACATTTTAAAATATAAAATATTTAAATTAGAAAAACCAATAATGTATAATTCTTTGGGTGGACCAAATTTTGTCACTGAAAAAACCGTGACCCCCATCCCGAAAGAATTAATTAAAAATGGAACGCTTGAATGGAAAATCTTCCCTCTAAAGAGTGTGAAGTACGATGCCATAATGGGTATCAATTTTTTACGGCCATTCGAAGCGATCATTGACACAAAAAACGAATACATGAAAATATTCGACGAATATATAATTCCCTTCACAAATATTGGTTATCCCAGTGAGTTAACTCAAGTAAACCATCTGGAACCAATAGTGAATCCAAAAGAAGAAATATTTACCAAAGTAAATAAAAACCATTTAAATAACGAAGAAAAAGTACATTTGAAAGAGATTTTAATGAAAAACAAAGATTTTTTTTTCCGAAGGCGAAAATTTGACCTTCACCCATGAAATAAAACATAGCATAAAGTTAAAACATAATAATCCCATTTATTGCAAAATTTATCGTTACCCACAAATACACGAAAAAGAAATTGAAACACAAATGCAAGAAATGCTAAAGCAAGGCATAATTAAAGAATCAGATTCGCCATACAATTCACCCTTGTGGATTGTTCCAAAAAAATTGGACAATTCTAATATAAAAAAAATGGAGAATTGTTATTGATTACAGAAAAATAAACGAAATCACAACAGATGATAAATTCCCCATTCCTAACATTGAAAATATCTTAGACAAATTGGGAAGAGCCCAATATTTTTCAACAATAGATTTAGCAAAAGGTTTCCATCAAATATTAATCGATAAAAATGATCAAAGTAAAACCGCATTTTCGACGCCATTTGGACACTATGAGTATGTAAGGATGCTTTTTGGGTTAAAGAACGCCCCCGCAACTTTCCAAAGACTGATGAATTCCGTTCTAAGAGAGTTCATTAACAAAATTTGCGTAGTATATCTTGATGATATACTAATTTTTAGCACATCCATACAAGAACATATATTAAGCATAAATAAAATTTTTAATAAATTAAGGGAAGCTAATCTTAAAATTCAGATTGACAAATGCAATTTTTTCTGCAAGGAAACTGAATATCTGGGACATACATTGACACCAGAAGGAGTAAAGCCAAACTTGAAAAAGATAACAGATATAACAAATTTAAAGTTACCTGAAACACAGAAACAAATAAAATCATTTCTAGGAGTAACAGGATATTACCGTAAATTTATAAAAGAGTATGCAAAAATAGCCCAGCCGATGACGAAATACTTAAAAAAAGATGCAAAAATCAATAAGTTAGATCCCACATACATAAATGCATTTGAAGAATTAAAAATATTGTTGACAACCCACCCTATTCTAAAATATCCAGATTTTAACAAGTCATTCGTGCTAAACACAGACGCCAGTCAATTCGCCATTGGAGATGTGTTACTTCAAGATAACCACCCGATAGCTTTCGCGAGTAGAACGTTAAACAACCATGAAACCAGGTATAGTACTACTGAAAAAGAATTACTAGCAGTAGTATGGTCGATAAAATACTTTAGACCTTATATTTACGGAAAACAGTTCGAGTTAAAAACCGACCACCAAGCCTTAAAATGGTTACACACCAAATACCTAGGCAAAGATTTAAATCCCCGACTCCAAAGATGGATCTTATCATTGGGAGAATATAATATGAAAATTAGTTATCTACAAGGTAAGGAAAATAAGATAGCAGACTTTTTGAGTAGAATTAACACAGATAGCCATGAAATTAATGAAATAAAAACAATATTTCAATCTAACGAAGGGAGAAACCTTTCTTTACAAAATATTTTTACAGATTACGAAATCAATAATGAAGAAGTAGTAGATGAAATAGTAGATAATAACTCAAATGAAGAAATGGCTGATAATAACTCAAATGAACAAATTGTAGATAATAACTCAATACAACCGACAGTACATTCTCAATTAGAAGAACAGAATGATAATATAGTAATCCTAGAAACAATTGTAAATAGGTTCAAAACACAGTTAATATTCACTGAAAATTTCACCAGCGAGTTAGAAAATATATTAGGAAATCGCAGAATAAATATTAACCCAACCATAACCAAAGAAGAATTAGTCAATAAATTGAAAACATACTTAACAGGGACAAGAGTAGCAATTCATACCCAAATTTCAGATAAAGAGTTTTATGTTATCCAAAAAATATTAATAGAAGAATTCCCAACCACAAGATTTATGAAATGTACCCATTTCGCACAGGATGTAGAATCAGAGGATGAGTTAATCAAAATCGTATCGATTCACCATAAGGAACAAAAACATCCAGGTATTATTTCATTATATGAAAATCTAAAATTTAAAGTCTATAACAAAAACATTAAGATAATTATTAATAAAGTTACGAATAATTGTGACATTTGCAACCGAGGAAAATATGATAGAAATCCAATCAAACCAAAATTCGAAAAAACCGAAATGCCTACAGATAAAAATCAAATAGTCCATGTGGATACTTACGTAAATAAAAAACAATCTTTTATAATTTTCATAGATAAATTCACGAAATTTGCAACAGCATACCCTTTAGAAAACAGGAACCATACCGAATTAATAGAAAAATTTAGAATGTATTTTAATCACAAAAAACCTTTAAAATTAGTGGCAGATAATGAATTTAGACATATCAATGTTAAGGAATTTTTAAACCAACAACAAATAGAGTTACACTTAGCCAAACCAAACAGCCATACAGGGAACTCAGATGTAGAAAGACTAAACAATACCCTTACTGAAAAATTACGAATTCTAAACTTAGAGCAAAATAATCCAGTGAGAATCCAAATGTTAGAAGCCATTAAGAGCTATAATAATCAATACCATAGCACCATCAAATGTAGCCCACTAAACGCCGAAGAAGGAGCGTTATCTAGAGAGGAAATTCATAATAATTTAACAAAAACACAAAACAAAAGATTAGAAAAATATAATAAAACTAGGGAAGATTACAAAGAAAATAGGGAACAAGGATATATAAAAAATTATAAAGCTTTAAGGCATAAAGATCAACCGAAATTTAGAAAACATAATCTAACCAATATACACCCCACAAATATTAAAAGACCATTGAAATTTGCAGATCCTAATGACTACATTAATACTGATAATAATGACAATGACACTAACGACACCGATACATGCTCAACTACTAGTAGAGAAAATAGAAACTAATACAGGATACACCATTTTTAGACAAACAGAAACACTAATACCAAAGACGTACAACTATTCGTTACATTTAGTAGACTTATCACCGATAGAGACTACAATATTAGAACTTAAGAAAGCAGTATCTCAAATATCAAATTTTACCGAAATTAAAGGAATATCACTATTAAAAGAATTAGATATTCTACTGTACAAATTAATGACTTTAAAAAATGGACATCATTCAATACATAAAAGAGGATTAGTAAATTTTTTAGGAACAATTAGTAAATGGATATCAGGGACAATGGACGACGAAGACCGACAGATAATTAACGGACATTTAAATTTAATTGACCAAAATAATGAAAATATAGTATCAAATGTAAATAAACAAATTCAAATTAATAATAATCTTAATGAAACCATATACAAATTATATAATACAATTTTAGATGATAGACAAATTATAAAAAATTTTATAACAAGTAGAGAAAATGAAACTTTAATGAAAATAATTATATTAGATATTAAACAAAAGATCCAAGAAATTGATAGAATAATAAACGATTTACAAGATAACATAATATTTAGTAATTTAAACATTATTCATCCTTCATTATTAAGCTATAAAGAAATTGTTGAATATGAAATTGATGTTAATAAATTGAAAAGTTTAAAAGTAGGATTTTCGAAAACTAATACTGATAAATTAATATTTTTAATCAAAATATGATACCATATAGAATGAAAACCATAAATGAAAAACTAATCATTCCTTTATCTAATGAAAATGATTGTAAATCAATAAATTATCAAATAACCAGAACATTTGAAATAAATAATAAATATTATGAATATGATAATAATAAAGCTTTTCATCAATTAAATGAATTAAAACATTGTATTTTAAGAAAAAATTGTGAAAACATAAAGAATTGTAACACCGAAATTTATAATATTAATGACAATAGTATATTAATTCAACTAGCTAATAATTTAATTTTAACATCAAACTATGATGAAAGAAAATTTAAATTAAAAGGAAACTATTTAATAAGATTTTATAATTGTAGTATCAACTTAGGCAATAAGACATTTTCAAATAATATTAAGGAAATAAAGAATAATTATATTGTACCAAATTTAGATTATAAGTCGAAAAATAATACACTAACATTTAAGGAAATCATATTAGAAACAAATAAGAACATAGATGAGATAAAACTTTTAAAATATCATAAAATATTTGAATATTCAGGACTTTGCATAATTGTAATAATAATAATAATAATAGCAATTTTAGTAATTTATAATTTCTATATAAAGAAAAAGGGAGTTAAAGTAAAAATTATTAACAGAATTGGAGAATTCTAACGCCAACGAAGGGAGAGTTACATGTCAAGAACCTGTACACTATGATAAGAAAAATGCACATGATACAATTCTATTCTAATTAAATATCATGTTCTGAAAATGTTCACATAGAAAATGCAAAGTATTAAAAAATATAAATGTAGAACGGAAAACGATATAAAATTTCGAAACATGTCATAAACATGATTTTTAAGTAAAATTAAATATATTAAAATTTTTATGCTGATTAATAAAAAAATGAAATCATGAAAAAGTAAATTAATAAATTGTTAATTGTTGTGTTGACTCTAAAGAGATCACACCTAAGCGATTCCAAACTAATAAAAACTGACTCTAAAGAGATCAGTCAAATTAATAAATAAAAATCTATCTCTTAAGAGAATAGTGTAATAACATTTTGTAATTAATTAAATTAAATAATAAAGTGCAAAAATAAAAGTTTTTTTTCTTTTTAAAAAGATTCAAGAACAAAAGTTGCGCGCGATTTACCACCCTAAATTCGTTTGATTATCAAAAGTTAAATTGTGCAAGTTGAATTGTGCAATTTGAATTGTGCAAGTTGAATTGTGTAAGTTGAAATGTGCCAAGTGGAATTGTGCCTAGTGGAATTGTGCCAAGTGGAATTGTGCCAGTGGAATTGTGCGCAGTGGAATTGTGTCTAGTGGAATTGTGCTAGTGGAATTGGCCTAGAATCCTTTTTTTCTATTTAGGAGTGCAACAGAAAAATTAATGTTATGTTATTATCTGTAATTACACCTAGGCCTAATGTACAAGTATATTGTAATATTTAAAACCTTCTGTAACAAATTTAAAACTTTTTGAGAATATAATTGTTGCTAAAATATTGATTAGATTTTGATTCGGAAGTAAGTTTTGCTTTCCATTTTAATAACAATTAATTCAAAAAATTTAAATAACATTTACAAGTTAGTATTTATACACAAACTTTGATTGAAATAACTATGTGTTGTACAATATACCTAATTAGGCGTGCCGCCACCTTTTGAAAATCTCTGATTTTTATTTTGAACAATGTTTGTAAACAATTTTTATTTTATCATTTCGAATTAATTTTATTATATGACTTGAACAAAATTATAGGAACTAATAGAATTTGTACTCTTAATTAGTATGACTAGAAAAAAAAAATTCAATAATAGTTAGTTTCCAGTCGACCACCTCAAGTACTTATAAGTACTTCGGTTTGCGTCTTTGCTTAAATTTAACTACTCGTAACTGCTCTTGCAAGAATGCAAGAGCAGTTACGAATAGTTAATTTAAGCAAAGACCCTAATTGTAGTATGTACTTATAAGTACTTATGCTTTGCACTTTCATAAAATTCAGCGCGTTTCTTTTTAGTAAAAATGTATTATTAGCTTCGAGCAGCATTTAGCATTTTAAGTTCATTACGTAAAAACTCTTTTGGTAAAGGTACCGCTAGCCGGAATGCTAAACAAATAAGAAATAATTTTAAGCTTATTAGGAACATAGGGAAAACATTTAAAAAATTTGAAATATTTTTCATTCGAATTTGAAAACTCCTGAAGACATAACGTATTTATATATTTTCGACTAACACATACCTCTTCAAATAATTCATCGATATTAAGGCCAGGTAATATTTTTTTCAATCAAGGAGGTTCTTCAATAATATCTGTTATATCCTCGAATTAAAAAAACCCTGAACTTAAAGATAAGATGGCGATTTTAGAGAGCCAAGAAATTTCAGAAATTGAAATGTTCGTCAATTTACACTAAAGTAATTTTAACAAATTCAACGAAATCGTTTTCAATTATAGATCTTTACAAAATAGGAAACCTATAGAAACAATTTTTTTTCCAATTCTGCCGTGAAGTTTTTATTTAAAATCAACAAAAATATCATATAATTCGATGGCTGTACAAGTATTAGATTCTAATCATATAGTTGTTTCGGAATTTGCTTTGAGAATATGCGATAAAAAGAGCATGTAGATTTGAATTTTCGGGAATATTTTGCCATTATTTGTGTCCAAAACTTGACGCATCGGTTTTGATAATTCTTCACTAAGAAAAAATTCAGATACAGCTGGCTATGTAATAACAAGTCCATTTGCAGCAGGTAATAAAGGCAATCATCTCGTCGATGGGTGACGAAGAATTTCTTTAAATTCAATTTTCAATTAGTTACAAAATTCAATCAATTTTTGTCTACGTTTAGCAGCATTCAAGAAATGAGAATATACTTTTAGAATAATATTTTCAACATCTACGTCTAAATTACTTAAGGATCTCTTTAAAGCGAATAAAATATGAGCGTAAAATTGCCTTTCAAAATGTTTTCATTTGACTTTTTTAAATTAGTAAATAACGAATTATTATTTTTTTTTTTTTTTCAAAATTTGAGGTCGTGTTATCAACGCTTAAACAGACAACGTTATTTATATTTAGTTTTAAATTATTTAACACGTTTTCCACCATATCACACATGGCTACGGCAGTTTCTTTTGAACTTTCAACGACATCTATGATTCTATTTTGAACCCCAAAAAACTGGAAAACATTTCCAATTTTTTCGATTAGATGCATCAGTTTGAACTCCAAAATGTCAGTCACTTTATATTAAATGTGGTACCTTATTTAGTACTAAAGGACCAAGAACATTTTTTACAATCATGGTGGCACTTATACGACCGCAATACGTTTTTTTTGGCAATTTCTGAATCGCGAAGACAAATTATGTTTTACTTTATGAAATATCCGAAATACAGACAACATTCTCTTGCGAGGAATTCTTTTTAACAAATAACTTATCTAAAATTTGACTCCTTGTAACCGCTGATGAATTAGCTTGATGCGCTGTTCCATTTTGGTAAATCCAAAGTGCTGAATATCATTTATATTCTACTGAGAAATCCACTCGAAAAAATGACAAATTTTAGCAAAACACCTCTAAAAAAATATTAAATGCGTGTATCTATCAACAAAACTACCTTTCCACATAAAACTATTGGGTGAACCACGAAAGGCAAACATTCAGACTTTTAAGTAAATGTGGACACTAAGTCATATTGTTTATCCCAATGAACACATTTGTGAAAAGAGGTGTATTAGCTCGATTTTGAAGGTCAAATAGAAAGGTATCGAATTTACAAAAAAAAACACTTCTAAAAAAAGTGTAGGAAGAAGTTCGATAGCCAATGACAGGCAATCGCAGAAATGGCTAAACACTACAAAAAAAAGTGTAGGTCGAAGTTCGATCGCCAATGACAGGCAATCGCAAAGATGGCTAAGTAAATCTAAATATGCTACCACATTGTATGTCTTTACATGAATATTTCCTATTTATATAGAATATCGACCAAAAAACATCTTAGAATCCAATTTCTAACACATAAAAAAATTTCATAATAATCGGTTGAGAAATAGGTAAGTTCCACCAACATACTTCGCCATATTCCAGAACTTCATCCAAAAATAATTTTAGATTTCAATTTCCATTGGAAATCGTGAATTTTATCAAAATCGGATAAGATATAGAATCCCAATAAAATTTTTATACAAAAAATCACTAATCCTCATTTTAACTTCTCACTAAACCCTAATCCAAACCCAACTAAGCCCTAATTCAAAACGCAAACGGATCTCAACTCAAACCAGCATATATAAAAAATTGATTAACTGCTCACTACATCCAAATCCAACCCCAACTCCAACTCAACTTCACCTCAACCCGCAAATTGTCCCCTAACTTAACCTTCAAATCAACTCCAAATTCAATGCCCAATTCAAAATTCAAACCAACATACTATATACTTATAAAACAAATTGGGGCTATCCGACACATCGGACGACACTTTTCTCAGAAAGAATCCGTTAAAGATCACTAAACCAGCAATTAAGGTCCTTAACATATGTCACGCTTTTCTTAAATTTGGAGACCTCTTCCCCAATATGACCATTGGTCACGACAATATAAATATTCTACACTCATACCACCAAATCACAGACACACAAATAATGTTAGACTATTTAGAACTATCACGGGTTGAGCAGCAAAGTCGCATTCACCATTTTTCATCTTCGATCTTTAATAATTAGATCTTTCATACATCTCTAAGAACAATTTAATTTACTCGATTCAGAGATCATCCGGAATGTTCAAAAATTTATTTAGCAACGTAAGAATTGGTCGATATAATTCTTTACTCAGTGCTTCAGTCTGGACGGGGTACCGCTGTGGACAATTCGAAAATACAAAATAATAAAACACAAACAATACAAAATCAGAATTAACGTTAATGATCATTTGTTATCAAATCCCACCTTCTTGTCATATAGCATTTCATTTTATATATATTTCTCAGCTCTCCTAAACCTGCGTCACCCTAATGGCGTGATATTATTTTAAAGCCTCCCATAGTAATTTGCTATTAGCAGTTATATACGACTTTGAATACCAAGAAAATTTATTACTCAAAAATAATACCTTTAAAAGCAATTCACAAATAATTTATCGATCAACATGTCGTTGAAAATTCATTCATAAAAATGTCACAAAATTTCAATAAAACGTCACAGAAATGTCAATGACAGAAATTTCAATGTCATATGATGCGTTTATACCACAGTTAAATTAGCACTGCTAGAATTGTCAAAATTATTATTTAGCTTATGTTGCTACAAATGTCAAAAAATAAAAATTGTTTTTTTTCTCCATTTTAGTTTGTTTGTTTGTTTCTATCTCTGCAATCTTTTCTGGGGCTCAAGGCACTCCCAACTCTTTCGCAGTTCCCTTTTAACGTCGTAAGGTATACGCCGTTGCCAGCCAACTCGAGGACGTACGGCTATAGACCCGCTTTCGTTTAAACCACCTGCACATTGCATTGCTTCATGCCAGCCTATAGTACTGACATGAAAGGTGGGTCGGCCCATGGATTCCGCACTCTCAACAGGGGGTCATAGATGTGTTCATCGTCATCCCCGATCGTAATCAGATGATGAAAAATCCCTTTTGCATCCCGCCCCTATAGGGATTCGAACCCGGTACCTCCCGATCCAACCGCCGTAGCTTTAACCACTGCGCCGTTTGCTCGGTTCCATTTTAGTTTGTTGTAAACTTGGCACACACAAAAATTAAACAATAATTATAAATATATTAGTTAAAAATAAAAATGTATCCCGAATTTTAATACCTACGACTGCCTATTTCCAATTTCTTTTGATCTGTGAATATAAACAAAACACAAAAATAACAATTTGGCATTTCTAGTAATATAGCATTGTTTATACCGCAGCTATGTATGTAGCTCAGCTAACTACGTAGCAACGCTAAATTAGCGTTGCTATTTTAGCTAGCTGAACTCTGTATATGTCGCGTTTATACCATTGCTACAGTTGTCATTTCGGTTTAGCATTGCTAATTTAGCTGTGGTATAAACGCAGCAATAGAAAAGGGAATATCATTGCTATATCTAAAAGCTCACTAGATATAATTATTTTTAAATGTTGAAACAATTATTTGCCACCAGCACAGTTGACAGTATTTTCGGTAAATTTAGAAATTTAAATTCCATATTACAAGGTAATCTATTTATTTTATGTTGAAGACACCTAGGGAAAATTGTTGGAATTTGCAAGGTGTATTAACTGTATAAGAATATTTCTTCGGAAAGTTCGACATTACATCGGTAAAAAGATAAACAAATTTGTATTACTCCTTTTTTTCAAAATGACCCCCACGCAATGCTTCAATCGACTTAAAATTTTGTGAACAAGTAGATGATGAATTGTCAAATTTATCATCAACATAAGAAAAAAATCGTCGGTCTCGTTTTTGAGAAAATCTGTTTGGCAGTTTTCTCTTCCACTCCTCTATTTTATACTAGAATGGACCTAAAAGTTAACACAAACTGCTTATTACTAAAATCTATCTTTATATGCAATTTCGACATAAACTATTAATATTTGTGAGAATGGGAGGCAAAACAAAAATAATAAAAATGTGCGACTCGAAGGACGGAAGGATGGAAGGACGGATACAATATTTTTATGATCGGTGTTTCGGAGTCCTGGGCGCCTATCCTTGAAATTCGCCGAAAAAAATCGCCGGTGACTTTGGTATAAAACAATTTAAATTTTCGACTGAAATGACGTATTTCACTATAAAATTATAGGCGACTTTTTCGGGTGAATTTCAAGAATACGGGCCCAGGTAACCTAATTCGTCGAGAAATATGAAAATCTTGAACAAATTTTTTTTTCGCGATTACAATATAACTTCGTTATAGAGGGAAAAGTAAAAATCGTAAATATTTATATAACCAGGTGTTTAGGGTCAATTGTATGACAGGTACCATACCTTCTTGACGTACAGTCTCCAAAAGCTTTTCAAATCTCCGCCTTGACCATAGAAACAGATTGGCGGAAAAAATTCCAAATCGGACAAACCATTCTCGGGATACTATGGGTACAGACATCCAAACATCCAGACATACAGACGGACATTTTTGTTTGTTGCTTTTTCATAATCAGAGAATTCAGGGACTTTCAAAACGTCGAGAAAAGTGGTTTTGGGCCAACCAAATGTTTCATCATTTTTGACAGGATGTCAATACTTTGGTATTTTTAGACCGAAGTAAATGGCATGTAATGACAGAAAAGAAACATGGCGTCTTTGCAAAATTATTTTTTAGTTTTCTGCATATCATTTGGACAACCCCTTACATTTTGCAAATAAAAACTGACTTCTGGAAAGATGTTACCTCTTAGAAGATGTGGAAGGTGAGTCATTTACTATTGGAGGCCGGTTTGGACATCTGTTGTACAAAGCTATGGAATTAATAGTGGACCGTCGAAAAACCTTGAAGGGTAAATTTACTGTGATCGTTTGTAACAGAAATTCACCATCAATAGAAAGCAAACTGTTAGTTTTTGCACATTTTTTTTTCGGTTGAGTTGTTTTTTCCTTTTGTAAATACTAAATTCAACAATTTGGCTGGACGAAACAAAGTTGGTGAAGGGCAATATATTGTTGTATAGTATAGATTGCAGGTAGGTCTAAGCTACCTATATACCATACCTACGACCACAATTTACAACGTATTCTCGAATGAGCGGGCAAAGGTCAAAGCTTCTGAAAATCTATGCGACTTTGGTCTTCCTACCAAATGTTACACTGTGAAAACTATTTAGTTCAGTTTTTCACCCGAAAACCACAGAAACACACTGAGGGAATAATAGTTTAACCAACAATTAGAATAAATTGTCGACAAAAATGGTACGTATAGATAAAAAAAGTACTTTTGAAATTTTAGTAATGGCTGAAAATATTTAGACAATATTTGTAAATCTAAATAGCAATTTACAATAAGTATAATGACTTCTTACGTTTAGCATTATTTGAACAGTGTTGCATATTCTAGAAAGATACTTAAAAAAAAAAAACAACTGGCGAGTTCACGCTCAACTCGCAAAAGAATTATGTGAAAACCTTTAACTAATTAATCATTTCAAGTCTCTTTGATGGGCCTGATAAACCAATGAAGATAGACGGCAACTGTTCGCTCAGTATTTAAATTACGGTACAATTTTTGTTTAAAAAGACAATAAGTTATTCTATTATGGATTTGGAGGACGAACCTTACCGACATTAATTGTTTAATTGAAAATTGAAATGTATATTTCAGTATAGCCATGTCTTCGCGAGTTTGGGCAAAGTACAGTTCTGCTAAGTTAATCATCTAAACCTGCCCTGAACGCTTTAAAATTCACCATTACTCATACACGATAATTGTTGAAGATTCCATATTTAGACTTTTGTGAATGGTCACGGCAAACCAGATGAACAAAGCAAAGTGTATGTTGAAAAAATGGAATTTATCCATTTTTATATATGTGTCTGCGGCTTTTATCACGTTATATAATAATAGGAAAGAAAACACAAAAAAAATTTTGTTACACTTATTTCCTTTTTTTTAATAATGTCACAAGCACTTTTTAAATGTAAAAAATATAATTATAATTATACAAACAAACTTTATACAAAAATAAAATAATTAACATGTTAAAAAATTGTGAATATTATAGAAAATTTCTTTTATGTGATAATATATATTCTTTAAACAATGCTACCGGTTTCGAATGTATCATTCTTCGTCAGTGCATTCTACAATTATGATTTGATCAAATCATTATTGTAGAATGCACTGACGAAGAATGATACATTCGAAACCGGTAGCATTGTTTAAAGAATATATATTATCACATAAAAGAAATTTTCTATAATATTCACAATTTTTTAACATGTTAATTATTTTATTTTTGTATAAAGTTTGTTTGTATAATTATAATTATATTTTTTACATTTAAAAAGTGCTTGTGACATTATTAAAAAAAAGGAAATAAGTGTAACAAAATTTTTTTTGTGTTTTCTTTCCTATTATTATTAAAGCAAAGTGGCTTTGCTGATTTGATTGATTTGAACTAAATGAAATAGGGCGGTTCTATTAGACAAAGGCGCTATTTTGCTGAAAAATCATAGCAGCTGGAAATACGGTAGTATGTCTCCCTGCGACTTCTTTCTTGTGCGTATCTTTAGAAAATGGCATTCGAATCTATTTACCACTATTATAGTTTTTGTTTCCTATATGCCTTGCATAACCAAACTCAGCAATACCATGAGCAAATCAATACTAAACAAACATAGCATACCGATTAAACAATTACAAAATTATTATTTTATTATGTATCAACGTATGTATAATACATAAGTGCCGTTTTCACAGCTCGCTAAGATGAATGATATTTAATATTTAAAGTATGAGTGCATTTGTCTTTGTTTAACGTACTTCCATTTCAGTTTTTTTAACCACTTGCACTACACATGCATACTTTTTGTGTCTTTTCATTTTAATCTGTCGGAAATTGTAATTTGAATTATACAAGTATAGTATGCAAGTTCGGTGCATTTTGTGTTCGTTTTTCTCATATACAATACTATAATTTACAATTTCGGTCGTACCGGATTTTCCGTTCCTTTTTTTACATGAAATTTTTGACTTACCCCCGCTAAAGATGTTTTCACATCAAAAATGGCAAACAATGCTTGCATAATTGCGGTGATTTAAATAGGTAAACAATTTTACCTATTTATGAATTTTGTATTTTTTATTAGAAACAAAGTTACAAGTAAGTCGAAACAACATTTTCGGTTTATTTCAAAAACATAAAACTTTAAGAAATAAAGTTTAGTTTAACCGTAAATGTGTATCCAATTATAGATGCACCAAAGGGATGCCACAGCTCAAACGAAAAAAAAAAATTGTTTTGAAAGTTTGATGCTATGTATGTTTTGAAGCAAAGTCCCTTTGCAACATCATTTTGAACCAACCTGTTTTATATAATGGCAAAATATAAAATTAATTTATAATTTTTTTTTACTATATTGCGCAGTGACAAAAATTAATTTGAATTATGAAGTATAAAAGCACTTGCATAAACAATAAAATCTCAATTTATTAATAACCAACCCTCACTCATAAAACAAAATACAATTATAATATTTCTGATTACGAAAGCGAAAACTAATTTCAATTCAATAATATTTATTATTCTTTGTTATCAAAAAAATTTACAACATATGTTTGCGTTGTTATGTTTTTGCTAAAGTTAAAGAAACAAATTTATTTTAATTCCTAAGGTTTCAAACTATTTTAATAAATTAATTTCTGTGTAATGTGTGTTGTTATCCTTAAAATCAATATCATGGAAAATTGAACAAAGGAAAAAGGTGAAACGCTTATTTTTGTTTAAACAAAGTTACGAAAACAATGAAGTAGGTGTTTTCAATTTTTTTATTATTCATCTTTACCTGAAAATCTTTGACTCTTCTACTCCTAATTATCCTAAATTTAGTTCGGTCTAAAAAGATCAAAGTATTGAAATCCTGTCAAAAATGGCGAAAAATTTAGTTGGTCCAAAACAACTTTTCTCGACGTTTTCAAAGTCCCTGAGTCTGAAAAAGCAAAAAAAAAAATGTCCGTCCGTCTGTCTGGATGTCTAGATGTCTAGATGTCTGTACCCATGGAATCTCGACAATGGCTTGCCGATTTGGAATTTTTTTTCGCCAATCTGTTTCTATGGTCAAGGCAGAGATTTGTAAAGCTTTTAAAGACTATACGTCAAGAGGACGAGGTACCTGCCATACGAATTGACCCAAAACACCTGGTTACATGTATGTACATATTTTCGATTTTTTTATATTATGCTGGTTTGATTACACTACCCTGCAAAATTTTGCCCCTGGACAATGAATAGTTGTTTCCAAAGTAATTTTTCACGCTGGATCTGAATCCGGGCTCAGAATTGCTCTATCACGTCAGGTTTTTTAGATATTCTAACCTAAAAGTGCCAAAAACACTGTTTTTTGCCATATTTGAGGTTATGTAGTAATGCAGTTTTTACTTTTTTATAAAAGCCATGTATGGGATCTTATTGTACTTCCTCTTTCAAATACCGTGGAATTTGCTCAAATATAATTTTTTTCGCCGAGATATCGCATTTTCAAATTTGCATATTCGTGAATTCTGTATAAAAACACTACCCTGCAAAATGTTAAAAATTTTGGTACCACTTGACAATGAATAATCGTTTCCGAAGTAATTTTTTACGCTGAATCCGAATCTGGGCTCAGAATTGCTCTATCACGTCAGGTTTATGAGATATTCTAACCTAAAAGTGCATATATACCGCAGGTATAAAAGGTAGTGTATTACCAGTATACCGACAAATTCACGAACTTGCAATTTTGAAAATGCGATATCTCGGCGAAAAAATAACATATAAACTCAAAGGTATTTGATAGAAGAAGACTTGTACTATAAGATCCCACACATAAACTTTTGAAGAAAAAAAAAATCGTGGTGCTAGATAACCTCAAATATGTCAAAAAACAGTGTTTTTTGCACTTTTAGGTTAAAATATCTCATAAATTTGGAGGTTGAGTTGAAGTTGAGTTGGAGTTGAGTTGGGGTTGGATTAGTATGTAGTGAGCAGTTAACCAATTTTATATATATATATATATATATATATGTATATATATATATATATATATATATATATATATATATATATATATATATATATGTATATATATATATATATATATATATATATATACATATATATATATGTATATATGCTGGATTAGCTTTTAGTGAGCAGTTAAACTGAGGATTAGTGATTTTTTTATAAAAATTTTATAGGGTTTCTATATCTTATCCGATTTTGATGAAATTCAGCATTTCCAATGGAAATGGGATTTTCAAATTATTTTTGGATGAAGATCTGGAACATGGCCAAGTAGGATGTAACTTGCCTATTTCTCAATGGATTATTATGAAATTTGACCTGTGCGTTGGAATTGGGATTCTAACATGTTGTTTGATTTGGAAATTGCATTCTTAAATAATTTTAAGATTAATTTCTAGAATATGGGCAATTAGGAGATACGTTAGCTATTTTTACCCAATGATGATGAATATTGATGTTTCCAACTAATAGAAGGAAATGTGACACTGTGACAATGGGTTATTAGGAATATGTCAATATGGCTTTTAAGATGGTGCTGATGAGATTTCTGTAAATCATACAGCTATTGAAGTTCTTTTAGGCAGCGTAAACGTCTATTTCAATTGCTTAACGATCAAGATTATCTTCTAAATAATATTCAAGTTCGCCTACAAACTTTTCTCGCCAAACCTTTGCTTTAAACGTTTGGTACGTTTCCCTGAGTATTTAGTGTCAGAGCTGTAAGTTTGGCAATGCTTAATAAAATGAAGTGTGTGGTGGTCACGCGCTGAAGAATTAAAACTACTAACGATAGTGTAGAGTCTCGGAATTAGCAGTATCATTTTAGAATCACCTTTCTATCACAAATCTTGAATTTTTCATCATAATCGATCAAGGAATAGCCAAGTTCTATCCCAATTGCCTATATTCCAGAATTTCATCAAAAATCATTTTAGAATCATATTTCCAACACAGATGTTGAATTTCATTATAATCGGATAAGAAATGGGTAAGCTCAGTCATACATGGCATTGGCCATATTCCAGAATTTCATACAAAAACTATTTTAGAATTCCATTTCCAAACGCACATGCCAAATTTCAAATATTCGGTTGGGAAATAGACAAGTTTCATCCCACTTGGCCATATTAAGTTTACCCAAAAATTATTTTAGGATTCCATTATTGAAATAGATAAGTTTTATCCTAATTGGCCATATTTAAGCAAATCCACACGCCAAACAAATTCACACGCCAATTTGAACCAAACTTTACACAAATATTGTTGTTCGAGGTTGAGCTTAAGACTGACTTAAGAGATTCAGTTTGGGGTTTATTTGGGAGTAGACTTAAATTTGAAGACAGAATATGATGGAACGTGTGTATTTTTTTTTTTTTTTTTTTTTCTCGCTGGCGCTACATCCCACAGAGGGATTTGGCCGCTTCATATTGAAATTTCGTAATCATTTTTACAACGGATAATGAGTGATTAATTCATTGATCCTTACATTAACCAGCCGTGATTTTTTCATCACCCGCCGGGAATCGAACCCGGGACCTCCGGAGCTTAAAGCAAGCATGCTAACAACTGTGCCACCGGGGCGGCGTGTGTATTCCATAACCGATTATTATGAAATTTGATGTATGCCTTGGAAATGAAATTTTTTTCAATTCTGGAATATGGCCAAAAGTATCATGGAGCTTTCCTATTTCTTAACCGAATGAAGGAAATTCGACAAATAGGTTAGAAACTGCATTCTTAAATGATTTTAAAATTTAATTTTGGAATATGGGCAATTAGGATATACCTTAGCTATTTTTATCGATTTCTGATCACCGAATGAAGTTTCAGCCCGTTATATTTTTAATTTAGGTTAACTCAAACTTTAAATTTAAACTATTAACAAATTGTCTAATTTTACAATCACAATTATAAATTGAATGATGAAATTAAGTTCCATCAAGCAGATGTTTGTACATTATATATAATTATGTACGTTACTAATAAAAATGCTCGAGGCTAATGAAAATTATAGTAAAATTTAAACCAATTTTGAGTCATACGTTAGCCGTAAAAAGTTGTGATAAAACTATTAAGATTAGGTTAGATACTTTCCTTTTTGGTCCTTTTTTTTGTTGTTGTTGCTAATCTATAATATTTTCTATCCTAATTTTTATGTACATGTATAAATATCCAATATTAATTTTCCTGTCGACCCTTTTCCTATGTATATTAGTTTTGTTTGCTTGTACCCTACAACACTTCTACAACTTGTATTCATCTTGGTGCTAAATAAATCATACCTACCTATTGAATTATTCAGAAGCCAAAAATTTGTAAAAAACCAAAATTTGAAATTATTCTAATGGTCCTTTTTTGGGTTTAACTTGGGTTTGTCACTCCTTGATAAATAACATAGTTTTATTTTTTGTGTTGTCGAGACGACTTTATAAATATTCAATTATTCAATAAAGTATTGATGAAACTAATAATTTGTTTATTTTCAATCAATAAACGTGGTGTACGATTAGCATACTTGTGTTTTTTGTTATTTTTATCAAATGTACAGGACGTTTTATTTAGCTAAGCATAATTTTTTAAAAAATCGAATTTATTTCATCTAATATTAATTCTGAACTTTTTGGTGTGAGGTTTGTACTCATTTTACTAAAACAAAACTCTTACACCGGCACATAAAAAAAAAAAAAAAAATCGGAACCCGAGGTCTGACATGTCAATTCTTATGTATTTTGATGGGCTGAATACGAATCCGATGCTGAATACGAATTTTGCTGATTTATCGGTCACTTTTTAGGAGTCAAAGGCAATGTTGGACGAATTCATCTGCCGTTCATTCGAGCCGGATAGGGAGCCCATCCAAATTATCCAATAAAATCACCAACGCAAAGTATTCCAAAAACAGAATATTGAAGAAAGGCGCCACGACGATAATAACACAACAACCTAGCCACGCTATCGATTATCAGCAGTAATATCCCAAGAGCATTGATAATTTCCCGAAATAATTTTATTATATTTTTCGAAAGCACGTTGCTTGGTAACAGCCCGAAACCGTAGGCTGAGGGCTGTTACCTAAAAGTAACGTGCTTGAGGAAAATATAATAAAATTATGAGGTACTTATCAATGCTCGAGGGGTATTCGACGAGAATTTTTTTTTCAATTTTATTTTATTCTAGTAGTAAGGCTGCTAGATTGTAAATTGTTCTATGAAAGTGTCATTTTGAAACAATATTTATTGTAAAATAAAACTATAAATTCTTTTCATCTAGTAGCCAGAGTATGTTTTTCTAAAATAGCAAGCCCATTAAATCGATCAATTTCGAGTCACGTGTATAAAATAAACCAATCAAAATAACATTACACTGATAACTTCCCTAACTATCAGTGTAATGTTATTTTGATTGGGTAATTTCGTACACGCGACTCAAAATAGACTGATTTAACAGGCTTGCTATTTTAGCAAAAAAAATTCGAGGTAATAGGTACCAATCCAATGTCATATAATAAACCACGTTTATCGCCATATACGATCTGCAAATATTGGTAAGGTGCACAGATTTATTAAGTGAATTTGCCTAAAGTGAGAATTATATTCAATAATTGAACAATTATAAATTGCGTGAAAAAAAAAATTGTGAATTCAATTGCTAAAATGACCGCTTTATAAGCACTGAAAAAAGCAATTTTTAGATATACATAGAAGCTATAATGTATGTGATTGATCCTCAAATTGAGTCCCAAATAGACGAGTTTGAACCAAAATATTATTCAGTGACGGTAAAGCTCAATAAATGGATACGTACATTAAACGAAAATGAGCATAGTGCTGGAAAATTCGATGAGACCACATTGAATGTTACTCAACACCAATCCGCAGAGATAAAATTAAAAAAGTTAAGCATACCACCACTTTCTGGTGAATACACAGAATGGCCTAGCTTGGATGACTTATACAATACGTCAATACATAGTAAAGATTATCCAGCAGTTCAAAAATTTTAATATTTGAAAAGCTTGTTAATTGGGAAGGCAGCACAGTTAATTAGATACATCACTGTTTCAGAGGCGAACTACTTCGAAGCATTTTCTAAATTGGTTGAACGGTATAATCGTAAAAAATATATAGTGAATGCGTTCATTCGTACATTTATGGATCAGCCGTCCATAAATAAAGTCACCAGCTCCAGCATTAGAAAATTGCGAGATATGTCGGATGAAATGCTTCGTGGATTGAAGGGATTGGATACCATTCAGAAACCAGAGACAGTTGGTTGATCTATATTTTGATCAAGAAATTAGACCAGGAAACGAAGATGTAGAATACCCAACTACAAAGGAGTTTTTTGATTTTTTGAATAAAAGGTGTCACGCGTTGGAGTCCATGTCGTCGTACACTAGTCACAGAAGCAACCGAACCAAAAAGAGAAACATGAAGCTGCTCCACATGTAAGGTTGAAACACATTTACTTTTCGAGTGTAAGCAGTTTGCAAAAATGCCACTAGCCAGCAGGAAGGAAGTTATATCAGAAGACAAGCGATGTTACAATTGTTTGATGAAGTGACATAGTGTAAGATTTGCCACAGAAAACACCACAGTTTATTGCATGAGGACACCACTCATGTAAATACATCCAGGCATATTACATCATTGCAACAACGTTCGAATGATTCTAAACCATCATCCAGCAAGGAAGGCGAACCTGAAACGAAAGTGTACTGAACAACAATTATGTATGCTATGCAAGCCATTTTTCCAACCGCCGTAGTTCGAGTAAAGGGCGTAAACGGTGAATTTAAACCAATGCGTGCATTTCTGGACTCAGCGTCGCAAGTCACATTTATCACGGACGCTTGTATGTATGCAAAAATTGGGATTGATGGTAACCAAACCAGTGGGCACGAACAAAACGAGTTACTCAGTTAGAAATCGAGCCAAGATCATTTACGGAGCCGGGATTGAAGGTGCAAGCCTATGTAGTACCAAAGATCACAACTTTAGAACCAGCATCCAAGATAGACTGCGCAGAACGGCAGAACTCGATAAGTTAGACCCATAAACCTTGCTGATCCGAACTTTTACAAAAATGGCAATATTGATCTACTGAGCGTTGAGGTGTTCTTCGCCATAATATTGTAGAAAACAAGTAACTTAGACTGTCATCGCGTCTTGTAGCTCAAAAAACAAGATTTGGTTGGGTAATTGGTGGACAAGTCTCTAAGAATAAAGGTGAGAACGATGTGGTTAATTTTAACGTTACCATGGAGGTAGATTGCACGTTACGTATGTTTTGGGAGATTGAGAGTATTCCAACCATCAACGATCTAACAGAGGAAGAAAAATATTGCAGAGTTGTTTGAAAAACCAACCCAAAGAAGTGAAGATAGAAATTCGTGGCGAAATTACCGGTCAACGGTAAATTAACAAGCCTTGGGTCCATCTATTTCGTGGCGAAGCAACGATTTAAGGCGATGGAGAGCAAATTTATGCGAAATCCTGAATTTAAGGAGCAGTATCATAATTTCACGAATGAATATATTCAATTAGGCCACATGGAGAAAATAAATGAAGGCATTAGCATGGACGACTACTTCTTACCAAATCATGGAGTTATCAAAGACATCAGTACAACCACGAATATGAGAGTAGTCTTTGATGGATCATCAAAAGATGTCAACAGATTATCTATAAATGATTTATTGAGGACAGGACCAACCATTCAATCATCGCTGCTAGACATTTTACTGAGATTTCGCACACACCAATACGTTATTTCGGGTGATGTAGAGAAAATGTATCGGCAGGTTTGGGTACACCCAGATGACGCATGGATGCAGAACCTAAAACGCAAGGTGCAATGATGGAAAATCTATAACGGAAGATGAGACAATAAAATTATTGTGCTTAAAATGGAGTCCAAACTTAGACGGTTTCTGCTTCTCAGTTTGACTTGCACAAAGAACCATTCATAGCAAAAAAAACTCTTCCAGAGTTTATGGTTGCGGGACTTAAGATGGGATGATTAATTACCAGATGAGGTATGCAACAGGTGGATTGCGCTTCGCAACGAACTGAAGGTAGGTTGCAATTTAGTGATGAAATTGAGCTGCACGGCTTCTCCGATGCCAGTGAATTGGCAAACAGTGGAGTGGCTTATGCTAAGACACGTAATTATATTTATTTAATTGGAGGAAAAACCAAAGTTTCACTAATTCGGCAGTTGAGCTTACTCAGGTTAGAGTTGTTTTGAGCAGTTTTATTGACTGAGCTGGTCAATATTATTCAGGCTTCATGGGCGCACATAAAAATAATCCGTACGGTGTTATGATGCTATAGCAAGATCGTGCTAGATAGGTTGTCATCACACCCGAAGAAATGGAATCCTTTCGAGGCGAATAGAATTTCCATAATTGTAGATCAATTCCCACGTGAATTCTGGTGGCATGTACTATCCAAATATGATGCAGCAGATTGCGCTTCACGAGGCATAACAGTAGACGATTTTGTTAAGGAAGATTGCATATGGTGGAACGGTCCAGACTAGCTGTAGCTGGAAGAAGAACGGCGACCAGAGCAGAGGTCATGCTATCAAACCGAAGTCGAGAAGAAACGCAAAAACCTGGACGTGTTATTGACTCCTGCTAATAACTTCTTCGATGATTTACTTAAGAGATACAGCTGATAAGGAAAACTTAAGAGGATACTGGCGTACATAAACCATCTCAAATGGAGAAGATATCAAAGAGGGAGTGCTGATAACCGAAGTAAAAGCAGTAACTAAACCCAAGAAGAAATCCTGTGTCTGTCACGAAAAAGGTTTTCATAAGAGCAAGAGATGTCGCGACGCTGGTAATCCATAGGTGTATCAATTATATCAGGTACAAGCCAAACCGTGAACAACAATTAATGGGTGACTCACCACCAGCTCGATGATTTACTGATTACTGCGGGCTGTTAAAGGTTAAATTAATACGACGCCGCGGTCAAATACCCGTAAAAATGTATGTTTGCATTTTTGTGTGCCTTAGCACGGATCAAATTAGACAATGGATCAAATTTCGTGGGCGCAAACAATCAATTGAAGTAGCAGTGAGCCTCGCTTAAGGAAATTAAACAACATATCCAAGATGAATTAAGTAAAGCCGAAATTCAGTGGAGCTTCAACCCTGCCTCTAACCCGCACATGGGTGGCTCGTATGAGCCAGCAGTAAAAGCCCTGAAGTTATACTTACGAAAATAGTTGGCGAAACAATACTTACGCTGGAAGAATTCACTACGTTGTTATGTTAGATTGAGGCCTTAATGAATTCTAAGTGCACTTGGTGGAGATGAACTAGATATTTTGACACCTGGTCATGTTTTAATTTGCAGAAGTTTTGTTGAAATCCCAGAACCAGATTTATCAGCCGAGAATTGATTGGCGCGCTGTGAACTAGTAGTCTAGGTTAAACATAATTTCCAGAATCGTTTGCAGCGCGATTATTTAACTAGTTTACAACGCCACCGTGATCGATTGCACGATTAAAAATTATAACAAAACTGCTAGGGCAGCAGCCTGGTTTTGTGAAGTATCCTTTTTTAAATGTCTCAGGAATAACAAATACCGAGAAAAACATTACGTTAAAAAACAGTGGCCGCTAAGAAACTGTCTTCAGCCAGGAAAACCTAATGCAATTGAAAAACTTTTATTAGATCCCTCAAAAATTCTCTTACCTCCACTACACATAAAACTTGGACTGATGAAGGCATTAGATAAAGAATGCCAATGTTACCAATACATAGCACAACAATTTCCAAAGCGGAGGCTGAAATTAAAGAAGGTATTTTAGACGGACCTCAAATACGAAAACTATTTCAAGACAGAAATTTCGTTAAATGAGAAAGCTGCCTTTTCTTAGTTTTAAACAAGTTTGTGAAAACTTCTTAGGAAACACCAGAAGTGAGCATTACAAAGACATTGTTACAAAGTTTTTTGAAAATTACAGGTGGATGTCTTGAATAAACTTAAAGCTCCATTTTTTGGATTTCCTTCTTGATCACCTCCCTGGCAATTTAGGCGACCATATAGTGAAGAGTAAAGGAAGCGCTTCCATTAGGATGTAAGGGAAAAGGAAAGGAGATATCAGGGAAGGTTTGATGTTAACATGTTAGCGGACTATTGTTGGATGTTCAAGAGAGATGAAGAAACAAATCTGAGAAAAAGACGTAGAAATCCACTTCAAAGGTCATTGGAGGACAAAACGGTACGTTATAAACATCAATGAAACTCTACTTGATCGCTTGGATAGGTCAATGAACAAAAAGTTAATGAAAAGCAACAAACTGTAACTCAATTTTGAGCAGACAAAGTCAAACTGTAGCAAGGTCACGGGAACTCGTTTCAGCTAAACTTTCTTAGTTGAGTTGCACTTTCCTATTGCCAGTACCTTCTATTTGTAACTTACCATATACTCTCTGAATTTCATCATTCTCTCATTCTCTCTGTCATAGTTCAAGTGTGAGTTGGGCGTCTCGGTTTGAGTAACACTTTTATTGTCTGAGTTTTAATATAAGTTGTGCGTCTGGGTTTTAGTATGAGTTTCTTTCTCTGACTTTCTAACAATGGTTTAGTCAAGAGCCATAAGTAATCAAAATATAAAGGTAAATTACTTTGGAATTTTTTTGGCCATTTTCACCTAAAGTTGGGTTTTTTTGGATTACTGAAGTGTGTTTGAAAAATGAAGTGGCTTCTATTAGTCATAAAAATCCCTTAAATGTTATCAAACAAAATCCATCACATGCTTACACATTCTATTTTGAGCTAATTTATAATAAAATCCTAACCTCTTAATTTGCAATGGAATTGAATTATAAAGGGAAGGATTTGTTAAACGACCTACAACAACTTTTGGCCGGGATTAGGCGAAAGTCACAGGAATTAAACCAAGAAATTTCCTAAAAAGGTAATAGGGCTCCATATAGAAAACACAAATAGAGTTATTAGTAAAACAGATGATTTGGTCAATAAGGGACTAAAGTTTGTATACGGATAAATTAATACTATTTAAAAGATTCAAATTATCCCGAGGGAACGTGGAATTTTAGAGTATATATCGAAATTAAAGTCACCTGATTTATACATTTCATCGAACAAGACAAATAATTAAACATACCTAATTCTACAGGGTATTTTTTAAATTGATCATACTTACTCTTACTAGTTTATGGAGGGTTATAGACGTTACCAATTAATCTTTTACGACCATTTATGAAAACATTGATAAATAAAAACTCTACATCCGAGACTAACAATTCTGGAATGGAAGAAGGTGTGGTAACTAATCTATCCTTAATATGATCACGTATACAAACATATACATAAACCACTATAATTAAGGGGAGGTGCTGCCCTATCTTTCCTAAATATATTAAAACCTTTGATGGCAAAAGCTGAACTAGCGATATTTGGGTTTAATAGGGTCTTGGAAAAATAGAGTATATCGACTGAATCACCTTTAGATATGTGACAAATGTCGGCAATATTTGGGACCAGACTTTGTACGTTTAAGCTAGCTAGACCTATTGACCAACATAGATTTTAAAACTATATTTTGAGTATTAAATGACATGACTTAAATCAAAATCAAAACTTAAGCATAAACACGATGTGGGCGCGATTGATGTGCAATACTTACAAATAATTTTTTTTTTAATTACATAGTGGCTAATTATAGACCAATTTATAAATTTCCGTTTTTTAAAACATTTTCAAGTCAAAAAATTTGAATAAACTTCCAGTCACAAAAAAAAATTGTTATTATTATGAACTAGAAAATTGTTTTTTCTTGTTTAGGTCATAATAATAACAAACTTTTGTTGTGACGGGAAGTTTCTTGAAATTTTTTGCCTTGAAAATGTTTTAAAAAAACTGAAATTCAGCACATTTTTATAAATATTTATTAAATAAAATTTAATAAAACATAAATTGGTCTATAATTAGCCACTAATTAAGAAAACATATATGTATATAATATGATAAGATTCCGTTAATCAGTGATTAATTACAAATAAAAGTAAAGAACGCTTCATCCAGCTCCAAAATGAACATCGATTACTGGAAATCTAATACGAAAAGAAACAAAAAAAGTATCAAATACCTAGAAAAAATAGGAGGAAGGAACCAATACTCATCCGTAAAGCCCCAATTTATGCCCCAAAACTAGCCTAAATATAAATACCATTTTTCTTTTTCACGATTGTAAAGTGAAGTTAAGTGAAATGGTTGACATCGCGTAAACATTTCAAAAGAATGTTTAGAAAATATCTTGCATGGACTTTTGAATATAATAAATCTTAAACCAATGACGAGTGCCGCGTTCGCTCACTATCGATCAATGTTTGTGAAAAAAAAAATGTTGGAAAATCGTTGGGTGGAGAATATTAAGTTAAATGGAGAAGATTGAAGATTAAGTAGAAATATTGCCAAAAAAGTTGGGTTTTATTATCAGTCGTAATGTAACTAATGCTTAATTTCTATCGATCATTAATTACAGCACGTGTAATACAATACATCTTTCGGTCCAGCGATATCACAATTCATCCATTTGCTTTGAGTAAGAAAAAACTTGCTTTATTGGAGGAAATAAAAACGAGGAAAAACGTTCTTTTTGGTAGTTTTAATTCCAATACTAAACAGGAAAAGGAGGCAGCATGGAAAGAGGTCAAAGAGACAAAGACTGAAGATATGCTAGAGCCTAGAGATAATCTCTTTGGCTTGTGGAAAAGACGAACTTTGCTAAAAAGTGATTTGTATATAATCATATTACATATTTAATTTGTATTAATTAAATAGGCAAAGCGAGATAAGAACGGTCATATAACCGGATTGAAGAGCGGCAAGGCCTGCGAGTATGACGAAATTGATAATTTCATACTTGACATTTTGGAGTGAGATTCTGAAGTGGTAATAGGCCTAAATTTACCAGAAAGCTATGGTGAGTCAAGTAACTCAACGAAACCAAATGCATCAATTAACGATTCAAATAATACCATCAAAAGGAAATGCGAAGAACTAAGAAACGAAAGTAAACGTCCAAATAGTGAATTTCAAAATTAAGATCGACAATTAAAACTTGTGCTGATGAAGGAAGAAATTTACCATCGACGATTACAATGTCTCAAGCTAGAAATGGAACTTAATTTAACGCCATCGGAAATAGCATATGATTTAGTGCCCATACGAGATCGATGTACAACACATCCCGAAACCACAACAGATATAAATTCTGACATTTTAATTGAGGTTTTAGAATTAGAAAATTAAATTATTACATGTTTCACATTTTTATTTTATTATAAATTTAAATTATACGGTTTATCTGAAGAAATTTAAAATATTATTTAATTTTTCGATCGCGCTCTGATTCATTTCGTGTTCAGCTTCCAATTCCAGCAATAAATTATTGTTGTTTGTTGTTACTTCCGTGCCATCAACCATCAATAAATTCCCCCTTCTACGTTCTCGAGCTATCGTGTAAGCAATATTGTGTATTGTTGAACAAGTGAGTACAATTTTTGATGCGGTTCTAGGATCTAGTCTTAAATAATTCAAACAAGGGAACTTTTCTTTTAAAATTCCAAAATTATCCTCAACTAGACGACGAGTATTTTTATGTGCTTTATTAAAATTTTTGACAGACGTATCCCCTGAATTTTTATTTATCAGTTATTTATCGGCTTCCAAGCCAATTGGTATTGACGGCGTAAAATAAATTGTTCGATCCGCATATCATCATTACATTTAGTGAATGTTTTCGGTGTCTATGAACAAACATAACTTCGTTATTTGATGGTGCATCAATATTAATTATTGTACCATCAACACATCCACAAACATTTGGAAACCCTCCTTTTATATAAAAATTAGGGGCAATGTCCGCCACGTTTTCCGGCCAACACGCAATTTTTGAAAATACATTTTCGCCTATTGCGTTACAAACGCGACTTACTGTGGTGCAAACAGTCCCCTTCGTAACGCAGTGCATTGTAGCCACACCATGATATTGACATCCATTGCCAAGCAAATGAAGGCACAGTAACAGTTGTTGTTTTGGAGTCAATGCCTTATTTTTTTGTGGTTTTGTGCTTAATTACATCCCCGATAAGTTGTAAAATATATTCTGCTTGCTGATAATTTATACGGAACGTTTCTTTAAATGAAAATTCGTTGGATATACTAAAATTTATCTTCGTTTGATACATCCTCTTATTTATTACATCGTTTCCGTATAATAATTCACGTCGAATCATTTTTACGACCGATATGTGCATTATACGAGCAACAACTAATCACAAAATGCAATGCAAATTTTCCTTTAGCAAAAAACATGAAAAAATTTCAAACAACTGAACAATAAAAACCCAATAACAGTTTGGTTTTGTATTATAATTGAAGTCTAAGCACTAATCATTTTGCATTTTTTGTAATTTTAAGATAATTTGCGTTTATTGTAAAAAATCATTATGTATATTGTTTATATAAATGCTATTTCGTAAAATTAACAACTATAAGTGATTATTTTTTTACTAATCATGAATATAAGAGCAATAGCAATAAAGTCATATTTGCAAAGTTTTTATGACCAGTTAAATTCTTAGCACTTAGCAAAATTTTGCAATATTTTTGGTTAAATAGGCCCTTGGTTAGAGAAAAACAGAAAGCGCAAAAAATCTGGCATAATAACAGAGCCTTCTAGAGTATAGAGCCATAATCATTATGACGTATTTTTTGGGATCGGTACTAATGCCCGTATTACAAAATCCAGAATAAACAATCCCGTAGATCACAATAAAACCGTATTAAAAAATCCTGTATTTCATAATCCCGTATTTCAAAATTTCGTAGTATGAATTTTTACGGGATTACGGAATTAATCAAATTAAAAAACAATTTTTGGTTTTGTGTAATTATTTCTTGTAATTTTTTTTAATAAATAGTTTTAAAAATAATATTATTTAATTTACAACTAAATTATTCGTGATCTATGTATTGACGACTTGCACCGTGTGCTCTAGCGGTAGGAATTGTAATCGAAAAAATAATGCAACTTTGACGTTTATCTTAAAATTAAAAGGAAAAATCTGCACAGATTTTTAAAACCATAATATTTATTAATATCGTTAGTATTTTATTAATAAAAATAATAATATTCAAGTGTAAACATCTAGCTTTATATATAATACTTATAACTTAATTAGAGTTATGGATTTTGAAAGGGATAAAAAAGTTTTAACTCGCGGAAAAATTGAATGTAGGGTTCCACAATGTAAAACATATAAAAATCCTGGCATTTCAATGCATATGATTCCAAAGGATGTATTAAATTCTAAAGCACAGAAAGCAAAATGGATGATTGCTTTAAAAATGGGAAAAGATTTACCCAAAAACATGGCGTTCGTGTTCGAGCTAGTTTGAGAAATTCAGCATTTCCGACTAAAAACTTACCAGTTTCGTCAATTATAAAAAAAAAAATTGACTCGGATCGGTCGATGATTTTGATTAAGAATTGTATGCTGTAATAAGCTTATGTAACAACGTATGATTTTATATTTTAGCTCTAAAGAATCCAGTGAACTACCAGTAGACTCATGTCTTTTCAGGCACGACGTTATGGAACCGATACGCTATAATTCGGTCGCAGTTCAATGTGAAATCAAAGTAACCAACAAAGGAACGCAGGCACACTTTGGAATGCCTGTTTATATTACTTCATTCTGGGATACGGACAGCAAATTGAATACTAAAACTGGAATTCCAACGATGGCCATTTTAAATAAACTGGTAGAAATATGTCGAACTGTTATTCCTGGTCCTGAAATGAGTAATATGTCATTACAAAACAAAATACCCATGACCATGCATTTATTGAAATCGAACCGTTCATTCGCGGATATAATGATTGATTTTCAATTATCTTATAAAAGTGTTAAGCTGTATTTCTCAGAAACCGTACAGCTTTTATCTGAAGTTATGCGGGATTTAATTTACATCCAATCGAGAGAAGAGAATATGAGAAGCCTTCCTAAATGTTTCAAACATTTTAAAAATGTGATTACAATTCTGGATTGTACCGAAAGCAAGATTGCAACATTTAGATGCCTAAAATGCAGAACGAGGTCATACGCACACTACAAAAGTGTACACACCTTTAAAATTTGATTGGAGTATCTCCATCAGGAATGGTAAATTATATCAGCCCTGTGGTTGCCGGAAGGTCGTGGGATAAATCGATCTTTAATCTTACTGATCTTCTACAAAAACTAATCCCAGGTGGCGGAATTATGGTCGATAAAGGATTTATGATCGAAGATGTCCAACGAAATACGGAAATTGCAACAGCAAGAGTTCACATCGAACGTAGAATTGCTAGGATTAAAAGTTTCAAGGTGCTTTCAGAAATGGCTCATCATTCTCTCTTACCTTATATAGATGATATTATAAGGGTAATTTGTGCCCTTTCAAACTTATGTGCCCCTATTTTAAATGACGATAAGTTTTTGTAAAATAAAATACAATTAGATAGCTAATTAACAAAAAATATATTTTCAAATAAGAAATAAAGGCCACTATGTAATATATAGTGAAAATTGGGCCCCTCGTTTTTGTACTTTCGCATGAAGATAGAGTCTTGAAATTGAAATATATGTTTAATCACATCTTTCGAAACATGTCTGCAAAATATGAGCAGCAGCCTTTTCTTCGTTTTCCAGAAACTGAATTTTTACTAGACCAATTTTTACATGTGTAAGCATGGGAAAGCATAGAACAATGGCATTTTACATATGTTCGCATTGAGATACAATTTAGATTTTTCACATACATGTTATATAAGAATCGTAGAACAACATACTAAAAATTCTCTAGCAGGCCCTTCCTTGTTCGCATACAATTGGACTAAAAATATTATTTTTATGCAAAAGATGTCTGATACACATCACTCTCAATCTCAATCACTACAATTTGGTTCATAACTTTTATGTTTATATAACAATCACATATACCGCTAAATACACTCCCGAGCAACTGGATCGACTAGACCATCAAAACGCATATTTTTTTAAAATGGCTGGATCGATTTTCGGTAAACAACCTTCTTTTGACAGCCTAGTATTTTATCTTTTCAAGGATACCTTTATCATTATAATCCATACAGTATTTTTCAAATTAAAGCAGTCTTAGCAAAATGCGATGTTTCGGTGAAAACAATTGGCGTGATGCAATCTCCTGTATAATGCCACGTTGACCGATATTTGTCGTCACTTATGAGTCAGACGTTGACCTGAACAAATCTCTACCAGTTTAATTCATTGTTTCCTTAAAATCATTGATACCACTCCAGAAAAACCGGCACAAGTTGTTGCTTTATTGCAAGAAGGACGCAATCAACAAGAAGTCGCTCGTCAACTTAACATGAGCCAATCTGCTATCTCAAGAGTATTCAGAAGGTTTCAGGAAACTGGTACCTTCAATCGAAGACCACAAACCAGCCGGTTTCGGTGTACATCAGAGAGGGACGATCGATTTATCGTCCTAACTTCACTGCGAAATCGCCATCTCACGGGCGTCGATGTGCAGCAGGAGCTAAGACAAGTTCGAGATGTAGCTGTTAGTCAATGTACAGTAAGAAGACGCTTAAAGGAAGCAAACCTCACTCCAAGACGGCCCGCTAGAGGCCCAAAATTGACAACACGCCACCGCAAACAGCGACTCGAATTTGCTCGCGAACACATCAATTGGAACATCGAGCAATGGACGTCCGTTATATTTACTGACGAGTGCAGAATATGTCTCCATGGTAGTGATATGAGAGACCGGGTCTACCGGCGTCCAGGAGAGCGATTTTCGCAGTGCTGTTTGGCTGAAACAGTCTAATACGGCGGCGGTTTGTGTATGGTGTGGGCTGGCATATCGTTTGAGAGAAAAACAGATCTTGTTTTCGTACCTGGTGGAGGCCGTGAAGGAGGTCTGACCGCTGAACGATATATCGAGGGCATTCTCTTGGATCATGTAGTGCCCTATGCAGGATATATAGGGGAAGATTTCATATTGATGCATGACAATGCCCGGTGTCACACAGATCGAACCACTCGACAGTTCTTGGATGAGGTCGGACTCGAGACGATGAGATGGCCAGCACTCAGTCCAGACATGAATCCAATTGAGCATTTATGGGACGAACTAAAACGGAGGGTCCGAGCTAGAAATCCGATACCATCTAACATCAGTGACCTGAAGATTGCGTTAGAGGAGGAGTGGGGTGCGATCCCCCAAGTATTTGTCAAAACCTTAATAAGGTCAATGGGGAACCGCATGCGAACCGTTGTAGACACAAGTTGGGCCATACTTATTATTAACCAATAAAATTATTTTTGTTTTGCTTGAGTTTTTTGTTGTAATTTAATTTTAAACACCCCCAATATTTTTTGCTTAATCATCAATTTTGGTTGCGTTTTCATACAAAATTCATTACAAAAAAAAGTACTAAACCAATTTTCATAAAAATAGTGCCATTTTAAAGCAAAAATATCAGGCTTTCAAAAAAATAATGTCTTATGAAAATCGGTTTGACCGTTCTAACAAAAATCGCCCTTATGTGAGCGCTTAAGGTTTTAGTCGATTCAGTTGCTCGGGAGTGTATAACAGACTATACAACTAGAAAATAGACCAACCAGATAGTTCAATTTTTCTTAGTACGCTATATAACATCGGTTATCTGCGTTGCTAAGTTGTGTTTCGCTAAACACAACTAGTGGTGTTTCGGCCACAAACAAATAAATCATATTGACGATTGTAAAAGTAAGAAAAGCGCCTCTTACGGAAGATAGAAAAAGTGGGCCGGATACATACAAATTGCGACGCAACCATATTAAATATGTTATCAGCGCTTGCGGATA
Source organism: Tipula helvola (assembly GCA_963556165.1). Lineage (NCBI taxonomy): Eukaryota > Metazoa > Arthropoda > Insecta > Diptera > Tipulidae > Tipula > Tipula helvola. Next base: position 284,876,773 of record OY744482.1, read on the forward strand.
CATTAAAATCGAGACCCTCCAATCGTCAATTATGTTATAATCATATCATCCATGAATATAAACAAACAATTAATATTTTTGACATTTCGCAAAAGTGAGTTAATTTGGTGCAGTTTTTATTTGGTTGTGTAATATATTTGGCTGATTCGTTATATAGTCTTAACGTATACAACTCTAACTTCGAAAATAATCTAAATATACAGTTGCGGACTCGATGTGTTACCTAGGAAACACATCTGGTCCTCTCAACTGTATATTAGATTATTTTCGAGCCTCTTGTTGTATAACTACTGTTGTATAAATCGTATTTCAAGTCTTGTTTGGAGTAATTTAACTTGTGTGTAACATAATCTTTAGGACTATTACAATTTGTTAACTTGTGTGTTCATCATCATTAGAACTATTTGACTTGTATGTTAAATCATCATTAGAACTGTTTGACTTAACACTAATGGGTTCAGAAGGTAAAATGTACTTTTTATATTTATTTTGCATGTAATCTCATAAAATTATTTATTGTAGTTGAACGATCTCATATTCTCTGTGGCATATGTAAGTCACGCATATTAAAATGACGAGGAGTTTGCACTTTAGGAGCACCTTCTTTATGGACAAATGTTACTACATACTCAGAAAGCGTAGGAAAGTCATATAATCCAAATAGTTATGCTTATGCCTGTTTGAAGTGTCATTCAAGATTAAAGTTAGAAAGATATCACTTACTACCTGGTAATACAGCTGAGGGTAATACTGTTGACAATAATTTGCATGATTATGAAATGGATATAACTCCTGATAGTTCTTGTTGCACTACATCTTCAGAGATTGATTTCCAGGCTTCAACCATGAATAGTACAACTTCATTTTCGACATTAGAAAACACAAGTACTGAATCTCAATCTGAATTTACATCGGAATTTCTCAGTTGTCAAGCAAAGTTTCTTCTGTTCCAAGAAATGGAATTACAGTCAATCTTCCTAGCTGCTCTGGTCATGAAGGCAGATTCTAGTTACAAGATCTTTATACTTAACGAAATGAAGAATTTGTAAGATGCAAAATTGAAAGTTGATTTTCGTCAACTTGTATTCATCAGTTATGGTTAGAATTCATTCCTAATGGTACTGGAGCCGAATCAATATTAGGATATTACTGTAAGTGCAAAACTGGGAGCAGAGTTGTCGGTACATGCAGTCATATAACTTCAGTGATATGGTATTTGGGCTACGCAAGACACAACCCAAATGTATTATCAAAGCACCGCAAAGGTCTAGCAGATAATATTATAAATGCTATGAATTCTGGCTGTCAAATCTCAGACTCCGATTCAGATTGAGTCTCTACATAACTTGTTCTAAAGTTACAATAGTTTAGTTAGGAATGTTTCTATGAATAAGTTTGTTTTGCTCCTTCCAAAATAATGTGAATTTTTTATGCTGCTTATTTTGGAATAACGTTATTTCTACGCTTATCCAAAAATTCTCCGGTAAAATAAACACGATAATAAATGAAATACCAATTGAATACAATTTTTAGATTTTTGATTAATAATGATCGTTAGTGTGCAAATTAATTATACAGCCCCGTACTAAATGATAGCCCCACTCCTAATTTAAGATTTATTTCATTTCAAATAAATTCTTTTAAAATTCTACCTTTGCAAAAATAATACTTTTCACTTTACCAATGCGTGCTATAAATAGAAGTCATTATTCCCTGCGGCGTCATGAAAAATTTATGGGTAACCCTCATTTAGTATGGTAATAAAAAATAGCCGCACACAATATTTTATTGTTTTTAATAGGAAATAAATATAAAAAGCACAGTTATAAAAATGATTTTTTATTCCAATTAATATGTTGTGTTTCGGCCATTGTTTTTAATTATTTCGAAAATTCGATTTGGCATACTTTTGTACAAGTTTTGGCATATTAATTTTAAATATTCGCCCGTTCGCGTTGTACTGATGACTTTAGTTCATGAACGCTGCTGTATTGTGTTCCTTCCGCATACACAACTCTGCTGAGTCCACCCCACATGTTTTCGATGATGTTAATGTCGAGTGACCTTGCTGGCTGTTTCAAAACTGGTATATGAGCCTCCGTAAACCAATAATTTACTATCCCGGCTGTGTGTACGGCTGCATTATCCTGCTGGAAAATAAAGTTTGGACCGCCATTTTGTGCACCAACGACTGGTAATGTTTCGGATAGCATGGATTTATACCGGTTGCTGTTAATACGACCGGACATAAACTTCAAATCCGTTCTTCCTCCATAGCCAATTGCACCCCAAACAATCAGAGATCGTTGACGTCTCGATAGCACAAGAGGTTCTTTTCAAAGGTCGTGAAAATAGTATTGCCATTAATCAGGGCTATCCATACATACATACATAAGTTCCTTCGCGAAACGCAATCTGGCATCTTTATGATTTGATAACAGTTGTGGTTTTCTTTGTAATTTTTTGATTTTTATATTATCTGACTCTCTTAATACTTTCCTCACATTACAAATCTTTGTATTAACACCACCTTTAAACGCAATTTGTTGCACGGTGCCAATAAAATTAGAGGCTTTTCGAAAAATTAACCGTTTTTCTCTATCAGTAAGTTCCACTGGCCGGCCTGCACTTTTATGTGAACCGTATAATTGCGAATTTTTTAAATAATTTCGCACTACCTTCCCACTCCAACTAATTTTTTCTGCTATTAAACGGTTACTCATATTACTTTTCTTAATAACGTCAATTTATCCTTTTTCAAACTCGTTCAAACTACCTTTTCTACCCATATTTAAAAAAATAACAAAAATCGGAATAATATTTAACACAATAATATTTTGAGACACAAGAATATGTTTGCACGCTAACAAGCTCGGGTAAATACTGATACAGTGTTCAAAAGAATTTGAAAGTATACCTGAGCTATCTTTTATTACCATACTAAATGAGGATTCTCCAATTGTCCATGATCCCGCAGAAAATAATGATTTGTATTTGTAGCACGCATTGGTAAAGTGAAGAGTATTATTTTTGCATATAGGAACAATTTTAAATGAAATAAATCTTAAATTAGAGGTGCGGCTATCATTTAGTACAGGACTGTACGTCACTTTAATGTGCAAATTAATTATAATTCGCATAATTAGGCTAATATATACCATAATTACTGTTTGGAATATTTTTTTATTCAAAACAAAGCAAGTTATTGAATTTAGAAAAAAATAAAAGTTATAAATGCGAAAACTGCTGTAACACCCTGTAAACAAGTGGGAGGGAGTTGCGAAATATTTTTGCAATTATAAAACAATATACTAAAGAACGACCAATACTAAAAAGTCGCAAAAAATATTTAGAAATATCGAAAAATGATGTATTCCATTTCATGCAGCAGGGCCCAAGCTTATCTATGGGGAAAATAGAAAATACGTTGTTTTAGGCCCAATTTACTATGCTTATCCTATAGGGTCCTCTACAACATATTATGTACCTACATTGATTAAAAATATTTCAGTCTTTAAATAATAAAAGTAAAAAATCACAGTTCATGGTTTGTCATTTCTATATTAAATTAATAAATTCGTATTATTCATTACTAAGAATCAAATGTATCATATTTTTAAAATATATGTTTGAAAGTACTTGAATCACTTATTTGAGAAACCCGATAAGTCCCATAAACATGGTTCTGAGAAAATAAAAAAAAAACTGTCAGTCTATTGAAAATTGTAAGTTTTTTTAGTTTAGCTATAATTGATAAATGTTAATGATTTGTAGGGTTTATAACTCAAACGATGCGCCTTGCTCTTAAAAACGGATATTTCATAAAATGTCAAAAAACTCATAATGGATATATCGGGTTTCTCAATTAAGTGTTTCACTTGTATGTAACGATCAATAAATGTATCGTCTTTATCAACTTGTATAAATTGATAGCTATAATTGTCAAAGGTACAAAATATGACTAAGCCGCAACTTACTAAGTTACAAATTGCAAGGCCTAGTTGGATTTGCCCGTAATACGAATGTTTGTTAACTAAAATATATTCATTTATTTGTATTCTTAAATATTTTAAGGTCGAGAGTACTTGACTTATGTTTTTATATTTCCCTAAAACAGGAGATTTATTCTCCAGTAGTTTCCACTCACTTCCGTTGTAACAAATTCCATCCGGACTTGCCGCAAGAAATGGAAGATCTGGAGATATAATTTTATTTATTTATTTTTCAGATACAAAGTCGACAATTTGACTTGATATAATACAATACTTAAAATTAAAATACAAATAAAAATTTAAAAGAAAAAACAAATAAAACATTTTTTTTTTAAAAAAAAGAATTAAAATTAAAAATACTTTCAGGTCGGAGCAATATGTTGCTTCAACCTACGTTTAAAGCTATCTTTGCTTAAGTAAAAGTCGAACAGATGGTAAATTTTATCAAAACTCTTGGACATCATGTTTACTGGTTCGTTGTCACCATAGTTTGTTCTGTGTTTATTCAGATGAAGGAACTTCCTACTCGGTGCCTTTATTTTAATTGATTCCAGTATAGATGGTGCGTCTATTTGATCTAGTAAAATATTTCCAACAAACGAACACTTTAAAAGCTCTCGTCTATTTTCCAATGTTGTCATTTGATAGGATTTGCATCCAATAAAATATGGTGGCAATCGCTTTAGGTTAACGTGATACGGTAAGTCATGGACGAAATCCCATCCGTCTTTCCACGTTATAAATCGTATAAACTTTTTTTGGACACTCTCAGTATTTTTAATATGTTCATCGTAAAAAGGACACCAGACATTTAAAGCATATTCAAGTTGAGATCTGATATAAGCATAATACAGGATCTTAATTGTCTCGGGGTCATAAATATCTCTCGTCCAACACTTAATAAAACCAAGCATGGAATTAGCTCTAGCGACGCATTGGTCAATGGGCTTAGTAAAGCACATGTTTTCAACAAAAGTAACCCCTAGGTCTTTAATTACGAATACTTTTTGTAAAATTATGCCATTAATTTGATAATGTTGTATAACAGGGTTAATTTTCCGATGGACCGATATACTCTTACACTTGTTGATGTTGAGACTGAGAAGGTTACACTCACACCATTTCGCTAGATTGTCGATGTCTTCTTGTAGCTTATTGGTATCGCCGATGTTTTCTACTGTTTTAAAGATTTTGAGATCATCTGCAAACATTAATACCTTAGAATGCTGTATTACTTCAGTAATGTCGTTGATCAAAATTATAAAGATCCAAGGACCAACATGAGAGCCTTGTGGTACTCCTGAGGTAGCATGAATTAATTCCGATCTGCTATCATTAGGCTCAATATACTGAATGCGGTTACTCAAATATGATTTAAACCACGCAACAAACTGTTTAGAAAAACCGAATTTGTATAACTGTTCCAACGTTTTACAATGACTGATGGAGTCAAAAGCTTTTGCTCAGCTCATTAATTTCTTTAATGGTGTAGCTGGTAAATTCAATAAGATTTGTCGATGTTGACTTTAGGGTATAAAACCATGCTGCTGCTGTGAGATGAATCGAGGAACCAATAATCTGAATGAGTTGCATACTACCAGTTCAAATAATTTGAGTATTGAAGATATTGATGTAATTCCTCTGTAATAAGAAACATCATCTCTTGCTCCTGTTTTGAAGATTGGTGATACTCTGGTTACTTAATCAGGCCAATGTCAAACCACAAACAATGCCTTTAGTAAATGCGCTTGGCTAATTTTTACGCATAGATCCCATGCCTGGTAGCCTCATTTCCTTTGAAATTCGTCGAGTAAATCAAAATAATTTGTTTCTCCCAATTGGGGTTTGTATTTGCCGCATAAGTAAATAACGCATACGATATGCTGCTAGTGAACCTTAACCTTCCGTGCTAATAACCATTGAGAGCTGCTTTGACTGACGTTGCTTTTACATCTGTCTATTGATTCTGGTAAAGTACTTTTACTTTCTTTTACGTAAGTAAAATAAAGTATAGTAATCATGAAAATTTTCGACCTTGAGATTATTGAAGATTTATCTGTTTTGAGGTCCCCTGAGTCCGAAAAAGTGGGTTTCGAAATGATGTCTGTCTGTCAGTCCGTCTGTCTGTCCGTCTGTCAGTCTGTGTCCTCTCTACAGCCCAGGTGGCTTAACCAATCGAACTAAAACTTCAGATTTAAGCTTTTTGGATAAATTAGGAGGTCCCAGTGAATTTTACTTCAAATCGGTCCACCGGAAGTGGCCACTCCTTTGGGCCAGAAAATTTGTTTTGCAAATATCTTAAAAAGTATAAGGTTTACAAAAAATTACTAATACAAAATGTTTCCAAAAATTAAAAAAAAATAAAAATAAACAAATTAAAAATTAAAAAAAATTAAAATTAAAAATTAAAAAAAAAAATTTAAAAAAAATTTAAAAATTTTATAAAAAAAAAATTAAATATTGTTTTGCCAACACATAAATATATGTGTATATATAGCCTAATTATGCTAATTATAATTAATTTGCACACTACAGTAACATACTTCCGGTTTTTAATGCAAATATTTCATAATTGAATGTGGATCATTTTTTCATGTTTCTTAACTTTTTTAACGACTTATTAGGGTTTGTAATACTTAAGATATCGTTTTATAATTGCAAAAATATTTCGCAACTCCTGCCCCCCCCCCCACACTTTTTACAGGGAGTTACAGCAGTTCTTGCATTTGTCATTTTAATTATTGTGTGTATTAGCCCAATTATGCTAATTATAATTAATTTGCACACTTCAGTGACGTACTGTATGTTATAAAAATATTTAGCCTACATGTATGTTAAATTGCCAAATCGGTCAACCGGAAGTGGCCACTCTCGGCCCGAAAATGTGTTTTGCACATATTTTAAAAAGTATAAGATTTACAAAAAATCACTAATACAAATTCCAAAAAATTAAAAGAAAAAATTTAAATTCATAAATATCACCTTTTATTTCTTTTACGTGTGTACTAATGAGTTCAAAAAATTGAGTTTTGAAGTGGTGTCTGTTGGTATATATGTCTGTCAATTTGTAGTCCAAATGGTTTAAGCAATCAAACTGCAACTTCATGTTTAAACTTTTTACATAAATTTTGGGGTCCCAGTTCCCAGCTCCCAGATTCCGTAAAACAGAAAATTTATTTTGCAAATATTTCAAAAATATACAATTTACAGAAAACATGAAATAATAAAAACAATCTTAATTAAGTTTGCGGGAAATTTGAATTATAAAAGTTTTTCAAAATTCGCTGTTCGTAAAAGAAAGTCGTGTGTTGGCCACACCTCCATTTTTTACCTTTTTAATGAAGACATCTGCAAAACTCGTTTCAGTCCACCAAGATCTATAATAAGGTTATAGAATCCGTCCTCTTCAATGGCGCGAGGCCTTTGTTGTAGAATTGTTACGTTCGACCTATAGCACCTGCGCATTCTGCTCAGTTCTTATTTGGGGGCAGCTAAAATATATGTAGTTAATTTTATTTCAAATTTCGGGCATTAATTTTGTATTTAAGATTATAAATTGATTAAAGTAATTACCATCAGCTAACACTTTGACAATTATGCACGTTGATCGTCGCTTATTATAATAGAATGATTAGGTTCATTTTTTGTTGTGACATGGCACATGTTGCTCATAAAAATAGCATTATACTGGCTGGCTACTTCTCGGCCCATTTTTCCCCACTTTTGTTTAATGTCCGTGCATACCATTAAATATAAATTATTTGTAAAATATATTTTTCGAACTTTCATTTTGAAAAATACATCAAAGTTGGCTCTGACGAATTAAAATAATACTTGCTAAATTTATCTTTAGTTTTACTAGTGTACGTTAGATGTCTAAGATTTATATAGAAAAATACGAAAAAAATTGTTTAATCACAATATTATGACACGTTCTTAATATTTTGAGAATTTGTTTTGCTTTTCCTATAATTTTTGAATTTGGAATTTCCCCAGGTGGCAATTTTTGGTACGATTTTTCAAAATTTTTACTGCCATCACTGCACACGAATTGTAGTAAGGTTTTCTTCTTAGTTTGACCAGAATGCTGTTGTTATGAACATTTTTATGTAATTTGGTTTAAATAAATCAATTATTACTAGAAAATGAAAACGATTTAACGACAATCACATATATGTTGAACATCAAACATTTATGACAATATTTCAGAAATCATAAATTAGAATTTGCAACGTTTTCATTTACAAATTTGTCTTAGCAAAAAAAGTGATTCCTCATTATGTTTTATGCATTTTACTATGGACATTTTGGTTTTTTCTCGTTTCTAATTCCCTTATAAAAGCTTCGTTTTTTAGATTATGGCTTGTATAATCAAGGTTGCTTTGATAATAACCGAGCACCGCAAAGCAGTCACGACTTAATTATTTGTTTAGCAACAATTTGAGAATGCTTATTACAAAAAAAAAAATACATTTTTAGCGAATATCTAATGGCTTTTCTGCCAACAAGGACACTAATTATTCCTTTTGAAAAGCAACTAAAGGACTTGAAAGGCCTAAGAAGGACGATGGTACTTGGGCTAGAAGTGATAAAGATAGTGTGGCATTATTTGCAGCTTATCTACACACATTTCAACCCTTTCCAAGGTAAAAAGCTGAAAAATGTTATTCCAGTAAACAAAGTGGATAATCAAAACATAAGACCTGTAAAACAAGAGCTAAGAAATTAAATTAACAGCAAATTAAGCTCAAAAAACATCTCCTGGTTAAGACCTAGTCACTGGACGTATAGTTAAAGCACGCTGGCCGTTTTACCCTTATTGGCGATTATGCAGTTCAAGTATGGTGTCCATTCTATCAAACACACATTGATATAATTTAAGGTATTTACAAAAACTTTTGCTTTTCATTATGAAGAGAACGGATTGGGTTTATGACCATGACCTTCCTTACCACCTAAACCTTGCTCGTCTTCCTTCCTACTCCTTCAAATGTAATGTCTATAAGATCCCGATGCGGAAAATAGTCGAAAAATTCTTCGGTCAACATTTATTACCTATACTTAAAACGGAATCATCCTTTATTCTTAGAAATCTGAATATAAACGCTCCTATACTTAACCTTAGGCAACACAGGTTCTTACAATGTGAACTAATTAACGAGATGGTTAAAATGTTTAATGACGTAGAAGAATTGTTTGACTTCTCAATATCTAGCGACTGCTTTAAAAATAAATTGAAGGAACATTTTTTATTAATTGTGTAATATTTAGTATTTTAATTTATTTTTAAATTTACATTTTTTATTTTTATAAAAAAAATTGTATTTATTTAGTTTTAATTTAAAAATGTTACTTAATTTATTTTTTATTTAATTTATAATAAAAAATAAATCTGACGTTTTGTTGGGTTTATTCCATCATTTTCAAGGAGTGAAGAAAACATATTTCCAGAAAATAGAAAAAATGATAATTATATAACTCAAACAGAAAATGTAGCTGGGTTTCCACCAATACTCATAATTGCTTCGATTGGAACGATTCAAAAATATGGGAATAGTTATAACTGGTTTTTTGCTAAACATACAATAAATCGATAATTGATCCATCTTACAAAATAAATAAAAAAATCGGGTTGGTGTTGTATCGGTTGGTATCGGGTTGGTGTTGTTTTCAAATTTTTTGTAAACAAATAAATAAAATAAACAAAAATTTGAAAATTATATAAATCAAGTAGAAAAGAAAAAGTTTTGTAAACGGAAATTATCCTAACAAAATCGTGTCGCAATAATTTAACAAAAATTTGGAAACCTCCTGGACATTTAATCAATTTTGAGACGAATTCTGATGTTGTTTTATAAAAGTATTTGTCAAAATTAGCCTTTTGTCAAAATTTGATTCCTTATCAAGATTTTAGCGTCCTATATAGAGAATATCAATTTTAATTTCTAAACCAAATTCGATTGCAAATCTTACCAACAATTTGAATATCACAATTTTGTAACAGAAATTTAATTTTTTCAAAAATAATTTTTACGTAAAGGATAGATACGAAAATTTGCCGAAAGCCTTCAATAATTAAATTTTGGGTTTTCCGAGGAATCTCTAAATTACTGTTATTATCATAGCCTTCCTAATACTTCTATAGTAATATTTTTTTTGAGCTAACTGGTTTTACCCAAACCATCAGATAATTTTTTGAAATTTGCCGAATGAAAACAATTATATGCCAATTTTAGAATTTTTTCTGCCAATGAGAATGCGTTCTTGTTTTTATACGAAAATGGAAGCCAATAATCAAAATTTAGATATCAATCAGACTAAAATTTTTTTTTGATACCATTCTGTCTTCAAACTTCCACCCTGTTCTTGTATTTCTAATACTACATCTAAATTTGCAATACAATTTATTATAATAAAATTTTATTACTCATACAATCAAACGTAAAATATTTTCTATTTTTATTACTTTCTCTACCACAATAAAATTCCAGATTTTCACATTTGTCGACGAATTAGGTTACCAAGGCTCCAAAATATCTAGTACAAAAATGTCGTATCCATTCTTTCATCCCTTCTTCCATCCTTCCAATCATATATTTTTGTTATTTTTGTTTTGTATCCCATTCCCACAAATATTGATAGTTTTGGTCGACATTTTGTACAAAGATAGATTTTATTAATAAGCAGTTTGTATTAAGTTTTGGATCCATTTGAGTCTAGAATAGCCGAGGTCGTAATGGAAGAGAAAATTGCCAAACAGATTTTCTCAAAAACGGGACGGGGTAGAGGATTTATATTGTCACGACCAATTGTGATGTTGGGGAAGAGGACTCCAACTTTAGGAAAGTAACATCTGTAAAGGAATGCTGCTGCTGAAAATAACTGTACATGTTTGTAAACTGTAAATGTTTGTTTGGTGACGTATAACGAACGCTTTGTGATCAAAGTGTCGTTCAAGGAGTCAGATAGACCTAATTATTTTTTATTTCGTTAGACCACTTTTTTTTTGTTTTTTTTTTGTTTGTTGTACCTGAAATCATATCTAGTCGATTTCGTTTTAAATTAAAATAAAATAAAAATTCCGTAATAGGAAGTACCATAACGACCGAGACCCTTATTTTCCCATTAAGGGATTTGGCCGCTTCATGATGAAGTTTCGTAATGATTTTACCAAAGTATAATAAGTGATTAATTCATTGATCCTACTTTATAACGGAGCCGGTATTTTTTCATCACCCGCCGGGAATCGAACCCGGGACCTCCGGAGCTTAAAGCAAGCATGCTAATAACTGGGCGACTAAGTTTCTTTTCCTCAATCAAAAATGCTTGCTCTATGCTAAATACATACTGAAACAAAGGAAAAGAAATGCCGCTTCATTTTACTACAGTGGCACTATTCTGGTTTTCCCGGGGAATTGGGAATTGGGAAATTATTTATTGTGACTTGTTTTAATGTATTTTGGTATCATTTTTTTCAAAGCATACTGTGATGATTGGCTTTTTATTCCAATTTTTGGGAAAAAATGATTTCATTTCAAAGCAATTTTGTTGTTTATTTCCCCTAAAAATTTTGTTGGGAATTACACAGTAGGCAGTAGTCTGAAAATGGAATTATTTTTTCCCAAAATTTGAACAAAATACCAATCGCTGCAGTATGCTTTGAAAAAAATTATACCAAAATACATTAAAACAAGTCACAATAAATAATTTCCCAATTCCCAATTCCCCGGGAAAACCAGAATAGTGCCACAGGAGAACGAAATCGCAATAAAAAAAACGATTGATTAAAGAGACATAAACATAACCCATTATTCCACTCACCATGAATATCAAAATGCCTACGCATGTACATATTTAATGTTTCATATTTTTTTTATGTGTTCAAACTTTATATAAACTCAAATATCTGAAAAAATTAAGTTCAATAAAAACTTTTCAGACAAAACATGTCCCCTTTTTAAAAAAAAAACCTTAAAATGACCTTCAAAACTACTCTAATTAAACAAATTGCTCACGTAATTTTCTTTCCCCCTCAAAAAATATAAATCATGTAAATTTAACCTATACACACTTTATGTGAGCGGGCAAGCGACGAAATATGTATTCAACCTATCCCTTAAATGCAAAATGTTGTCAAAGTGAAATAAATACATTTGACCTAAATTTACAAATATGTACAACGAATAGGGGAATAAAATAATAAAACACAAATGTATTAATTTGAAATATAATATAACCCGAATCTCTTTTAATTTACTTAATAAAATTTTGGAATATTAAACATGGAATAGGAAGGGAGAAAAACTCAGCATGTTATACGCGTTTTAATACAAATTCATAAAAATGCGTAATTTTACGTCTCATACATAATTGCTCGTTTTGACTTTATGTAATTTACAGTACTGTGCAAACAAATTCGGACAGTTGAAATCACAAGAAAAATTTAATTTATACAGGTTGTTTCGATGAAAAACTGAATGATTTCGAACTCTAATTATAAAACAGAACTTTATTTTATTGACAATAGTTCATATAGACTTTTAAACACCGTTTGGGCTAAGCTTCTATTTCGCTGGTTGGTCGGATTTGGCTGATCTCTGGCTTAATTAATCATTTCAGTTTGCCGATTTGTTGAACTGTCGATTAATTTAAACAGTCCCAGGTCTAAAAATAATCGCAAATTACAAAGTCTGCAGAAGATAATGTCCACAAATTAGGAGAGATAAAATTATATTCTTTGTTTTTAGGTTTAGGAAATGACACTTGGTGTAAAATCTAATTAGACTTTGAAAACCGAAGCTTCACATTTTGATATTGCTTGATTTTTACCGTTGACGGATATCACAAAATGTTTACGAAATCTTCCCAAAATTTCGAAAGGTCCATCGTAAGGTGGGTTTGATCTTATCAACTCTGACGAATACATGTGAGGATCGATCTATTGATTTAGGAATAAATCCTATAGATTATTGTGTACGCGTTTCTATCGATTTTCATTTCCTCATGTGTGTTCTCAGACGATCAATAAACACATTTTGATCTAAAGTGGCTTCGGGATTTACTGAATTTGAAAAATATGCGCCAGGAATTCGAAGTGTTTGTCCATAGATCATCTCTGCGGGTGAACATTTAAGATCATCTTTTACAATGACTCGAATTCCTAACATGATAATTCGAAGTTCTTCACTCCAGTGAATAGTGTATAACAGCGGGCTATTAATGATGCTTTTAACTGACGGTGGAACCGCTCGATCATCCCGTTTGATTGTGGATGGTATGAGGTGGTCCGCATTCTGTTCGAGCCTAGTATTGTTCTTACTTGCGTAAACAGCTTTGATTCGAATTGTGAACCTTGGTCTGTTTTGATTGTAAAAGGGATACCGAATCTAGAAACATATTCTCTAACGAACATTTTTGCAACCGTCTCTGCTCTAATGGCTTTAATAGGAAAAGCCTCAGGCCATCGAGTATATCGATCGATTATAGTCAAAATATAGCATTTGTTGTTAGCTGGTGGAAGTGGACCAACCGCAGATTCATAAGGATGAATATCGTAAAATCGAGCTGAAGGTATACCGATATTGACTGTCTGAGCCTTTGTATGCCGATGTATTTTACATTTTTGACACGATATATACATGATTTTGGCCATTGGTTAATATCTAAGATTGTATCCCGGGATGAGCTAAAGCGTGTAACATAATAAATAGTGCTCTTCTTAATGTTTTTGGGACGTATGGTCGGTTTTTATGTGACTTACTTCAAAATAGAGTTTGCATTCAGATAATGGTATGTTGACTAGTTTAGTTTTACTTTAGAATCAGGTCGAGTTTTTAATAGTTCTGTTAGCTTAGTGTCAGACCTTTGAGAATTTACGAGTGCTTGAGGATCTATCGATAAATTTATTATGTATTGATTATGATGATCTTAGGCCTACTTAATAATAATTAAAAAAACACTCTTTGGTGTAGAAGCCTATAAATCTATAGACTTCTACGCCAAAAATTGTTTTTTTAAAATTATTATTATGGATTGTTCCTAATTCATTCGTGATAGAAAATCTGCGACTGTATTGCTTTTGCCACTTACATGGCGAATGTCCATTGTGAACTAAGCATATAATCCAGATTTTTTGTCTACCTCGGACTTCTTTCGCTTTTAGAATTCATAACATAAATTATAGGTTTGTGATCTGTAAAAACCACGATCAGGCCTTCCACAAAATATCTAACACGTTTGATCGCAAGGTAGATCGCTAACAACTCACGGTCGAAAGCGGAATACCTAGCTTGAGTTTTTTTTTAGAAAAGAAGGCAAGAGGCTGCCAAGAATGTTCATTAAACTGCTGTAAAACAGCAGCGATTGAAACATTTGATGCATCAATATAGTAATATTAAATTCCGCGTCATCTGCTGGAAAATCTAGCAATGTTGCTTTTGCCAAAAGATATTTAACTTTGACAAAAGATGCTTCGCATTCATCAGACCAGCTGAAATCTATCTTGATCCTAGATTTGGATCGTTTCTGTGATCGAGATTTGGCAGAAATCGGTTGTAGTAATTCACCATTCCTACAAAACCTTCGACTTGTCGTAACGAACTAGGCGTTCGCGTATCAATTACTACCTTAACTCGATTTTCTGATGGCAAAATTCCATCTGTCTGGAGAAATGGTACGACTGAGGAAATCTAATGACGGCACGCCAAATATGCATTTAGTTGGCTTAATTGTTAGACTAAATTACTCTAATCTCTCAAAAAGCAATCTCAAATGCTTCTTATGATGCTCTATATCGAAGCTCGGTACTAACACATCGTCAATATAGACAAAAAGAAAATCCAATCAGGCAGTCACTTCGTCCATGAAACGTTGGAAAGTTTGTCCAGCATTCCGCAAACCGAATCCAATCGCGGAAATTAAAATAGCTCAACTAGCGTGGTTATTGCTGTTTTGTGAATGTTTTCTTTCGCGATGGGTATTTGGTGGTAAGCCCTAAAAAATGCTATTTTTGGGCAAAGGGTATCTGTTTGGCACAGTAGTTGAATTTAACCGGCGATAATCACCGCAAGGACGCCCATCTGTTGAATCGTTTTTTGCAACTAAGTGTAGAGGCGACGAAAGAAGCGATGAAGATAGACGACAGATCCCTAATTCTACCATGTGAATTAATTCAAGTCTAACTGCTTTATGTTTTACAGGATCTAATCGTCTAGGCTTACTAAATGGTAGTGGTCCTTAATTAGGAGGTGCGATCAATGATGGAAATTCCTTTAATATTATTCCGAAATTATTGTCAGAAAAGTTTAATGGTGTCGGTGTGTCGACATTCGCGGCGACAGCATTTATGGTAATATCAGTTTTAGAATCTATGAGACGTTTCTGAGCCAAATCAACTAATAATTTTAATTTAGACAAGAAATCAGCGCCTATTATCAGATGATTTACGAATAAAATTATGCGTAAACGATTGACGTAACCCTAAATGTATTTCAGGTAATTTCGTGCCGAAAGTATCGATTACTGCACCATTTGAGATTGACAAACAAAAATCTGGATCTTTATTTGGTAAGTTAGATAATATACAATGTTGAACGATAGATAAATCTGCACTTGGCGTTTATTTATTTGCATCGCGTTATTCGCCGCTTCCATAACGAGATGTTTTAGAGTTTGGCGTATTTGAAGCTGATTGCGAATTTCCAGAATTATGCGACTGGTTGGCGGAATTACTTCGCTTACATGGAGCGTTACATTTTTTGGCTTTATCACCAAATTTTTAGTGGTCCAGCAAAGAGATCCATTAGCATTGAAACTTCTTCGTCTACTATCTATTGCGTCGAAAATTATTTCCCGTATTATTTGAAGTCGAGCGATCATGGTTTTTAATTCGGAAATTTCATTCTCTAGCTTAACAAATTTGTCGTTGCTATTACTTTTATTATTGTATAATAGTCCGGTCAATATAGACATTTAAAATAACAAAAATTCCCGGAGAGCCAAATATTGGTGGAGAGCTAGGGTTTACCATTTCAAATAAAGTTTTAAAAATCCCCATCGATCCTATGTGTGCTACAAAAGTTATTTGGGGTCAAATGTCAAAATTTGAGGTTTTTTGGATTTTTCTCGAAAACGGTAAGTTTTATCAAGAAAAAACCTTAAACCAAAGTTGTCGATCTTAAAATTCTCTAAAAAAATGGTCTTCATGATTTTTTTCCTAAGAGTTACCATTCCTGAGATATCGCGATTCTAAGAGTCACATTATACATGATATGCACATAAGCCACGTATATACATAATCAGGCACTTAAGACAAGTATAAATAGTTCAGTGATGTGCCATGTCAAGCTGGTCTCTTTTATATACATATATGTATTATACTATTCTGAAAACATTTATCACGTGGTCTTGAAACACATCTGGCTATTCTATTATCCGTAGGTCTCGTTCATATACCTGTTTCTTTTAGTGCTAAAGGTTCAGTTCAAGTGAATATACGTACTTATTACAATCGTCTAACATTTAGGTTATTTGTGCTATTTTATAGCTCGAGAAAATGTCTCAGTTTTGCTTTATTTGCAATAAATTTTCAACTGAAGATGAAACAGTTGTGGTTGATCGTGGAATGCCATCTTTAATCGAGGCTAGTGTCGCGAGAGGTGATGAGTTTACTGAGTATTTAAGAACTCAAAAATCCGTTATAATACACGTGGATTGCAGAAAATCATACACCCGGAAAACTTCAATCGCTGCAGTAAAAAGACAACGTGAGGAGGAACAGGCTATTACTTCAAAAAAAAAGTCCACCTCGTACTAGAACGTGAGTAAGTGAATCAAATTTTTGTTTTAAAAAATACTGTTTATTTTGTGGCAATGAAGCCAATGAAGAAACTGAGAAAAAGAAAGCACAGCATCTTCGAAAAAAAAATTGTAAAGTGACTACACTAAAATTCAAAGAATCCCTGTTGAAATTAGCTAAAGATCGTTCTGATGATGTTTCAAAGGCTGTTCTTGAACGTACTAATTTTGAGTATGATTTAGTCGCTGCTGATGCAAAATACCATGACAGTTGTTATAAATCTTTCTTTAAACCTAATAGTGTTGTTAAAATTGGCCGTCCACAAGATGAAACTGTAAACTCTGCGATGGAGAAAATTTTTCAATTCTTAGAAACGAGTGATGATTGCCAGTTTTCGTTGGATGAATTGAAGAATGTTTGTCAAGATGGAGCTTTATGATGGAAATTGAAGTATGGCAGAAGAATTATTATTACAGAGAAGCCTGGAAAATTAACATTTATTTGTTTTATTGACAATTACCAAGATATTTTAAGTCAAGTCTGGTCTGATAAAAAACACTTGGATGAAAAAGACAAGCGGTTAAAAACTTTGAAAGCTGCGGCAGCAATTGTTCATGAAGATATTCAATCTGGCGTTCTCGATAATACTATGTACCCCCCATAGGTAGAATATTCGAGGATATAAATAACGATATTCCCGAATCATTGTCATATTTTTTGGAACAAGTCATTTTAAAAAAAAAGCGTCATAATTTAGATCATCTAAAGTTAGTTTGTACGAATATTAGCCACTGCATCATAATTGCTGTTCGGCCTAGAACCTTTAAATCTAAACTACAACTGGGTCTTTCAGTTTTTTTTCTTCGGCGATTTGGTTCGAAACGTCTCATACAAATTTTCTCGTCTTTTGGTTTATGCGCATCTTACAGTGAAACAATGAATTATGAATCAGCAGCAGTTTTCAGTCGTCCACCTCATATTTTACCACCAGAAACAGTGTAGCGTGTAACTTGGCAGAAATAAAAATCAATCAAGAAAACTTATTTCTTATACAAATTTTTATTATGAAAATTTAATTTAATTAACTTATTAAAATAAAAAAATTATTAATTAAATAAAAACGTAAAGTTTAAGAATTTTAACAAAAATTTAATACAAAATTAGATAATGAAAACTTAATCAAAAAAAAATTAAATCATTGTATAGGTTTTAAAATTGACGTTTGTATGGTGTTCCAACAAATTTTGATTCCTGAACTCTCTCTTCATATATGTATGAATTCCTGAAGAGAAGAAAAAAAAATTACAAATTAAAGCGAAATATTTACAAAAGAAAAGAGAAATTCCAAAATATTTAGATTCCCGCAACAACTTGATGTCAACATAAAATTAAATTTGTTGTTTCTTTGGGCGCCATGACATCTAACACGCTGAATATGCACCGGCTCAACTTTCTAAGCAATCCACTCTGGCGTAGGTAAGGTTGCAAAGGAACTTATGAAGTTGGAATTATAAACTGGAAAAAAATATGAAATTTAGGAAAAATAATTGTTTGGTAACTCACCGATTGATTATAATTTTGTAGCTGCGATCTTTCCTCCAATATTCGATTTAATCACGATCACCATGTGTTTGATTATTCAACGGCAGCCATTGTGTAAAACCATCAAGATATCCCACTCGGTTAATCTTGTCTCGTTCTCCAATCGTAAACAGCATAAATATCACCTGATTATCCGGCGTACTGTTATAAATATCTTACAATAAATATTCATATATTAAAAATTAAAATAACACCAAACTGTGTGTGCGCGCACTATAAAGGGCTAAATATCGTGTAACGTAAGACAAAAAGCACAAAAGAAAATTTGATTGACTCTGTGTTTGCACAGGCACAAAACTCCATATATTTTGTCTTCGTTCTCTTCTTAATGTTTATTTTTTCCACTTATTATTATAAATGATATTATTATTAAATTTATTATATTTTTAATCTAATAAAATCACTGGCCAATATCAAAAAAAATAACACCAAATTCTTTTAAAATCATACGGCCAAACCAAAAAAAAATGGCCCTTTTCTTATTATTTTGCTTTTATCGCAGCACGTTCACCTATCTCTTTTTTTTTCGTAGATTATCACCTCTTTATTATTTTCTTCTCCCCTACCGTCACATTTTTCTGCTCTTATATAGCCAAATCGTTTTCCCCCACTCAATTGGCAACAGTGTTACCAAAACCAATTATTTGGAATGAGAGGCCTCTATGTTAGGTTGGAAACCAAAATAAATTACTCCGAAAATTTAATTGGTTGTCTCTATTCAATGGTAGATGCCACAACGATCATTTAAAACAAAAAAATTATCTACCAAAAAAAAATTTTAAATTTTAAATACAGTAGCACCCCTCTTTTATTTTTTTTTTTTTTTAATTATTTTAATTTTTCCATCAATATTACCGTTCAAATTAAGTAACGTTCACAAATCAAAATCCATGAACACCAAAACATTACAATACACCTTAAGTTCGTTGAAAAAAATTTAATCAAATTCTTAATTAAATTTGATTAAATTTTTTTTCTTAATTAATGCTAAAGCATAAAATAAAAATATATATTTTAATGGTTTCAGATACATATCTGAACAGTCAACAACAAAATATGATTTTTTTTCCAAAATTATTGTAAATACGACTATTAATCCATTAAACTATTAATCTACCAAAACCTAATTATTCTAATTGTTATTCCTAAATTAAGCTTGTTTTTGAGAACCCAATAATTAGAGTTTACTTACTTCTATTTATTCCCAGATTTAATCAGTATGTTTCTGTCTTTTACAGACCTTTATTACCATTTGTCTAATAGACCTAAATGGTATCCTTATGAATTTAAAGAACTCACTGGTTCTGCGGCGCTATTACTTGGCCTAAATGAAACGATACAAACATAAAAAAAATGTTTCCTTACAAGCGTCCTGGTAAAGAAAAATACAAAAACTAAACACTAAGAAAAACTTAGCTAATAAAAGTTACAATCTACTGCCTCAAAAGTGGCATCCGGAAATGTTAGCATTAACCGGAAAAATTACTTGAAAAATCAATCTCCTAAAATCCTATCACTTCAGATGTTATTTGAAGGATGTCACTGATTTAAATCTCGACTACAACTCAAAAATCATGTTCACAAAAACAAACTCAGTATTAAACTAAATATTCTAACTGACAATTAATGACTAAAAAAAATTTATTTATTTATGTATATTGTACAACTACTCGTACTACCTAATCTAAAGAAAACTTTAAGTAAATATGTAACTACTATACTAAACTGTATTATTATTAGTAACTATTTTATGTTAAACGTTAACCTTGGTTATTTATTAATTATACTAATTAATCACAAATTAACCTAAAACCTAAACCTAAACTCTGGTGATCATTGGTTAAAATAATATGGTCACTAACTTTATAATTTTTATATTATGACGCTCAGTTAGTGCACAATTAAATATTTTCAGTGGCATTATAAAATAATGCCCATAGCTAAAAAAAATTGCTTATTATGACTTAAATCATAAAAATTATTTATAAGTTAATGTAACTACTAGACTTAAAGGAAAAACTACTCTACTGAATTATTTTTATTTGATTTTAAATCCTTACCATGGAATGCACCCAATGACTTACCACTTAGATCTTCCAATTGATAAACATTTGCACCGAGTCTGTCCTTCACTTTACATTTTATCCATTGGTCAGCACATTTTGAACTATAATTTTTCGTTGCGTCAGATAATTTAAAGTTTCGACGCCAAACTATTTCGCCAATTTTAAAATTCTGGCTTCTTGATCTCAAATTGTAGTTATGCGAATATTTTTCATATGATTTCAGCAAATTTGTTTGTACTGTACTTCTAATTTTTGCAAAATTTTCGATTAAATGGTTTGCTCTCGGGGTAACATTAAAATTGTTTAATATTGGTTCAGTTACATTTTTAGGGAATAACTCGTAACTGAAATGATAAATCTCCCGACCAAAATTTAAAAAATAAGGCGTATAGCCAGTCGATTCGTGTTTAGCCGTTCTCAACGCACAAGCAATTTTGTGAATCTCCGCATCCCAATATCTGTGGTCAGTTTTGAGATATGCCCTTATTGATGCTAAAATAACTCGATTAATGCGTTCGGCGGGATTATTCTGCGGATGGTAATTAGCATTACGAAAATGTTTCACGCCGTTCTGTTCAAGAAACTCTTGAAATAATTTTGACACAAACTGAGATCCATTATCTGAAATAAGAACGTTTGACTGTCTTTCCTGAATTGTCGTTGTAGTAAATTGCCTGTATTTATCAACACAAGCATTAAACTCGACATCGAAATTTTGTGGAATCCAATCTGATCCAGGACTCTCATCCTTTCCCTCATTTCGCAGTAAATTACGAAGCGTTCTTCGTGCATCATCTAATGAAAGTGAAGGTACATCCTCAATTCCGCGAATTTCCAGCTCGTAAGCAAGTTCATCTAGATCTAAGTCAGCGGCGTTCATTTTGTGCAATCCAATACGACCAAATCAAAGTAAATGTAAACTAAATTAACCTAAAAAAAACGAAAGAAAAATAATTATAATTAAAATTTTACTAATAAATATCAATAATATAAATTTAAACCGCGTCGGGCCCCACGTTGGGCGCCAAATTATGTAGCGTGTAACTTGGCAGAAATAAAAATCAATCAAGAAAACTTATTTCTTATACAAATTTTTATTATGAAAATTTAATTTAATTAACTTATTAAAATAAAAAAATTATTAATTAAATAAAAACGTAAAGTTTAAGAATTTTAACAAAAATTTAATACAAAATTAGATAATGAAAACTTAATCAAAAAAAAATTAAATCATTGTATAGGTTTTAAAATTGACGTTTGTATGGTGTTCCAACAAATTTTGATTCCTGAACTCTCTCTTCATATATGTATGAATTCCTGAAGAGAAGAAAAAAAAATTACAAATTAAAGCGAAATATTTACAAAAGAAAAGAGAAATTCCAAAATATTTAGATTCCCGCAACAACTTGATGTCAACATAAAATTAAATTTGTTGTTTCTTTGGGCGCCATGACATCTAACACGCTGAATATGCACCGGCTCAACTTTCTAAGCAATCCACTCTGGCGTAGGTAAGGTTGCAAAGGAACTTATGAAGTTGGAATTATAAACTGGAAAAAAATATGAAATTTAGGAAAAATAATTGTTTGGTAACTCACCGATTGATTATAATTTTGTAGCTGCGATCTTTCCTCCAATATTCGATTTAATCACGATCACCATGTGTTTGATTATTCAACGGCAGCCATTGTGTAAAACCATCAAGATATCCCACTCGGTTAATCTTGTCTCGTTCTCCAATCGTAAACAGCATAAATATCACCTGATTATCCGGCGTACTGTTATAAATATCTTACAATAAATATTCATATATTAAAAATTAAAATAACACCAAACTGTGTGTGCGCGCACTATAAAGGGCTAAATATCGTGTAACGTAAGACAAAAAGCACAAAAGAAAATTTGATTGACTCTGTGTTTGCACAGGCACAAAACTCCATATATTTTGTCTTCGTTCTCTTCTTAATGTTTATTTTTTCCACTTATTATTATAAATGATATTATTATTAAATTTATTATATTTTTAATCTAATAAAATCACTGGCCAATATCAAAAAAAATAACACCAAATTCTTTTAAAATCATACGGCCAAACCAAAAAAAAATGGCCCTTTTCTTATTATTTTGCTTTTATCGCAGCACGTTCACCTATCTTTTTTTTTTTCGTAGATTATCACCTCTTTATTATTTTCTTCTCCCCTACCGTCACATTTTTCTGCTCTTATATAGCCAAATCGTTTTCCCCCACTCAATTGGCAACAGTGTTACCAAAACCAATTATTTGGAATGAGAGGCCTCTATGTTAGGTTGGAAACCAAAATAAATTACTCCGAAAATTTAATTGGTTGTCTCTATTCAATGGTAGATGCCACAACGATCATTTAAAACAAAAAAATTATCTACCAAAAAAAAATTTTAAATTTTAAATACAGTAGCACCCCTCTTTTATTTTTTTTTTTTTTTAATTATTTTAATTTTTCCATCAATATTACCGTTCAAATTAAGTAACGTTCACAAATCAAAATCCATGAACACCAAAACATTACAACAGGCACATTCATTCAATACGTTACAGACAATGCTGATATTAATGTAAATACTTTGGACGGTAATAATACGCTTCATATAATGGGTATTGTCCAAATTGTGACTCCCAAAGATTCAGTATTAAAAGAAGAGCCGATGCCACGAGTAGCTGAAGTTCTTTCAGCGAAAGATATTGCAGCAAAGGCTCATGTACCTATACAAGTCTATCAAAACACTGGAGTGGTTGGGTACAGTAAAATAAATGTGCGAAATTTTGATTATGAAAGTGAATCTAAAGTATCTTTTTCAAAAAAAGTTGATGTGACATGGTTCTATGGCAAATACAAAAATTTCTCTCTACCTGGTTGGAATGGTTACATTGAATGCGTGACAAGTAATATTATAGATTTTTCTAAGTCAAAAATTACATTTTGACACAAATAGGTATTTATACTTGTCTTAAGTGCCTGATTATATATATACGTGGCTTATATGTGCATATCATGTATAATGTGACTCTTAGAATCGCGATATCTCAGGAATGATAACTCTTAGGAAAAAAATCATGAAGACCATTTTTGTAGAGAATTTTAAGATCGACAACTTTGGTTTAAGGTTTTTTTTTGATAAAACTTACCGTTTTCGAGAAAAATCCAAAAAACCTCAAATTTTGACATTTGACCCCGAATAACTTTTGTAGCATACATAGGATCGATGGGGATTTTTAAAACTTTATTTGTAATGGTAAACCCCAGCTCTCCATCAATATTTGGCTCTCCGGCAATTTTTGTTATTTGACCACTATTTTTATGTCTAAATTGACCGGACTATAAACTAACTGTAGATGAATTTGGATGTTGGATTGCCGATACGCTGCCTGGCAATTTTGAATAAAATAATTTAATTTCTACTACAATTTAAAATATTAGAATTGACTGCGAAATTTAGACATGGCACCATTGACAATTAAAATAAATTTGAATAATTAGAATTAAATGTCGATAAATCAAATTTTATAAAATTATTTTATGTAATTTAGAACATAACAAATTATTAAATTTTGTATTTCTAGTTATGCTTAATATTTCGAATTAAATTTAAAGCTAATACATTCATGCAACTTTAAAATTAATCTTAATATTTACTTTTAACAATTTTACATTTTTTGACAGCTCTTGTAGACTAATCTCGTGTTTAGTTAGCACCATAGATAATTTAATTGATCAATTCTTTATAGTGATGATTATGTATGTGAAAATGCTGAATTGTAACATTATTGTATGTACAGCTGGTCATCGAGAATATTCCACGACCAAGCGGGGAAATTCAAGTATTGCGGTTTAGTATAATAATTTAAAAATCTATACCTTTTATTATAATTTACTGGATTACCGTTGGTAGGCGTTCAGCCTTGATTCCCAAACACATGCGATTATGTTCTGTAAAATGAAGTTTTCCATATGCTTGTAAAACTGCTTTCGATCATCCAAGCTTTTTGGTTTATTTTATTTTATTTTTTTGTAAATCTATGCCATCATTGGTGTGTAATTTGCTAGTATTTTGGAAAATTCAAGTCAGCGTAACCACTGTAACGTTTATTGCTGATTTACTTGAAACAATTATTCGTAATTCACATTAAATAATTAAAACACGCATCAAACAATTGTTGCGAAGCTGTTATACTAAAACACGGTCTATAGCTTATGAAAGTTATGTAGTAAATAAAGAAATACCATACCTCTCTTAATTTTGTTAAACATCCGAAAATGATTCCAATATAAAATAAAATTTTATACTAAATAGTATCATATTTTAAAAAAATAACACTCATTTTGTGATTAAAATCATTCTTAATTGAAAAATTTCAGGTCCGGATATTTTTGCGCAATACTGTTTAACTCCTATAAAAATTTGGGCATATCATGACAAGTAAAACTACCAATCATCGATTTTATTTTTATCGATTTTAATGAAAGTACAATCAAATTAGGTTAATTCACAAATATTTGTACACAAAACATTTTTGCCGCAAAAGACTAGAACAAGAATGTAGCCATTTCAAAATGCTGAATTTATCTCTTTGTTTACATAAAATTTCGAGTCTTTGCTATTAATATTACTGGTTTTTATGATTCTCTGCTAAAAATTTAGTTTATTGCCTCTTTATGAGTTTTAGTGGCATCTATGATCGAATAGAAAAAGTTGTTTATTCTTTGTGCGAATTTTATCGTTATATTTTTTAAATTAAAACACTAAACACTATCATACATTAGAGATTTTTAAAATTTTAACATTCGTGGTTGAACTATCAGAAGAAGCAATAGAGAAATTCTATTCATTTTGACCCATGTCTGCAAGGTTGACAATTCTATCTAGAGAAAAGATTGAAATATATAATTGTGTACATTTTTATTGGAATTTAAGAAAATACTGAATCTCGCTACCAAACAAAAAACACAAAATACTCAATAACCAAAACTCGCTCAAAATATTGATTTTTCAAACATCCTTGTATTCTTGATTTTAGTGTGTGAATTAACAAAAAAAAAATGGTGAACATGGCCGCAGAGTTGACGGCGTGACAACGTTTCCCTCCATTTAAAGCTTATTTATGTAAAATATATAGCTTCAAACTTTTTTCTAATGAATTACACGATTCAAAATAAGACGATGTTGTGCGAAGTATGACATGAAGCTTAGTTTTTGGGCGGTTACGTGTCGGGTATCTTTGATGAATCGAATGAATTGCTTATATCGATGTACACAGAATGTGTACGTGTAATGGAATAATAAAAGCTGTGTTACCGTTCATGGTTGTATATTTCGAATTATCTTGATCATTAATTGGAAACATTTTATTGTTCGTGTGTTAACGGGTTATGGATAAAGAGATAGTCGATACGAAGCCACCTAAAATCGTTGTGTCACTATTTACAGCAAATAACATGTCTACGATTGGTACAACAGCTGGAGTTCATATACGAAGCGATTTGAAATGTATTTAATCGCCAATGGTGTAAACGACGAAACGATCAAGAGCGCAACATTCTTATCGGTGTTTTGAGCTATTAGAATCCTTAATAGCTCCCAAAGGCCAAAAAGGTAAGTGAATTAACCTATAAATAATTTATCGTATCACGCCCTTCGGAAACCGCTGCTTTCCAAAAACTCTTCCAACGTAATCAACAACCGGGAGAAGGAATAGCCGAATACATTGCTCCATTATGGAAGCTAGCAATCGATTGCAAATTTGGAAAGGCAGATATACTAGAAAGAATGTTGCGCGATTGCTTGGTCTGCGCAGATTTTATCAATACAACAAACTTTTCTCACGTGTGAGCAAATTACTCTACAAATCGTGCAGGAGAAGGCATTAGCCGCTGAAGCAGCCGCAAGAAATCAACAATTGATCAAGGAGAATCAACAGCAAGAAAAATTTGTAGGCAAACAACAAGGCAACCAGTCAACTTCATCCCGAAATCAACCTTCACGATCGCAGCCACGATCGACATTTATACCAATATGACACAACGCACAATGTAACGGTTAGTCATAGCCGTTATCGATTTTCAAGACGTAATTCATGTGGAAAATACGGCCACTTGGCATCTTAATGTCGCTCTTCTGGAAAAGGACCCAAACGTTTGCAATTAAATGTAAACTCACAAAACAACGATTTAAAAAATCAACAACCGTTATCATTAACAACAAAGATTGTGTTTTTGAAGCTGATTCAGGTTCTAGCCATACGATAATATACCGTTATTACGCCCTTCAAATTTAAAATTAGTTGATTTTCAACATAATTCCATCGAAATTTTGGGTACGACAGATGTCTATGTGCGATATAATATGATAACAAAACTATATCGTCACTGCCGTTACATCTCACTTCAGGGAGCAAAACCCTTGAGGAATAACAATTCAAGGGGTTCACCTAATCTAACCATCGGCCGTCACTGAGATCGTGAAGCAATATAAGAATTTATTTTCAACTGACCTTGGCACATATCGGGGAAAACCCTTCCATTTCATCTGCCTGCCAGGAGTAGTCCTCTCGCTATTCGTCGAATTGTTGAGGATGAATTGGAAAAGTTAACAAACCAAGGAATATTAGGACCTTTGATTACAGTGATTGGGCGACACCTATGGTAACGGTGAAAAATCGGATGGATCAATTCGTATATGTTACATTAAGCCCACATTGTTTTCAAAATCCGCCGACAAAAGATTTATTAGCAACTTTACCACCAGGAAAATATTTTTCATAGCTTGATTTAGCTCAAGCGTACCGGCAGTTGTCAGTGGATGATAATCCAGCATTGATTCAAACAATCATCAGTCATAAGGGGGCATTCAAAGTAAAACGTTTACAGTTTGGAATATTGCCCACACCTGGCATATTCCAACAATTTATCAAACAGCTGCTCAAAGGACTCGAAGGCGTTCTTCCTTATTTTGATGATATCATCGTAATTTGACAGACGGAGAAGGACATGAACCGCTTACACCAAGTTTTCAAAAGATTAGATGAAGCTGGTCTTCGATTGAGACATGATAAATATAAATTTTATATTTATTATCATCGACATTTTGTCAATTTTTACACACTTTACCACACTTTAACTAAATATTTTCAAATTTTATTCATAAAATAAAAATCCAAATTTAAGTTTTAACTTTCTATAATTGTGATAATGATTTAAAATTTATTTCTACGTAGACTAGTTTCGAGCATTACCGCTCATCATCAAGTACATATTTAAAACTAACATAAATTTAAAAATATATCAAAATATATAGCATAAAATTAGCAAAAAAATTTTTGCGAACAAATTTACATAAATGTATACATATATATACGTAGGCAAATTATTTATATGTATGTATATGCGTTTTTTCATTAGGGGGAATCATAAGTTGATTACGTAGTCGTATATGCAATTCTCCTTCACTTTGTCATTCAATAAGTTTATGTTGTTTCTGTGTTTGTATATCTCCACCTCCTCCAGTCTACTCATCATACAATTTTTACTTATTTTATGTAGTACTGTTAAATTTTCGTTTATACTTGTGAATGTGTGATTTTCGCTCTTCAGGTGAAGCGCATAATTTGACTTTATAGAAGATGTTGGTTTTTTAATCTCTTATGCTCATTGAATCTCTTGCTGAAATCTCTCCCCGTCTGGCCAATATAAAATTTTGTGCATTCATTACATGAGAGTTTATATACTCCTGAGTCTTCGATCTTGTTTGTTTTCGGTTTTAATTTTTGTTGCAATTTGTTGTTTGTTCTGTAAGCTATGGTGTAACCATTTTGTTTGAATGATTTTTGTGTTATGTAATTTAATAAATTATTGTAGTTTAATGAAATGTATTTTTGTGTATCTTTAGTGTTTGTTGTGAGTGTCGTTAATCTTGCTCGATCTATTTTTCCCTTGCATTTATTGTTGATGTTTTGAATTAATTTCGAAGTGAATCCATTTCTCTTTGCAATGTATTTTATTATGTCAAGTTCTTCTGTGTATTTCTCCATTGTCATTGGAATTTTATTCAATCTGTCGATCATATGTGTGTAGGCTGCTAATTTATGATTGTGGGGATGGTTAGAATTATTATGAATAGTATGATCGGTGTGTGTAGGCTTGCGATATATGCTGAATTCGTGTCTGTTCTCATTATTACGCGTAATTGATAAATCTAAGAATTTTATGTTCTTCTCAGTTTCAATTTCTATGGTGAATTGTAGCTGTCGATTTATGCCATTAATGTAGTTGTGTAGTTGGCTTAGTTGACGTAGAGTACCATTGAACAGTATCAAAATATCATCCACGTATCTATACCAATAGATAATTTTGTCTCTGTGTTTGTTTCTGTTGTTCATTATATATGTACGTTCATTGTAATTTATAAATATATCTGCAATGGTGCCTGACAAAGGATTACCCATGGCTAATCCGTCTTTTTGTCGGTATACTTTGCCGTTGAATTGAAAATAGTTTTGGTAGATTATTATTCCTATAATTTTCATGATCTCATCAACTTCTTCCGTCTTTACGCCACTATCATTTATGTAAATTTGTTCGCAAAAATTTTTTTGCTAATTTTATGCTATATATTTTGATATATTTTTAAATTTATGTTAGTTTTAAATATGTACTTGATGATGAGCGGTAATGCTCGAAACTAGTCTACGTAGAAATAAATTTTAAATCATTATCACAATTATAGAAAGTTAAAACTTAAATTTGGATTTTTATTTTACGAATAAAATTTGAAAATATTTATAAATTTTATGCCTCTTCAGTAAATTTCCTGCTCAACAAAAATTTTATCGTCCCTCCACAATGGTCATCCCGATATTGTCGTAATGAAGGCATTGGCACGTAGCTATTTCTGGTGGCCAAAATTAGATGTTGATATCGAATCAACCGTTAAAAGCTGTTCACAGTGGCAACGTATTCGTCCAGAATATCTTAAAGTACCGATTCATCCTTGGGAGATAACAACACGACGATGGTCGAGACTACATGTGGATTTTGCTGGACCATTCCAAGGCAAAATATTTTTCTTGCTTGTCGACCCATATTAGAAATGGTGGGAAGTTTACATCGTTTCATCCACATCATCCGAATGTGCGATACAATCACTTCGCAGTATCTTCTCAATGCACGGACTACCTGAAATGATAGTCTCCGATAATGGAACTGCTCTTACATCGAACGCATTTAAGGTATTTTGCAAGTATAATTTAATTTCTCATATTCTTACAGCCCCGATTCGTCCTTCGTTCAATCGACAAGCGGAGCATATGGTTCGTACAACAAAGGAATTCTTAAAGGAAACCATCGGAGACCATCGTCTATGGTTTGTATGGTTTCTATTACACCAACATACGACAACGTCGCAAACCACTGTAAAGTCACCCACTCAATTACCATTTAACCGGAGAATAGTAACATACTTCGATAAACTACATCCCGATGCTGTTTCAGTTTGTTCGTCAAAGTCGTTTAAAATCGATGACACCGTGGTCCAGCTACTATTGAATTTGCCACTGGTCGAGTCTCTTATACCGTACAAACCGAATTCGGCACACTTCAGCAACGCCATCTCGATCAGTTGAGATCACGATCTGACGTGTAACCACAGCCATTAGTAGATAACGCAACACTAGCAACTCTACCCATAATACCGCAACCTTCTACATATACGAAGCTTCAGATGATTCACTGATGCGGTGATCTGCCAGGATTCAGGCTTTAAGTCCTGTGATGTATTTTCAATCTAAGAAGGGAGGAGTGTAATGTTCTAACATTTCATACGCATTATACTTATTGTTCGTGAAGTGCAGCTGTTGTCAAGTGTCATTTCCAAATCTTACTGTGACTGTTTTCCAAAAAGGTATTTCAGTCACAAATGCAGAGGAATTCCGGTCAAGAAACTTTTGCCTTGAATGTCTTTTAAGTTTTTTGATTGAACTTCCTTCTGAAAAGGCATTTCAATTTCAGTCTAAAATTATTTTGCCTTTTAATTTTTGACAGTAATTCCTTTTTGTTTTTGAATGGAATTCCCGGAGCCATATGAACTGCAAGATAATGGTGCGTTTTTTTATTTGCTCCAGATAGAGGCTATGGAGTCTAGAGTCTATTTTCTATACCTAAATTTCAATTTAACGTGCTATATTTATAGGTGAATTAAATTGAAAGAGAAAACTTGATATACAAAATATTTGGCTCTTCCAATTTATTTGGAGCTATTTTTCTCGATAGCGGCTCTCGATGGCGGTTCCAGATAGCGGATAAAAACACGCAGCTTTTGATAATTATTTCTTGATGAAATACCCCTGAATGTAAGCATTTTTTACCACCTAATACATTTATTTGTATTTAGTAAAAATTAGTGAAATCTTCATTCGTGTCTATATTTTCCTAATCATTTTATTTAAATTTAAGTATGTACTATACAATCCTTTATTTATTTATGAAAAACATTTTGCTCGATTTTTCTTCATGTTTTCAAGATTCAACCACTTAATTTATAGATGAAGTAAAATATAATCTTGAATGTCAATTAAAATGAGAATATAATCAAGTCTTTAAAATAAGAAAACTGTCTTCTGGTTAGTTAGTTACACTCTGTGTCATTTGAATAAAACCAAACTTTTAGCGGTTTTGCCGGTGCAGATTATCTTTTAAACTTCTGTTTTGGAATATTAAAAAAACCGTGTTGTGGTTTTGTAATTTAAATTTCCATAAAATATTGGTCTGTGATGAACAATTATTTTAGAATATGTATTAAGTTTTAATGGATCTAAACAGCTGCATTCTTTCTTTGTAGATACTTATACCAATTGACTTGACTGACTACTGATCTCAATCAAGTGGAGCAGAGTGTAGAAACAAAAACTTAGTCTCTACAGAACAATATCTACACTTTTCTGTTTAAATTCTAAAGAGAGTTTAAGACAGTTTTCCTGTTTACAATGAAAAAATAAAATAGTTTTATAAAATGTAATTAAAACGTTTTTATATCAGTACATTTTATCTTCTACCCAACTTTTTGTCGAGAAAAATTATTTTTCACTTTATTTCACAAAACTTTTTAAGTTGATTGTTGCAAGAAAATCGATAATCGCATTGGAAATAAAATTTCTTATTCACCTCTTTTAAACAGTTTTCCAGGAATAAAAAATATAACTTTAGAATTTATGTTTCCGTAATTCTTTATTGTTCCAAATTCTGATTTATGTCGTTAGGTAATTATAATTGTAAATAACAATTGCGCTTTATTGTCTCTTCTCATCAACAAAGATGTTTGAATTTCTTATATTGTAAGTAATTTTACAGTCACCTTCATAAAAAGAGTTACGACATTCGGTTTTTAGAAATCACAGCAATTCGCCAAGAGATGTATTTAATTACCAA
Organism: Tipula helvola; assembly: GCA_963556165.1. Lineage (NCBI taxonomy): Eukaryota > Metazoa > Arthropoda > Insecta > Diptera > Tipulidae > Tipula > Tipula helvola. Next base: position 284,908,682 of record OY744482.1, read on the forward strand.
CACGGGAATTTTATTTAATCAAAAATTGTTTAGCATTGAAATGCGATGCACTCGAACTTAATATTTTGCCAAAAATATAAATTAATGTTTTGCCATTAATGGCTATAATAGTATACGGTACGACGGAACACACAAAAAATGGTGGTGGGGTCTGTGTACTACAAGAAATGTTACAAATTCAAGAGAGTTCATTCAGGTACATATGATAAAACTGAAGTTATAATGGCTGAAATGAAACTCCCGTCCGTATGACACTTCTAATAGTACTATGTTACAATCCCCCGCCTGCTCTACAAACAGACATGGATGCTTTCCAGAAAATACTATCCTCTTTTGTATTACGATACAGTCATTTCGTAATAGGCGGTGACTTCAATTTTAATATCCTTAACAGGTCGCAAAAATTCGATCGGTAGCATTAATTGTATGTTTCACTTATTTTATAAGTAGCAGAAGTAATCATGATACCAAAACATGACAAACCACCTAACGATAAAAAATCATAGAATCCAATTTCTTTGCTGCCAATTATGTCAAAACTCTTTGAAAAATTGTTACTAAAGAGACTTAAACCAATAATTGAGGACCGACAACTAATTCCTCCACATCAATTTGGATTCAGAGAAAAGCATTCTACTATTGAACAGGTTAATAGAATCAGCAACATAATTGAAAGAATGTTAGAACGTAAAAAAGTATGCTCAAGCATATTCCTGGACGTCGCGCAAGCATTCGATAAAGTTTGGCACAGTGGTCTGGAATACAAGCTGCATAGAGATCTACCGGGACAATTCTATGCCATACTAAGATCTTATTTATCCAATAGACACTTTCGAGTGAAATATTATGAGGATGAATACTCTGAGCTAAAGAAAATTTCTGCCGGTATCCCGCAGGGCAGTGTCTTAGGACCGATCCTGTATTTACTATATACAAGGGACATACCAACCACAAATGAAGGAACTATAGCCACATTTGCAGATGACACAGCAATTATGGCAGTTGGAATTAATGTAGCTGATGCAACGAGCAAACTCCAGAGGATGACCAATGCGGTTTGTGACTGGACAAAGCGTTGGCGAATCAAGCTTAATGAGACAAAATCCACGCATATTAACTTTATTTATCAAAAGGCTTGCCACCTACCTATAGAAATTAACTCGCGAGTTGTGCCATATGCAAATGCAGCTAAATATCTTGGCTTGACTCTCGATGCCAAGCTCAAGTGGAGAGAGCTTGTCAAAAAGAAAGAAGAAGAACTTAACATAAAGTTCAGAAAAATGTATTGGCTCATAGGTAGAGGCTCTGAGCTTACAATTCACAATAAGCTGCTGCTATATCGGCAAATTCTGAAGCCGACGTGGACCTACGGTATACAACTCTCTGGATGTACCAAGCAAACAAACGTTAAAATGATACAGACGTTTCAAAACGAGGTTCTTCGTAGCATCATCAATGCTCCATGGTACTCAAGAAATTTTTTATTTTTTTTATTTAACAAATATTACAACTGAATACAATTTCATCTAGTAATTTATCTATATTAAATGATGTTAACTGCTTGAGGAGTATAACCCATCGGTTAGCTCCATAGGTTGGGTACTTCATTAATTTATCTGTCCTAGTTCTAAGGGCTTCGTTCTTTGAAGCATATTCGAGCATATTTCTTAATTTCTTCATCGACGTACTCCATTTTTAGTTCCTTATGAAGGTTATCATTCCTTATGTACCATGGTGCGTTGACCATACTACACAAGATTTTATTTTGAAAAGTTTGAATTACTTTTACGTTAGTTTTCTTGGTACAGCCCCATAGCTGTATACTATACGTCCATACAGGTTTCAATATCTGCCGATATAATAGCAGTTTATTATGTAATGTTAGCTCAGAGTTCCTTCCTATGAGCCAATACATTTTTCTATATTTGATGTTTAACTCTTCTTTTTTCTTTTTATCATGCTCTTTCCATTTGAGTTTAGCATCAAGGGTCATCCCTAAATATTTTGCCGTATTTGCATGTGGAATATGTTGCGAATTCAGTCGAACAGTTAACAAATTAACATTTTTGTTGCTAAAGTTTATAAGGACAGATTTAATTTCGTTGAGTTGAAGGCAAAATCAGGTAAAACTGCTTCGGTAGGTCTCTTTGTAGTTTATATTCCAGGCCCCGGTGCCATACTTTGTCAAAGGCTTGAGATACGTCCAAGAACACATTTGAGCATATTTTTTTATTTTCCAGAGCATCTTCAATTAGATCTGTGATCCTATGCACTTGATCTATGGTAGAGTGTCTCTCTATAAATCCAAATTGGTGAGGAGGAATGAGTTTTTTGACTTCTATTACTGATTTTGATCTCTTGAGTAGTAACTTTTCAAATAATTTTGAAATTATAGGAAGTGGGCAAATCGGCCTGTACGATGTTTTCTTGTTTGGCGGCTTGTTTGGTTTTATAATCATTATCACCTCTGCCACTTTCCACTGGTATGGAACGTATTTTAATCTGATCGCTGCATTGATTACTTGCAGTAATTTTCGTACTCCTTTTTCTGGGAGAGTTTTAACTATAAGTCCAGTGATTAGGTCATAACCAGGGGATTTTTTGAGCTTAACTTGTTTTTAATTTCATCTTTTAGCTCTTGTAGTGTTACAGGTCTTATGTTTAGGTTATCCACTTTATTTACTGGAATTATATTTTCTTCAGCTGTTTGCCTTGGATGGGGTTGAAATGTGTTTTCAAGATAGTCTGCAAACAATGCAGCTTTTTCTTTGGCACTTCTTGCCCAAGTTCCAACGTCATTCTTGATAGGAGCTATTTGTACTTTAGGCCTTTTAAGGCCTTTAGTTGCTTTCCAAAGGGAATAATTAGTGTCTTTGTTGCCAGAAAGGCCAGCCAAGTGTTCATTAAAAGATTTGTTCTTGACTTCTTTGATAAGCATTTTTAATTTGTTGCTTAAATAATTAAGTCGTGATTTGCTTTGTGGTGCTCGATTCCTCTGCCAGATTTTCCGAGCTTTTCGTTTTTCTCTAACCAGATCTCTCACTTCTACTGGATAGTTGATGTGATTTTCCGTTTGACTACAAGTAGGAGGAGTACTCTGCCACATTGCTTGCAGAATGCTGTTGTTCAGCAGCTCCAATTGAACCTCAAGTTCTGCCGGAGTTTTAATTGGCACTTGTACTTCAGTATTGTCTTCGACTATTTTCCGGAAGAGATTCCAGTTTGTTTTATTATTTGTTAACCTAGGTAAATTTTCTTTTTTGATAATGGTATCATTGAGTGTCATAATGACTGGTGTGTGGTCAGATGAAATTCCTTCACTGTTTTCAAGTAATACGTAGTTTAAAGATATCCCTTTTGTTACAAAGAAATCTATCAAATCTGGTATCTTATTTGTATCCGCTGGCCAATATGTTGGTTTACCTCCAGACAGGAACTCGCAGTTTAGTGCCCGACCAGCTGCAAATAGCTCCTTACTCTTATGGGTTGTTAGCCTTGATCCCCAATATGTACCTATTTTTAGCGTTAAAATCGCCTCTGATTATGAAGTTAAAACCGAGCGATTTGAGTAACGTAACATAGTTTTCTTTATTTAGATTATAACGCGGAGGACAATATATTGAAGATATTATGTTAATTACCTTTTGATTATTCAATCGAATATTAATAGTGGCATATATCTATTTTGTCTATATTTAGGAAAATTTCTAACTCTGGAATTTGTTGCAACAGCCCATTTGCATTCCAATTGGCGATTCTGAATGTGTTATTCATCTTCATAGATTAGTACATCATAGAAGTGATTTCATTCACTGTTTCCTGCTTATTTAACCGCTTATTTAAAGCGTCCAGGCTTCTTTCTTGTATTAGTAGCCTTAAGTTTAATGCTTCTATATTCTTTAAAAAAATTTCAAGAATTAGGCTTTGACCGTCTTCCTTGTTACTTACTACTTCTTGCTGTTGTACAATCTGGGAGTATGTTTTTCGGCCTGCTATTGCACTTTTTAGTGGTAGTTCTACCACTGGATTTTTAGATATTGTCTTGTTATTGAACATCCCACGGTTTAGCGGGCTTTGTTGTTTTTTATTTCTCAGATTTTGAAGTTCCCTGGCTACTTCACATCCTCTATAATTAGCGGGATGCTCTCCGTTACAGTTTACACATTTTGAAGGCGTACACGGAAAAAAATAAACTGGTCCTCAGCTAAGAAAAAATTCAAGAAAATAGACTTTTTCTTGATTTAAAAGCTAATTTTCTTATTTCTTTCTAGTTTTTCTTCATGTAAGAATTGTGATTCTTGAAATGAAGAAAAACTCGAAAGAAATAAGAAAATTAGCTTTTAAATCAAGAAAAAGTACATTTTCTTAAATTAAAAGTCCGTTTTCTTAGCTGAGGACCAATTTATTTTTTTCCGTGTAGCATTTGTGAACCACCGGTGTGAAGTTTTTAACACTTTTTTTTAACACATTTTACGCAAGTGTACATTTGTTTAACAGTGTAATTCAAGTTATTAAACACATTTTTTAACACTTTTTTTAACACATTTTATTTAACACAATTTTTTGACATATTTTACGCAAGTGTACAATTGTTTGATAGAGTAACTCAAGAAAAAATTAATATATGAGAAACAAGATTCTACCATATGCTAAATAACACAAATCTCAGAGATTGACTCGCATTGTCACTATATAGAATAGAAAGAGGATACTTTAGGCTTTCCAAATCTGTACGTGGTATTCCATAATTTAGGGTTGGGCTCTGATGCCAAATTTTCAAATATTACCAAAACGATGGAATATATGGAAAATCATGATACTAAACTTTGCTAAATAACACAAATCTCAGAGATTGGCTCGCATAGTCACTATATAGAATAGAAATAGGATACTTTAGGCTTTCCAAATCTGTACTTGGTATTCCATAATTTAGGGTTGGGCTCTGATGACAAATTTTCAAATATTACCAAAACGATGGAATATATGGAAAATCATGATACTAAACTTTGCTAAATAACACAAATCTCAGAGATTGGCTCGCATAGTCACTATATAGAATAGAAATAGGATACTTTAGGCTTTCCAAATCTGTACTTGGTATTCCATAATTTGGAGTTGGGCTCTGATGACAAATTTTCAAATATTACCAAAACGATCGAATATATGGAAAATCATGATACTAAACTCAGCTGCGTGTAAAAAATATGCCTGGCCACTTTCGTTCTTACATCAAGCGATATAATAATACGTGGGAACTGCATGACGATATGTTGCAATTTCCAATGGAAGTAAATTCGGCAACAAAGATAAATCCGGCAATTTTGATTTACTCTAAATATTAAATAAAATCAGGTGGCTCTTCGTACTAATCAGTAATTATTGATAATTGACAGCCGGTCGAGATATTGATAATAATTTAACAGCGATATAGTAAACTGTTGTAGTACTAATATAGAATTTTCATGAACATCTTTTGAATCATATACAGTTTTTGTATGAGCCAATCCCTCCAAGATCACAGCCTAATCGCGGCGGAGTGGTTTGCGCATAGTAAAGAAGGAGTTGGCAATACCAGACAGGGCTACTCATACTGGAATGGCAACTCTGGAGCTATCAAACAAATCGTGGTCACCTTATTAGTAAATACAGATTATCATTTCGAACGTGCTCAAATTTCCGATCATATTATTCTTCCTTCTCAATTTTGTTCTCTGAGATTGGTGTTATTTAGCAAAATGTAGAATCATTTTTTTCATTTTTGATCGTTTTGGTAATATTTGAAAATTTGTCATCAGAGCCCAACCCTAAATTATGGAATACCAAGTACAGATTTGGAAAGCCTAAAGTATCCTCTTTCTATTCTATATAGTGACTATGCGAGCCAATCTCTGAGATTTGTGTTATTTAGCAAAGTTTAGTATCATGATTTTCCATATATTCGATCGTTTTGGTAATATTTGAAAATTTGTCATCAAAGCCCAACCCTAAATTATGGAATAACAAGTACAGATTTGGAAAGCCTAAAGTATCCTCTTTCTATTCTATATAGTGACTATGCGAGCCAATCTCTGAGATTTGTGTTATTTAGCATATGGTAGGATCTTGTTTCTCATATATTAATTTTTTCTTGAGTTACTCTATCAAACAATTGTACACTTGCGTAAAATATGTTAAAAAATTGTGTTAAATAAAATGTGTTAAAAAGTGTTAAAAAATGTGTTTAATAACTTGAATTACACTGTTAAACAAATGTACACTTGCGTAAAATGTGTTAAAAAAAAGTGTTAAAAACTGCACACCGGTTTGTGAACCTACAATCTTGGGCGAGATGTTTTCCCGAACATTTCACACATCTAGGCTCTATCTTTGCAATATTTCTGCGTGTGATTATATCCTTGACATTTCTTACACTGAGCTATCAAGCCTGTGGATTTTCTTAACGCTTCTATTCGAACTCTCATGTTAAGGACTGCCCTAATATTGAAAAAAATTTCCACTTTTTCCGTGCTATTAAAAGTTATCATAAACAATGGGAGCCCCCTTTTATTCATTTTAATCCCTTGATCAGTTACAGTTTTTTCTTTCTTTAGGATATTTACCGCATCCTCTATTTTGAAGCCCTGGTGTTTAAGGTCTTCCATTATATCCTGCTTTGTACAGGTTGGATGAAGATCTCTGGCCATCACTTTCCTAAGCTGATTAATACAGCAGTTATTGAAGTGCGGCTTGAAGCTACAATCTCTGGAGAAGATTCTGCCTTCCTTTTTTTCGCAGGTCTTTTCTTCCTGTTCTTTTTTAAAATCCAGTCAGTCTCTTCCCTTAAATCTTCTTCGTCAGTGTGGTACTCTGTAACACACTGTTCTTCTGGCTTCTTGGGTTGCAAAGCATTTTTCTCACGGAACACTGAAGCATCCTATTCCTCAGGTTCCTTTGATTGTAAAGAATTTTTCAGTTTCTCATTTTCCAACTTAAGAGATTTTACTTCGTTCATTAAATCCGACGTAATTTTTTCAATATTACACAGTTGCCTGCGTAGTTCTGCATTTTCTATCTCAACTGTTCTAGCTAATGATGTTGGTGATCTTTGCACTATGGAACTTCTTCCAAATGGGTCAGAGTTCATCAGCTCTGAGGTATTGCGGTCATTGGATATCGATGACTGGGAGCCCGCTTGCTCACCCCTCAAAGTCGCCGGCACTGGGTATCTGATTCCCTGGGCCGTAAGGTTATCTCGTTTCGAGTCCCCCATATTGGTTATTATTTTCAGGGAACCACCCTTAGCTAGTTTTGGTCCGCGAATGGTATTTTATTTCCCATCTACCCGCCGACAAGTCAGTAAGGGTTTTCCCCTATCCGCCACCTGGGGACGCGCCCGATGGGAGTCTAGCAACTCCGCACGAGTACTCAAGAAATGAAGACCTTCACAGGGCCCTACGGATGGAATACATTAAAGATGAAATAAAAATGCACGCCGCAAAACACGAAATAAGTCTCCAGGAACATGGAAACTCCTATATTCGCCATATGATAGATAACCCTGTCGTCGAAAGAAGACTCCATAGAACGAGGCCACTTGACGTAGTGCACTTACCAAACTAAAATTAGTAAATAGGTTTAATTAATTATGGGACTAACCAGTGGGGTACACCCCAACAAACGTGAATTTTATTAGAAATATAAAAATTTGTATTTGGAAGAAAAATTGCTAGATGAGCACGGTCTCAGTTGTAAGTTGTAATAAAATAAATTGATAAAAAAAAAAAAATCATAACCAAAATGCAATACAGTAATTTATAATATAATCTAATATATAAGTAGGTATGTGTGTTGAAAGTACGTTTATAAATGTTACAATGTACAGTGCCTCAATACACTACATTCCTCCATCTGCGGATGGAACATTACCAGATGATTGAATTCGAACTCTTTCAGATCGACGGATGTCATCAGTGTTGATTGGAGCTCTAGTCGATTATGGTTTTCGGCCTTTTGATGATATAGGAGATTGTAATTGCTCCGGATGTTGAATTTGCACTTCGGTTGTGCCAGCTGTGTTGTTTGTTGGTGTTATTGATTATGTGACATCACTCGACGTTGATGGGTTAATTGAAGGTAAATCGATGATGTCGGAGGTATTGTCACGTAATCGCAGCAGATCGATGTGACGGCGGTTGATATTGTCATTTTCGGTTTCAACCTGGTATGAGACTGGTCCAGTTCTCTTTATGACAGTTGCCGGAATCCATCTTGGGCCTGTAGCGTAGTTTTGGACCCATACATCAGACTTAGAAGACAGTGATCTAGTATTTCGCGTATCGTTGGTTCTTTGTTTCGAAACAGGGATTGCATCAGGTTGTAATCGATCGAAATAAGTTCCGATTTGACGATTGAAGAGAAGCTCAGCCGGACTTTTCCCAGTACTAGTGGACGGCGTTGCATTGTGGTGATGCAAGAATATTGCCAAACGATGACGAATGTCCCCGGTCGCTTCTTTCTTCAAGTAGTCCTTGGTTGAGCATACCATTCGTTCCGCTTGTCCATTCGACGAAGGGTGGAAAGGAGCGACAAACTTATGGTGAATGCCATTTCTCTTGCACAATTTCTCGAACTCGGTTGATGTAAAGGCGGTGCCATTATCGCTAACGATTACTTCTGGAATACCGTGCGTTGCAAAGATGGCACGGAGCGATTTAATAGCACAAGCTGATGACGTAGACTATACCAGTTGAACTTCTAGCCATTTGGAGTAAGAATCCACCACGATGAAAAATACTTTCGACTGGAATGGTCCAGCGAAATCTACGTGGACCCTTGACCATGGCCTTTTCGCTTCCTCCCAAAAGTGTATAGGCGCTGAGAAGTTCTCGGGCTGAGATTCTTGATATGGCGTACAGGAGCGGACGACCTTCTCGATGTCGTTGTCGTTGTTCGGCCACCACACATAACTTCTCTCCATGGATTTCATGTGCACTACACCCGGGTGGGCTGTATGCAGCGCATTGAGGATAGTGAAGGCACTCGTTGATGCAACCGAGTTCATTTCTCCTAATCCAAAACGGTTTAAAATGATCCTCTACCTTCTCAGGCCATCCTCTTATGCACCATGAGAGAATACGTGAAAGAATTGGGTCTTTCTTCGTCGACTTAGCTATGTCCTCTGCCAGAACAACTGGGTGCTCGAGCGATTCAATTAACATAATTTCCTCTTCTTCGGCGATGATTTGTGTCGGATTGGGTAGACGACTAAGTTCATCAGCATTACCGTTCTTCTTTCCTGGTCGGTGGATAAGTGAGTAATTGTAAGTGTTGAGGAATACGCTCCATCGCATCAAACTCGGGGACAAAATATGCGGCGTCGGTTTGTTAGGGTTGAACAATTCCAGGAACGGTTTGTGATCGGTCACGATCGTAAATTCACGACCATAGATGAAGTCTTGGAACTTATTGATGCCGGCTCTGCGATAGTAGCTTTTCCTTTAACGAATTCGTGGTAAAAATTCAATAGCCCAAGGAAAGCCTGGAGTTCGGCTTTATTCGTCGGTGGCGGTGAATTTCGGATGGCTTCAACTTTGGTTTCGGTGGGACGAAGACTATTGACATCGATTCGGTAACCGAGGAAATCGATAGCTTCACATCCCATAACGCATTTATCTTTCCGAAGACGAATCCTCGCTTCATCAAGTCGTTGAAAAATATGGCTCAATTTTTCATGAAGTTCGTCATCAGAAGCCGCGATGACAATAACATCGTCAAAATATGGAATTACCCCTGAAATTACACAAAGTAAATTTTCAATAAAATTTTGAAAAATACCAGGTGCCGTGAAGATTCCGAACTGGAGACGTTTCACTTTGAAAGCCCTCTTGTGATTTACGATGGTTTGTACCATGGCGGTGTCATCGTCAACTGTAAGTTGCTGGTAAGCTTGCGCCAAATCCAGCTTGGAAAATATCGACCCTCTTGGCATCGCAGGCAGCTAATGAGTAGCTGACGGAATCGGAAATGCGTGCGGCGAAAGCGCTTTATTTACGGTAGATTTATAATCTCCGCAAATCCGTACTGTTCCATCAGATTTGATCACAGGGACGATAGGTGTCGCCCACTCAGTGTACTCCACTGACTTCAAAATTCCTTGGTTTAACATCTTCTGGGTGGTAGTCGAATTGGTACGACTGTCGGATCCAATTTTAATGAAACCGGTGGACCGCGAAATTCTCCTAATTCAGCTGAGAATAAGTGTTGGTATTTCTCTAATATGCTCGAAAATTTCGTTGCTTGAATTAAATGCACCCCTTGGATAGAAATTTCTAATGGTCCGAACCAATCAAGTCCCAAATTTTTTAGAAATATTTGAAATTTAGCCAGTATCCGTATTTTATTGTGACCTGGTATAAAAAGTCTAATTTCGTTTTCATATTTTACATGTAAATAGCTTGAAATACTGGAATTAAACTATATAAATAATAATAAAACAAACTATACACAACTTCTTAGCGTTTATTACTCAAATACGATGAGGCTAAATTAACACCAACATAAAAGTTATTCAATTATGTTCTATTATGAATATACATAATTAAATACTAGGTGACGTCCTTTCAACAATTTTTTAAAATTTTTATTAATTATTACCAATTTGTCTTCTTCACCACAGATGATATTACTACACCCAAAGGCGAAACTATTATACATTTATCAGTCAACAGCAAAAGTTCTTAATTGAGTAATTACTAAAACTTCCATTAAAATAACTTAAAATGCTTTAAGCTTAAAAAAAAAGGAAACAGCACTTAAAAGTTCGGCAAACTAGATCAATCTACAAAATAATAAAAAAAAGAAACTTTCTAAAAAAGTTTTTTCGTTTTTCAAACTATAAATCTTTTTAGTCTCGTCGTACTGGAAAAAATAATTCTTCCATTATAGTTAGATAAAAGATTAGAAAAATTATAACCAATGGAAAACCATATTTGCCTGAAAATGTTAATGCGGTTAATTAAAAATATTTATCTACATAAATTGATAATGATAAATGAGATTTTACGGTTATGTTATCTAATCAATTTTTTTTTTTTTTTTCAAGAACACGTAAAGTCAATATTTCATTTATTTTCAAATTATAGTCTCTACTCCAATAATAATTTTGATAGATTGCTTCTGGTTCCGTTTTCTATGTACCTTATATACTTATCGAATATATAACCTATGTAATACACCGCTTTATACTCGCACACCTAAATACACAAAATCTCAAAAATAATATTTTATTATTCAATGAATGTCCCTTCAGTTATTTCCTGATAAATGACACTTATTTAACAATATGGTTTTCCCATTTCCCCAACTTTTACTTACAATGGAGCTCACATATTTTTGTTTTTTTTGGTTTTGTTTGTATTCCCCATTTCTAAATATTGTTACAGCTGACAGCTCTATTATAGTATTATAGTTGTTGTTGTCAGAAGTGCGGGAGGATGTTTACATTTCATATAGACGTACTTAACTATCTACATACATATAGTATGCCGCATTCATTTATGTTTTAGTATATAAAACAACCACCAACAGAATAAATAAAACTTTATTATTATTTATTTGGACACCAGGTTTAAATTAATGAATTATTTAAATAGAAATTTGTCGATTTTGTTACAAATCAATATATGTGCACACATTTTTAAACAAATATTTGTATAGCGCTTATATTGACTGTGTTCTGTCTGTTTCTAACAAGAGATGATAATCGCGTTTAATTGGAAATTCAAATTTACACAACTTCTATACATATTAATTAAAAGCTGTTTTCAAAATTACTAATTAATGTTTTGGTAGTATCGGATTTAAACTTTGCTCGTTAAAAGTTTTAGAATGCAATGTCACAAGTACTGAAAATGTATCATCTATTTTCGTACCAGCGTCACGGGATGTGCGAGGGTTTGTCCTAAATTTGTCCTAAAAATAACAACATTTATGATGAATATTGCGATGCTTACTGATATAACCCTTGCATCGCATAATATGCGTTATAACTAGGTATCACAAAAAGATTTCGAGCTTGCTTCGAATTTAATATTGATACAGTTAAAAAAAAATTTGATGTAGATTTTTCATCGAGAATATTTTTTTGTGGCATATTGATGATTTATGGGCTACTAACAATCGTGTACCGCGCTTGATAATCTGGTCGAACCGATTTTTATGTAATGAGTATCTGTATACAGTAAACTCTAAGTGTCGGTACGATTCCAGTTATTTAATTAAATAAATGTAATGGCGAACGGCCTAAATAGAACTATAGAGGCAATGTCTAAAAGATCTTGTTGTAGATGGCTTTAGTTTAAAACATTGAACTAGAATTTCGAAAACAAGGATTTGTTTTTCCAGTAGCCAATATTTTAATGGATGTGTACAACTTGCTCGTTTTTACTAATGCAGATTTAGCCAAGAGAGCAATTTTATGCGCATTTTGAAAGTAATTTTTGTGTCATTATTTTTTGTTCAAATTATGTATATACAAAACATCAGGTTTTTAAATTTAGTTGTCTTTATTTAGAAACACTCTTTGGAGTTCAAATTTCTAAAAAATGTGCGTTTAAGAAATGTAAATTTAAATTCGTACTTCAGGACAGCGATTTTGGTCGCAAAATGAGGATTCATTTGAGGATTACCGGAAGGCAATAGTATTGGTAAATTATATTGGTGTTGATGTGCATTTTTTCTTTCAATTTTTCGTTTAATATGATGCAAATAAGAGGGATGAAATGACGCGAGTAATAGGGATAACATGATACAAATAAGAGGAATAAGCTCAGAACAGAACGATTGATGTATTAAATACTGAGGAGACTGAGATAGAACAACAAATTTCGAAATAAAAAAAATTAAAAATATTACGAAGCGAGAGACTCAAAATAAAAAATATTAACCAAAAAAAAACAAAAAAGTTAGAAAACAAAATGATTTTGCTTATTTGGTTTAGTATTGTGTTGCAACTCATGATGGTCGGTTGCTCCTATACAATGTTATGTCCGAGGATGGAGAAATTTTATTCTAGCATACACAGCAAATAATAAAGCGAGAAATGTAAATTTAATAAGAAGAATGTATAAATTAATTTTTTATTTTTATTTTGTTTTTTATTTTGTTTTTGCTTTTTATTTACGATCACGATAATTTTTTTAGAAAGGGACGGTAGAGAGAAATTATTAAAATGGCACACTTTATTATATTCTTACATACTCGCCACTCATAGCTAAAAAAATAATGAATTCTAAAATAGAATAAAAATATTAAAAACATAACGAATGTTGCCGGCGAAGAATATATCTATAAACATAAATCATTTATTTACAGCGTACAGCCTTTTTGTATTTGCTTTATTGACCCGTGCGATACGATAATTTGTTTATCTAGGTATATTTTCTTTTAGTTTTTTAGAATTATTTACTTTTTCTTGAGTGCTTAGCTAAAATAGTTCGATTGTGTTTAAAATATTTTCTTCTGTTGTTTTTTTTGTGTGGGAACTAAATTATCAAGTGTTAATTAAAAATAATAATTAAAATTTTAATTAATTATGATAATTGATTTAAAAAAAATTGATGTAGCAAAATTAATCCTTTATTAAAAATTAATTAATTTCACGGTAAAAATTTCGCGAAATTAATTAATTTTTGCCGTTAGAATTAATTGTTGGTAACTTAATTTAAGGAGCCAATTTAATTAAATTATATCTAAATTATTATTAGTTATAATTTTTATTTTTATGAAAATCAATAAATCATTAATTAAAACAAAAATTATAAATTATATTATATTACAATTAAATAAAAATCAAAAATACGATAATTTACGTTTAACTATAAAACTAACCATTCTGCTTGAACAATAAACAACAATAGACACAAAAATATTAATGAATTCCCCATGTCAGAAGAAAGGGAAAAATAACTCAAGGCGAGCGTAAGCACCAAAAATTTGAACCGATTAACCCGATTCGTTTATTTTTGATACTTACCACGAGGAAACGCATGAGAAAATACACTTATACAATAAAAAATATTTTACGGCACACAATAGCAAAATGTATATTATACGTTGTGTACATATACAAAATTCTCAATCCTCAATCCTCATTTTGCGACCAAAATCGCTGCACAGATACACAAAAGTGCATCGTTTACTGAGGAAGAAAGCAGGGATTAGCACAGTATTTATTATGAAAATCCACTTACACAATTTTTAAGTTGCTTACTAAATTTATTACATTTTGTAGCTACATACTAAGCGAGTATATTACGAATTTGTAAAAGCAGTTAGCACGCATATTTGAAAAATTAGTTTCAAAGAGTTTCATATTTGAATATACTATACATAGATACATACTTTGAATATTCCTTTTTCTAATTATGGTCGCATCCTTGAGTTATATATTTTTACTTTTCCCACTATAACGAAATTATATTGGGTAAGTATTGTAATCGCGAAAAAAATTTTGTTCCAGATTTTCTCATTTTTCGACGAATTAGGTTACCGCAGGACCCCAAAACACCGATCAGAAAAATGTCGTGTCCGTCCTTTCATCCTTCCGTCCTTCCAGTCGCACATTTTTGTTTTGCCTCTCATTCTCACAAATATTGATAGTTTTGGTCGAAATTTTGTACAAAGATAGATTTTAGTTATTAAACCAGTTTGTATTAACTTTTAGGTCCATTTGAGGGGGTTGAAGAGAAAACTGCAAAACAAATTTTCTCAAAAATAGGACCGACGATTATTTTGTTATGTAGATGATAAATTTTGACAATTCATCATCTACTTGTTCACAAAATTTGAAGTCGATTGAAGCATTGTTTATCTGTTTACCGAGGTAATGTCAAACTTTTCGCTGAAATTTTATTCTACAGTTAATAAACCTTGCAAATTTCAAAAATTGTTCCCTAGGTGTCTTTAAGATAAAATGAATAGATTAACGTGTAATATGGAATTTGAATTTCTAAATTTACCTAAAATACTTTGCTGGTGGCAAATATTATCGTCAACATTTAAAAATATTTATATCTAGCGAGCTTTTAACCCTCAGGGTACTGACTGGGTTACCGTAACCCAGACAGATTTTGAAAGTCGCGCCATTTGAAAGGAAGTGAAAGGTGGGGGTCCGAAGTGGGGGGTAATAAATCTTTGTGGCAGTGTCTGTGTAAGCCGTGAGTGGCAGCCTCAGTCTGCGCTTGGTGCTCGAGTGGTACGAGTTAGAAAGTTGACCTCGAGTATTTCTCACCCAGTCAGTACTAAACGTTACAAAATCCGTATTTTCGGGAGACAGAAAAAAATTTTTTTTTGGAGTTTTGGCTGGAGTAAAGTGTTTTGGTTTGTACAATTTACTATTTTTTATATTTTTATTATTAATTAAAAATTTATTATTGTGTATCCTACCCTCAAAATTATGCTCTATGCTTATGTACAGTAGAATTCGCTTAACCAAATGTTTGTTAAATTCTTTTATCCTTTACAATTTAAATCAAAATAACACTCAAATGAAAAGAATTAATTATGGGATGGAACTTGCGATTCAACTTGTTAAACCTGCGCTAGCTGCTAGACTAGCTACCCCTATGTTGCGAATAAAACTGCGCGGTATGGAGACAGAGGACATGGACATAAGACATGAATTTGTTGTTAACAAAATGGCTAAACAAAAGCGCTGCAACTTGTGTCCGAGTTCTCTCGACCGCAAAACATTTTACAAGTGCCTCAAATGTAATAAGGCTATGTGCAGAGACCATGTAGCCAAAATATGCTGCGAATGTGGAAATACAGTCTGATTTTGTTTTTTTTGATATATTTTGAACAATAAAACTTTCATTCAACAATCAATTATGTTATTTATTTATATTACAGTTGTGCCTTGTTACGATAAATCAATCATGAAACGTTTTATCGCTATCCTAAAAAACGGGTGATTTCCAAGTTAAAAAAAAATATAGTTTTTGGAATGGACCAAAAAACTGATTCGGCCGTTTTAAAGAACAACTTTTTAGCTTTAAAATGCAACAAGAAAAATTTCGATATCTTTTTTTTTCACAAAGTTATACAATTTTAAAATTTTTCACAAAAAATTTTTTCAAAATGTTTAAACTTTTGAATGCATCTTTGTTTAAACAAATTATTCGATAAATCTATTACCACCCTCGTATTTGTGACAAAATGGACTATCGATTAAAAAAAAAACGTTTCAATTGGCCAACTACAGCACAAGATACAGCCAGTCAAAGTTGCCGGGTTAGGCTAACCCATGTCAGTACTGAACGTGACTTTTTTATAGTCTAAATATTGGTTGGTACTAGAGTAGTAGAGATTAGAGACCTGCACGGCCCGGCCCGGCCCGATCCGAGCCCGGCCCGGCCCGAAGACGGGCCGGGCCGGGCTTTATTTATGTAAGACCCATATCGGGCCGGGCCCGGGCTTTTTGGTTTTAATAAAAAATTTGCCGGGCCGGGCTCGGGCGCTTGTCATGCCGATCTCGGGCTGAAAAGCTAGAATTGTAATACAAAAAATCAACTCGCGTGACTTTTCGAGTATTAATATTATTAATAATAATAATATAAATTATTTACCTGCATTAAAATTTTGTTCATTTTATCCAAACTGATAGAGAAAAATTTCTTAAATATTCCAGTAGGGCCAGGCCGGGCCGGGCCGGTTTTTTTTTTATATTTGAAAAATCGGGCCGGGCCGAGCCTTTTTTGTCATTTCTATAAATTGGTCCGGGCCGGGCCGGGCCATCTCTTGGATTTTGCAGGGCGGGCCAGGCCCGGGCCAAGAAAATTTCATTTTGCAGGTCTCTAGTAGAGATGTATAACTGAAAAATGGCGAATGCGACTTTGCTGCTCAACCCGCCTCAGTTTTTAATAATCTAACATTATTTGTGAGTCTGTGATTTGGTGGTATGAGGGTAGAAGATTTTTTAAGAGGTCTAAAAATCTAAGAAAAGCCGCAACATATTTTAAGGACCTTACCTGTCCAAAATAAAGGAAACTGTTTGTAAGATATAAATGGTTGGTTTGGTGATCTTTAAAGGGTGCTTTCTAGAGAACGGAAACAAGCGTACAATTTCGATCAGAAACAAACAAAAATTTATTATTCCAAGCACAAGCAAAATCAAAACAAAAACATACGAAAAATACGAGAAAATATTTTTCGAGTAATTTTGCTCGTTTCGTTTTGTTGCAACAAGCAAAATTAAAATATAAAATTTCAAGTAAATCTAGTTGCCCAACTCGGAAATTTTTTTTGGTTTACTTGCAAGCAATCTTTGATTTTTCTTGAAATTTCGAAATTGTGCGGAATTTGTTTCGTTTTGAATTTTTGTTAGTTTGGATTTATTGAAATCACTGAATATTTTAGATATGTAGTATACTTATGTATGTATGTTATCAAAATTTTAATAGAAATGTTATCTTTCTAGAATGGTGGTGATTAAGATAATTGAGGCTTAGATGTAAATTTTATGTTCCGATTTTCAGAGATAATTCAAAGATTGCCATTGTACATTAACCAAATAAGCGATATTTGATCAGAAATTTATTGGTTTTACTCAAGTTTTGAGCGCATTTTCACACGCAAAACATTTCGTGTTTTTGAAAAAGGTTCGAGTTCGAAAATGCCACCAAAATATTAAATTACAAAATTTCACATATCGAAATTTGGCCGACAAATGTTAAAGAGGTATTTTTTTTAAAGCAAATTATGTAATTTTAACAAACTTTTAAAAGTTATAATCCGGGTTTCAAAATTCAATTTTTTTTTTTTTAATTTTTCGTTGTAGAAATAACAAATTTATCAAAAATCAAAACCGGCACTTTCCATGCCTTAAGCAAAATAATAAAATTTTGTAACTTCTCAAACCTCGACTTAATCGATATTACTTTCAAAAAAACGTGTATTACATTTGTATTTTTTTAGAACAAAAATAGTATAGGATTTTGTAGTGCTATAATTAGCATTTAGAAATTAATTACTTTATTTATAAATAACAATTATCCGAACTAAGGTAACTTAAACTCAAATATTGTCAATCTTCTGGATTTAAGTTAGGTTTGGATGTCTCCCCTACAATTAACAGAAAAATTTCATTCGAAAATTCTTTAGTCCTTAAAATGGATCCTTCAGAAATAAGCAACAAATTATAAGATGAACTTTAAAATTGAGGCCAAAACAAAAGGTAGCAGTAAGGCATGTGAGTTATTTGGGGAGAAAACCACCAAAACAAATAAAGTCATACCAAAATTTTTAGCGTCTCGCTCATGCTTTGCTGCAATAAAATACTAAGCAAAAACAACGATCAACCTAATAAGTCATATCTGCGTAAAGCAAAATTCTTCGTCGGACAATGAAGCCTTTGATGGGCCTTTGGTAATCGCTTAAGTTAAATTTCGCCAAACTTAAACGAGTACACCTCGCCGGCCACTGCTGCTTTACATGTACATAAATGGAAAATCGGGTTCTATTAAAACGTCTCAGGACCCCCATTTTCAGTACAAGTCAAAGAAGACAAACTGAACGACTTTGATGTATAGATTACGCACATGTAGTTCAAGTTGAATAAATTGTTGTAACCTTTATTTTAGGGTATCTTACCATTCCGATACATATTGAGACATAAATGCATATTAAACTAATGACCTTTGTCATCAGTTTCTCTCAACCCCGTTTGTAATTAATTAATTTTTATGTATAAATTAAATTTGGTTGATAATAGTAATAATAAGAAGCGTTTACATGGTCAATGTCTCACTCTCACACCTACACATGACAACAGTCCTGATCAACACTCTATACAACATCAGCTTGTCGAATTTCCAAGATATTAAGACACAAAGTACGGCCGCAAGTAAATTGCATCGTAGCCTCTAAAACCAGAGATCACATTAAAGAGTATTGGCGACATACATCTTCTTGTTGAATACCGCAGCCAATTGGAAAAATTCTCGATAGCTTGTTCTCAACTTTACGAATAGTTTACTTAAATCGTTTGGTTTTTTATAACAAAGAAAAACCACTAATTTTAAAATGTTTTTTCTAACTATCGTTTTTTCCAAAAATTTAACAATTGGCAATAAATAAAATCATTAAATGCAACATTGTCAAAGTTCGTTACAGTAGACATAACCTAGTAGCCTTATTTAACAGCTGCATTCACTTATAGCGAGCCGAGAACTTCGTGCTGTTGGTTAGAAACGATTCATCATTCAGCATCAGACAAATGTGTTAAAAAACCAACATAGTTTCAACAAAAGTTTGGTGAGAATATATTTTGTAGTGGTGTAACTGCGAATTAATTTCATCATTCAGCCTTCCTAAGGCCTTACTATTCTTCTTGAGGATATTCCAAAAGCACCGACATAAGCAAGTCATTTCGATCTCCAAAGTAAAAACTGGTTTGATGATAATTACAACAAGCAAGCACTTATCATAATCGACACTATTTTGAATTTCTTTGTATGGGGTAGGAGAACGAACGAAATTAAAAAATTAATCTCGAAAGAGTCTTCAATATGCTAGTGTGTTATCAACAAAATAAAGGTGTTAGTAAATCCTACATAGAACTTAAACTAAAGACATTTGATTTACGTTAAATAGTTTAAAAACTAGTATTAAATAAAATATGAATCAAGGTATCACCTCGAACAACTTTTCTTTGACACACTGTACTTCAGTATAGATATTGAAAATGGATCAATAGTTTGCTCAAAATTATTAAAGGAAACATCCCATAAAATAATTACAGTGAACTACTTAATAACCTACTTAATGAATTTTGTGGCCTGTTATAGCTTGAAATCCTTCAACCATGCCAAATTAAAAAAAAAATAGAATTTCGGGTACCTTCTACGTGTAGTATACCAAATGCGTGAAAACTGAAAAGAGCACACTCCTAGGAATTCGTAAATTTTGTAGATAGTGGTGTACGTTACAATTCAGTTTAATTTGGTAATGGGATGGGGTTATTCTCTAATAACTTTGAAAATCATCTGGAACTGCCCGTTAGTCCGAGATATAATTGGGTTAGTAAATATATCCTCTGCAGAATGCATTTTGTTAAGATATCAGGAAGATTGGGTGTCATACGATAATGTTTAAATTTCTGTCTTAAACACGAAACAAATCCCACATTAATTTATTTAAAAAGGTTCCTTGTAAGCTATTGAGTCAGATTCTGAAATGACAACGTATCTGTTTCCTTTATGGATTTGTAGTAAAAACCTAAAAATAAAAATATCAAAAAATAAAATTTTAGAAGTTAGAATCGGCCTTACAAAAAGTCTTATTTTTTTTTTTTTGTTTTACTACATAAAATATTCCTTTTTCATCACTTTCGAAATTTAAGCACGGCACTTCACGAACTAAACGCTATAGCTTTAACCAATGTGCCGTTTGGGTTTTGTTTACATTATTCAATTGCTAATATGATTTATTTGCCAATATTTACAAGTAAGATCGAGTTTGTTTGATATTTTGCAAGCAAATTTTTCGAAAAATATTTACAAGCAAGCAGTACGAAAAGCAAAATAAAACGAGTAAATTCAAAAACGAACAAAATGTTTTTCAATTTTTGAAAAATCAAACAAAAACAAAAAACTTATTATGTTTTTTCAATTAGACTCGATTTCGCTTGTTCTGTTCTCTGGTGCTTTCTCGGAAAAGTGTCGTCCGAGGAGTCGTATAGGCTCAATTTTTTAATTTGCTTTGTTTTTATTGTTTACGTTTCATTTAGTTTCATGTGTGTTGCGTAGTGGATCATTCTTTCGTATTTTTCCAAAAAAAAAAAAAAATTGTGTTTATTACATTTACATAAAAAAAGAACATAATACTGTTTTGCAAAATCATTTAGTCCCCATACTACATATATTATTAACTGATATAATAGTGAATTACTTGTGTAACAAAAATTTAACGATATGTATTTCGTAATAAACCTTCAGCCTAAACAATGGATTTAGATTATTATTATATTAAAATACATTTTAGCGATGTTGCGAATTTTGTAAAGACATCAAAGCACGAAGGAACCTGGAATTATAAATATTTTCTATTATCAGGTTAGTAAAATTCATTTTTTTTTTAAGTGCATGTCAAATAACGTGGTTTATAGCTTATTTAATTTTTTCCTATATAATGCAAGATTGCACCTTATTATTAATAGTTTATTGAATTACGATGTTACGTTGCATTCGATGTACAGTGGTAGACATTCGTATAAACGCACTATGTTTTTTGAATATAGTTCTAAGAGTAAAGTGTTTTGATTTTTTTCAAGTAGTCTAAATTATGTCTATCATCTTAAATCTGTTGATAAGATAAACCATTAGTAAAAATTTTAATGTTTTACTTTAATAAATTGAAAAATCTAAATTTCAGGTGGACATTCGTATAAACTCACTTCTGATAATGTACTAAAATAAAAACCAAAATTAGCAATTTTTCATATATTATTTTATTTAATATTTGGTCTGGCCCCGACGAGAAGGCATTGAATTTGTTAAATTTTTGAGGGCTTTCAGATCAATTGTGGCCCAACATTCACGGATGGCACTTTTCAAATCTTTAATTGAATTATATTGCTGTTCATTTCCATAAACTTTTCGGGAAAGGCCCTCTAAATCTTTTCGATAGGATTGCAATCAGGACTGCAAGCTGGCCATTCAAGAAGGGGAATGTTTTTCTCGAGAAACCACGGTGTGGTCTCCGTCGAAGCATGGATCGAGGCATTGAAACGTCAATCAAAACGTCTTCCAAAAGTTTCACGTACATACGGAAGTTCATTCGTGTCGTTATAAAGCCGACGGGAAGCTCCTCGTTATAAGAAAATGCTCCGCATACCATAACACACCGCCACAAAATTACGCTTCGACCTAACGACGCCATGTTCCTCCAAATTATGCCAGTAGCAACTGTAGCAGTCGGGAAAATCCAGATTAATTTTTTTCCGTAAGAAAAAATCACACTCTGCCAATCCGTTATCGACGACATGTGTTTACGAGCAAATTTGAGCGGATTATTCGTATGCATGGCCGTTAAAAGTGGGTTGATCCAAAAGTTTCTCCATTTTATGTTCGATGAACTATTAAAAATAAGGGCAATGTGTCGGGTCGTCACAGGAAGATCCAATGGCCTGCATAATAGACGGTTTCGTGTATAGCTTCTTTGCGGATTAGACCATTCTGGCGAGCTGAGATCTTGGATAGGCAATAGTCCTGATTGCAATCCTATCGAAAATCTTTAGAGGGCCTTCCTCGAAAAGTTTATGGAAATGAACAGCAATATAATTCAATTAAAGATTTGAAAAGCGCCATCCGTGAATGTTGGGCCACAATTGATCCGAAAACCCTCAAAAATTTAACAAATTCAATGCCTACTCGAATTTTCGAAGTTATTCAGAAAGGTCGGGGCCAGGCCAAATATTAAATAAAATAATATATGAAAAATTGCTAATTTTGGTTTTTATTTTAGTACATTATCAGAAGTGAGTTTATACGAATGTCCACCTGAAATTTAGATTTTTCAATTTATTAAAGTAAAACATTAAAATGTTTACTAATGGTTTATCTTATCAACAGATTTAAAGATGATAGACATAATTTAGACTACTTGAAAAAAATCAAAACACTTTACTCTTAGAACTATATTCAAAAAACATAGTGCGTTTATACGAATATCTACCACTGTATGTACATCAGACACGATTAAAAAATAAATGCGCATAAAGATATTTTATCTTTTCTCTATAAATTTAAATACAGTTTCAAATTATTAATTATTATTGCTTTCAGTATCTATGTATGCAGATGTATCAGTTTATGATATTGATCATTTTACGGATGCTAAAGATGTAAAAATTCCCGAAACAATTGTTTAAGCATTTTCAATCGATACAAACGCTGTTCAGAATTTGAACTTAAGATAGTGCTTAAAAACCAAAATAACGGTGAGTTGCATTCGCCAGATAAAGAAGCGTGTATTGCTATAATAACATATGTACATTTGAATTGGACTAAAATATAAATTTTTCTAACGCTAAAGCGACACCGGTTACTCGTCAAAATTACCGGTTAGGCGGTTAGACCACCAAATTCATATAAATTCACAGGTAATTTGCACGTTATAATTTAACTATAATATATATTTTCTAACTTTATTGTATATACTTTAATCATTACTGGATTTAGAAAGTTTTTTTAAAAATAACTCATATTCATTCCTATATAAAATATGGGTCCGGGTCAAAATGCCGCGTTTTAAAATATCGCGTTTTAAAATGTCGCGTTTTAAAATATCGCGTCTTAAAATGTCGCATTTCAAAATGCCGCGAGGTACAAAATTTCGCGTGGTACAAAAGACGCGTTTTAAAATGTCGCGTTTCACAATGCCGCGACGTACAAAATGTCGCGTGGTACAAAATGTCGCGTTTGTAAAGAAGGAATAAAATAAATATTATATTGAGATAATGAAAAAATGTGTATTATTAAACAATATAAATGATTTCTCACTATTGTGTATTATTAAACAATATAAATGATTTCTCATCCGATATATAAGGACTTAACTTTAACATTTTAGTGAAGGAATATTCTAATAAATTTCAACATTTGCGTTCTTTTTCTTAGACCCACTTTATCATTACATAAAATTACATTTATAAATAA
The DNA here is from genome assembly GCA_963556165.1 of Tipula helvola. Classification (NCBI taxonomy): domain Eukaryota; kingdom Metazoa; phylum Arthropoda; class Insecta; order Diptera; family Tipulidae; genus Tipula; species Tipula helvola. Next base: position 284,932,375 of record OY744482.1, read on the forward strand.
TTTCCATTCAGTGAAGGAAAATTTTACTATATGTTTAAACACAATTTGCTTGTTTCAAATAATTTTTATTAAATTATTTATTATTTCACATCATATTGTGTTGATTTATAAGGGATTTTTCAAAATGCGTCATTTTAAAACGCGTCATTTTAAAACGCGTCATTTTGTACCACGCGGTTTTTTGAACCACGCGGTTTTATGAAACGCGACATTTTGTACCACGCGACATTATGTACCACGCGGCATTTTGAAACGCGACATTTTGTACCACGCGACATTTTTTACCTCGCTGCATTTTGAAACGCGACATTTTAAAACGCGACATTTTGTACCACGCGTAATTTTGTACCTCGCGGCATTTTGAAACGCGACATTTTAAAACGCGACATTTTGTACCACGCGGCATTTTGAAACGCGGTATTTTAAAACGCGACATTTTAAAACGCGGCATTATGAACGGTTCCCATAAAATATATAGGTTTTTAAGATTTTAAGGTTAACTTAACGTTTTTTCAAACCAAAGTAACTTTTTTTCATATCAACTTTTAACGTTTATTCAAACCAAAGTAACGTTTTTTAGAATCAAAATAAAGATTTTTCATTTCAACTTAAATTTTTTAAATTTCAAATTTGTTTTTGTTTCAAGAATGTATCTATAACTTATTGATACGTTCTTCATCTATAGATGAACACTTGCTAAAACACAGTGGTAGACATTCGTTTAAACGCACTATGTTTTAGCTTAGTAGCCTAGTTCCCTGTGATGTTAGCTTCAGCCAGTTTACCAAATAATATTCTTCAAGGAATGTAATAAAAATATTAGCATTAACAGATGAGTTTGATGTTATTTTACTGTACTATTCCATGTAAGTTCATGGCCGTAATGAGCGAAACATATCGTCCTCTCACAGTTGGTACTATTATATGAGCATCAGTATTTATCTTCGGCCTAGCCTTCGTTCTGCGAAGATGGCAGTTAAAACCAGATTCATCAAGAAACACTATTTTATCCCGTGTTTGTGGAGCATTTCCTGAAAAGTGGGTCGTTGACGTTTTTGGTTTCAAATATTTTCATCTTTATTCTTTGCAGCGTAATGCATGGATTTATCTTCTATTATTTTTACAATTTCATTTAATATTTCACTTTATAATTTCATTATTCTTCTACCACCGCGATTTCTTTTAACAATTGTACATTCATCTTTTTTGTAGCGCTTTATTATAGATATTTCAATATTTATATTTATTTCCGCTATTTCACTTGATTTAAGTATTGTCTATCCTTTTTCAAAGCATTTTATTAGGATCTGATTTTTGTCTAAGCTAGTTTTCCTGTATGGTTCCCTATTGTATCCTCTGCGACGGACAACCAAGTTGCATGTAGTTTATGCAGTGCTGTCATCTGAAGATTCCGTCCATTGGTATTCGTAATAGGATTTGGTTCACTCGAAGAATTATTATCCGTATTCATTTTTTAAATTTAAATGGATGAAATGAAAATAAATAATGGATACTGACAAAATTTGTTTTAAGAAGCCACACTACTGCGCTTGTCAATATATCAACTATGTGCGATATATCAACTATATCCGTGTTTTTTTATAAGTCTCGATAGATCTCAATAGATCGCATCCAGATGTTCTTTATTTTTGAGGTTAAACTGCAATTAATTAAGTTTATTTTAATCAAGAATAACTTTTACTTCAACATTTTACCGTTTTTAAATCATTTCCTTGAATTACATAACTTATTAATTGGACATGAAAATCTTGCTTTTTATCCAGATATGCTATCGAGACTACAGATTTTCCCTTTTATGAGTAAGGACACACATTAAAAATTTGTATTTTAGCATGGAAGCATACTAAAGTCAATTTTTAGTACATCTATCATTCAAAAGGAAAATATAGCAGCTGATTTACATTTAATTTTTTGCTCTATTTTAAAAGACAGAAGATGTACGATAAAAGTATTCATTTTATTATTATTTCCTTCCGTTATTAAGAGGCATATTCAAAATGTGTTATTTAATACTCCTTACCGCAATTCAGAAGTTTTTTTTGGCGAAAAAAACGGAAAAATCGAAAAATGAACCTGTTTAACATTTTCCGTAAAAGTAGCTCAAAATTTAAAAATCATAGTAACATTTTGAAAGCAAAAAAACAAGTTTTAGTATGTCCGTCTCATTTTTTTATATGGATAAAATGCATTCGCACTTTTCCTCATGTATTTATACTTTTGGAATAACCAAATATAATGAAAACAGCAATTACGTAGCGTTGTCAAAATAAACACAATTTTTAGTGCTACGAGTGCCAGTTTTTTTTAAGTGGATGATAGAAGTAGCTAATATTTCCCATTTTTTTTTTGGCTAATATCTGAATACATCTATCGAGACTTAAAAAAAACACAGCTTATGAACTATATCAGCAATATTTTTTTTTTTTTGAAATGAAAAAAATTGAATTTGAAATTCAACTGTCACCTTCGGAGAACTAGAGCTCACTCAAAGAAGGATACTGCAGCTCATGTCATACTTTCAACTATCAGAGAACGAAATGTGTCGCTCATTGCAGCCATAAATTTACATGGAATAATATATAATAAGATAATTTCAAACTCAACTGTAAAAATGCAAATGTTATCAAATTTAAAAACACCAAATACTATAATCCTATTTATTAATCATATCTATCATATTTATAGGATGCATTGTATGACAGGAAAAAAATCGAGGGTATCTCATCGCCAGAATTAATCGAGTTAGGCAAAAATGATATACAGTGGAACAAGATTTGGGACAATGAACAAGTCGAAAACGTAATGTGGGCTGATCTGCAGTTTTCAGTTCATCGCTCACTTCACACGATTTACGAAATGATCAAAAATTTTTATTTTTAAAAAATTTGAATGTGCAGACGCAGAAACAGTTAATTAAACAAAAATTACTTGAGAGACTCTGCCTTTCCGAGTTAACAATTTTCAAACTTGAACCGAAATCAAGAAATGCTTAAATTATTCTAAATTTTTTTTTCCATCACCAGACTTAGTAAGCCTAAATAAATAAATTAAAATTTTCAGTTTTATTTATAAGGATATTTCACTCTGTTTTTAGATTCTATAAACATCTTCTAAGACACCCAGCTAACCATCAGAATTTCTTAAACAAATGGAAAATAAGCTCCCCAAATATTAATAAAGTTTTTTAAGAAATTAAAGGGCCGAATTTTTTTAATTTTTTTATAAATGCTGCCATTGGCTTTATTCTTGAATCTTTCTACAAAAGAAACTAACAAGAAGTATTCAAATCTTACTTAAAATTATTACAATATTAATATATATATTTAGCTATGAGGCTGTAGAACGCTTTGAAAAAATAAAACAATTTAACAATGCAAATAAAACACAAATTGCTATATTGTTTGTGGCGTAGTTGTAACGCATTGGACTAGAGCGGCAAAGGTCTTCGGATCAATCCTCATCTAATTTTATTTATTTTTTATTATTTTTACTTTCTTTTACGTAAGTAAAATAAAGTATAGTAATCATGAAAATTTTCGACCTTGAGATTATTGAAGATTTATCTGTTTTGAGGTCCCCTGAGTCCGAAAAAGTGGGTTTCGAAATGATGTCTGTCTGTCAGTCCGTCTGTCTGTCCGTCTGTCTGTCCGTCTGTCTGTCCGTCTGTCTGTCCGTCTGTCTGTCCGTCTGTCTGTCCGTCTGTCTGTCCGTCTGTCTGTCCGTCTGTCAGTCTGTGTCTGTCTCTACAGCCCAGATGGCTTAACCAATCGAACTGAAACTTCAGATTTAAGCTTTTTGGATAAATTGGGAGGTCCCAGTGAATTTTACTTCAAATCGGTCCACCGGAAGTGGCCACTCCCTTGGGCCAGAAAATTTGTTTTGCAAATATCTTAAAAAGTATAAGGTTTACAAAAAATTACTAATACAAAATGTTTCCAAAAATCAAAAAAAAAAAAATAAAAATAAACAAATTAAAAATTAAAAAAAATTAAAATTAAAAATTAAAAAAAAAATTTAAAAAAAATTTAAAAATTTTATAAAAAAAAATTAAATATTGTTTTGCCAACACATAAATATATGTGTATATATAGCCTAATTATGTTAATTATAATTAATTTGCACACTACAGTGACATACTTCCGGTTTTTAATGCAAATATTACATAATTGAATGTGGATCATTTTTTCATGTTTCTTAACTTTTTTAACGACTTATTAGTGTTCGTAATACTTAAGTATATATATCGTTTTATAATTGCAAAAATATTTCGCAACTCCTGCCCCCCCCCACACTTTTTTACAAGGAGTTACAGCAGTTCTTGCATTTGTCATTTTAATTATTGTGTGTAGTAGCCCAATTATGCTAATTATAATTAATTTGCACACTTCAGTGACGTACTGTACGTTATAAAAATATTTAGCCTACATGTATGTTAAATTGCCAAATCGGTCAACCGGAAGTGGCCACTCTCTTGGGCCCTGTGTTTTGCACATATTTTAAAAAGTATATGATTTACAAAAAATCACTAATACAAATTCCAAAAAAATAAAAGAAAAAATTTAAATTCATAAATATCACCTTTTATTTCTTTTACGTGTGTACTAATGAGTTCAAAAAATTGAGTTTTGAAGTGGTGTCTGTTGGTATATATGTCTGTCAACTTGTAGTCCAAATGGTTTAACCAATCAAACTGCAACTTCATGTTTAAACTTTTTACATAAATTTTGGGGTCCCAGCTCCCAGCTCCCAGATTCCGTAAAACAGAAAATTTATTTTGCAAATATTTCAAAAATATAAAATTTACAGAAAACTTGAAATAATAAAAACAATCTTAATTAAGTTTGCGGGAAATTTGAATTATAAAAGTTTCTCAAAATTCGCTGTTCGTAAAAGAAAGTCGTGTGTTGGCCACACCTCCATTTTTTTTTGTTAGTATTCATGTAATGACCAAATATTTTACTTTAAATTAAACATTTCGCTTTATAGTTATTACAGCAATTACACAAGAAAATACGTGGTCCGCGTTTATGATGCCTCTAAACACTACAACAAATTATTTAAAAACTTTCATATATTATAAGTTGTAGTAAGCCATGAGAATTTTTCGGTAAAATTTTTTTTTCCTTTCATAAACTTCAAAGCATGCTATATGTTTCAAACAATATAAGAATGAAAATTAAATAAATTTCCTTATAGGTTGATATGGCTTAGTAGAAATGTTTTGGACTAGAGCGGCTAAAGTCCGGGGTTCGATTGTGGTCAATATATTTTTTGACGTGATATCGTCTTACATCTTACAAATTTACAAGAAATTTTGCCCTTAGTCGTGGGCAATTACTAATCAACTGTAAGCATTACCTTTAATTTAAATGTATGATTTCTTAGGTTGGTCCTTAGGCTTCATGCCTCACACATAATATTATTGAATGATTTCGCCCGATTTAAATCCTTCAACAACTGTAGTGAGAGAATGGATCATCCGATCCGAGCAATTCTGAAGCCAATTTTTGTGTAAAGAAACAGTGGTGGTTAATTTAGTTTAAATTAAAATAATTAATCTCAACATGTTATAAACGTTATCACGCAAAACAACTACGAACGTGTTGATGACACAGCCCACCCCGATTTGTTTATTTTTTTCTGTCTGTAAGGTTTATTGTGTGAAGCCCCAACGCATGTAAAATCGTCCATAAAATCCCTTACTCTCTAATTTATCCCTTATTCCTATTTGGCTAAAATATAACCGTTAAAAAAATATCAAATGGTCAAATGGTACATATATATTGTATCCGTCCTAGGACGGGCTGTACCGCCTAGTTTTAAATATTAACCAATGTTAATACCTATTATTTGTGTTCACAATTTAATTGATTTAAATTATACATACATATGTATAACCTAAACATTAATAAATTTACAGATTCATCAGTTCAAGTGGATCTGTTCTTCTTAGTCGCCTAAATCACGGTTGTTTTGGGATGCGCTTCTAGTTTTGAGTAATTTTTCGAACTGAATTCTTTAATTGTTTCTTTAATGGTTTTAATTCCAAGGTCGGCGTGTATATTACTATTCCGAATGTACTATGCAGCATTGGTAATACTGCGAAGTATTTTCGCTTGGGTTCGTTGAAGGAGTTCTCTGTTTAAAGCGCTGCTGGACCCCCATAACTGAATACCATACACGGTGCTCTTCAAGACGAAAAAAGTGTTATAACCCCCCGATAACGCAAAAATCGGGTCAGTCGGTTCATTTCCTGGACTCTCGTAGTATTCGATTACCTGCTTAACCTTATGAATGATTACTGACACTTGCGCCGACTAATGTCATGTCATTTATGTTGATTTTTGTTGTAAAATTAAGAAAATTTGAACGGCCAGCAGACCGCAACTGTGACGTATCCATGTCCATTCTGTTTTGTTGCATTGCAAGCTCTGAGAAATCGCGTTGATTTTTAAAGGAATAAGATATAAAGATTTTCGAAAATTGAAAACCTACGCAAATTTAAGGTCTGTTTTTCGAAAATATGAGTATTTGAGAAATGATAAAATAATGGAATGTGTTTGTAATAGTACTATCAATGCACCATTATTCATAGAAAATGACACGATCCATGTTGCTGAAAAATGTGTAATACCAGAGCTACACATATTACAAGGAGTTGTTAATCACCTCTTCTGGAATGGGCTTGTACCCCTTCTAGGACGAGAAAAAGCCCTTATCTGGCTAGCTGTCCTCTTCTGGAATGGGCTTGTACCCCTTCTAGGACGATAAAAAGCCCTTATCTGGCCAGCGAAATTAACTCTCATTTCTAAAAATTATCAGGGAGAAGTTTTTAAAGGGAATGCTGCAGAAAATTATTACTTGAGGCAGATAAATTATTGGATCTGAATATTAGTAATGAGATTGGGAGGAAATTGACACTAATCTCATACTTAGGAGCTTTCAAAGCAATGAACAAAATTGTGGAGTGTAGTTTTTCAACGCGATCCGTCGGTCCTGTTCTTACCGAACACATTGACGAATTAAGAAAAGCTTTGTTAGGTACAAATGTCACAGAAACACTGAAAATACATGTTGCCCTGGAGCATATTGAAGAGAGCCTTGATTTTTTGGAATATGACGTTGGCCTTGGGCTTTGGTCTGACCAAGCAGGAGAGTCTGTACATAGGGAATTCCTTAAATTCTGGGATAAAAGGAAAGTTAATGATTTAACGAATCCTTTGTATCTATTGTAGAAAGATTACAAGATTCTAAAGCAGAATTTTCCTCGAAACACATTTGAAAGTTGTACGATTATAGAAATACTGAAATTAATGTATATTTTTCATTGTTGTACTTTGATTAAATAAGAGAACATTTTCTTTAAATTTCTAAAACTTTTGTATCCTTGAAATCTTATATTTTCACATTATTGTGATGGCACGCGCATGCATTGGTACACACACACACACACACACACACACACACACTATATATCTGATGCCTATGTAAGAAAATCTCATTATCAAAAATACCTTTTTACTCCCTTCATTTTGAAAAATCTACAAACAACGGGACAAACTTTTTTCGCCTTCAAGAGCACCGTGCATATGTCCATGTAGGTCTGATTATCACTTTATATAGTAACACTTTGTTGTCTAATGACAGCTGAAATTTTCTTCCCATCAGCCAATACAATTTGGAAAATGTCATTTTTATTTGGTTGGGCTTTGCTTCAATATGCTTTTTCCATATCAGCCTTCTATCCAGGTGCAAACCTAAGTATTTGACCTTGGTTTTGTTGAGGAATATTAATATCGTTTAGTACCACTGGTGGGCAGGTGCGTTTGTTCAGCGTCAATGCGACGTGTCTTATTTTTTTATCATTCACTTTTATTCGCCATTTCTTCAGCCAGTCCTCGATTTTTTCAAATGATTCTGTAATTCCTTTGAGATAGTTTCGGGAGTATCGTGTGAAGCCAGGATAGCCGTATTATCGGCAAATGTTGATATCATTACTTTGTTGGTTACAGACTGTGTACATCAAGTATAATATTGGTCCTAGGACGCTGCCTTGTGGGACACCTGCGTTAATATCGTAAAAGCAAGTAGTAGCACTATTTTGTTTAACCATGTATTGTCTTTCAAGAAGATAGTTTCCCAGAATTGAGTGAAATTTCTTAGGTAGAAGTTCTTTAATTTTGTAGATTAGCCCATCGCGCCAAACTTTTTCAAAGGCCTGAGCGATATCCAAGAAGACAGCAGAACAATATTTATTTGCCTCGAAGGATCTTTTGATTCCATTTACTATTCTGTGTACTTGCTTTATGGTACGATGTTGATTTCGAAACCCAAATTTATTGTCTGGAATAATATGGCGCACTGTTAACACTAGTTTCAATTTCGTTAATAACATTTTTTCGCATAACTTGGAAATTGTGGGCAGCATGCTTATTGGACGATATGAATGAATTTGTGTATCATTTTTTCCAGGCTTAAGAATCATTGTGATCACCGATACCTTCTATTTTTAAGGAATATAACCGGTTTGCATGATCGCGTTGAATAAGAATGTTATTAGGTTTATGTAATTGTCTGGAATTATCATTTTTCCAGTAATATCATGCCCTGATTGCTTTGGAAGGCAATCCATCATCCAGTTGCTCGGGTAGCACGAAAGTATTTATTTCCTTGTGTGGTGAGAATACTGTCGTTAGGTGAGCAGCAAAAGCATTGGCTTTTTCTTAATCGCTTCTCGCCCAATCCCCAGTTGGAATTCTGATCGGTGTATTCGAGTTTGTTGGCCTTTTTACATTTTTTGTTGCCTTCCACAAAGAGTAGCCTGTCCTGACGGTGATTTTGTTTGTTGCCATTGACGGCGAATTTTTCGCTTTTCCAGCATAAGGTCCTGAATAGTATGTGGCAGTTTATTAATTTTTTCAAAACTACTTATGACGGGTGTAGCCTTTTCAGCTGACAACGCCAGGGTATATCTTTTAAATTTTCTGCTCCCGAATTAATATCTGCTGGTGTGATAAGAGGAATATTCAGTAGACAATTTTTTTCGACTAGTCTCCTGTATTGATCCCAATTAGTTCGCTTGTTTGTAAGACGTTTCGGAATTTCTGTCCTTAAGACGTCGGTACTCATTTTTCCTATTACCGGCGAGTGATCGGAAGACAGATCATAGCAATTGGTTGCCTTCACCTACGTACGTGGAATGCCTCTAGTTACACAGAAGTCAATTAGATCAAGAACTTTCTTTTGATCCGTGGGCCACTAAGTGGGGTGACCAGCAGATAAATAATCCAGAGACTGCTCGTCTATAGCTTCGTAAAGTTGTTTGCCTTTTGGTATCGACAATCTCGATCCCCAATGCACATGTTTAGCATTGTAATCGCCACAGCAAGAAATTTATTGCCCAGCCGGTTAAAATAATCGTTAAATTGCTGCTTTTTAATTGCATGTTTTGGAGGGCAGTAAACGGCCGATATTACACATTTTTCAGACCATTCTTCTAGACAAATGTTAGTTGCTTGGATGTGCTCTTTTTCATACTTGCTGTGTACATAATGCTTTATTCTTTTTTTATTAAGACGGCAGTGCCACCGTGTTCTTTTTCGTCCGGGTGTTGGGAGTCGTATACTGAATATCCGTTAATTTTACAAAAAGTTTTATTCGTGAAGCGTTTTTCTGATATTAGCATGATATCTATACTGTGCTCGATAAGGAAGGATTTTAACTCAGCTTTATGCTGTTAAAGACCATTCGCATTCCAAATAGCTATTTTTAGGACAGTTATGACAGGACCGAATTTGATAAGAATACCAGAGATTGAAGGTAAATTACGGTGTGCTTAACGAATTAATCAATATTTTAACAAATAAATATTTTAGAATTACTGCCTTCTATGCAAGATTTATTTTATCTGCTAAACATATTTACTCAAGTAATCGCCGGTAAATCATCCACAAATACTCAAAGGGAACCATTTGCCATATTTATACAAAAAATATTAGAGTTCAGAATGGTAAATATTAATTAATCTGCTTTCAAGAAGCACCCGAGCATAAAATTCTAATATTATTAATTTATAATTATAGCTAAATTTACCTCCTGCGGTATTTATTAGCAACAGAATTAGAGCATCCTTACATTATTGCACAGGGTGAAAACAAATCGGCTATCTCTAATTTTTTCCTCTGCATAGAACAAGAATTAATTATTTTACCAAATAATAATACTTTTATTGAAGCAGTTGACCTGCTACTCAAGTCACACTATACATTTTGGGCAACATTTTGATGGCTCCTTGAAAACGTTTTGGATATTTTTATTTTTAAAACATAGAAGTTACTACCAGAATTAAGAACTTTTAGGTTGCAGTTCAGAAGATTTGTTTATTCCTTAGTCTGATTTTATTATCATTATGCTTTTGCGAGACACTGTTTTGTCGTTTTTGAGTTTGCCTAAAGTCGATGACAGTCTAACCTAATATTAGACTAGATAGATCTTTCGTAAAAGTTGAGATACCTCAGAGTAGCCTTTGGATAACTGCCGCTGACATGTTTGCTTTAAATCCTCTGCGCCTTCTGAGATTACTATTGCTGACTATTTCTGACAGGTGAGCTACTCTTCTGTAGGCGTAGAGGTCGTTTTCGGCTGCGATGGCTCCTTGGCGGAGAGAACGATTGGGCATCTGGAAACATTCTTGGTTGTCTGGAAAAATATGAAGATCTGGCTCGGGGACGAAACCGGCAAACAGCATTTATTATTTCTAAAAAATTGATATTTAGTATATTGTTAACCATGCAGAAGAATGGGTCAGTGCTTTTATTTATATTATTTTACGCCACATACATAGTTTAGTCCCGAAATCTTTGTACCTGTTTTGTGTTTGTTAATATTTCGTTTTTATGTTACTTCGTAAACGAATCCATTACTTAAGACGTACTTTGAAGCGATAAGAAAGATAATAAAAATTACCATTGCAAGTTTTTAATCAGCTTGGATGGAATAACATATAAAAAAATTCTTTTAATCTAACGTAATAATTTAAAAAAAACACTTCAAAACTTTAGTTTCACTTTTCCATTTTTGCATTTGTTATTTTTCTTAATCTCAAAGAAATTAATTTAATTTTATCTCTGTAATATTAATATTTTTGTTTTTGTATCTGTTATCAAAAGCTAAAGCTAGAATTAAAAGAAATGAAAAAGTAAAAAGCTTTTTTTATATCTTTTATCTAGAAAAATGTTTAATATTTTATACCGTTAGTTTTTTTATTCTTTTATTACAGTAAAAGTTTGAAAGGTGTATAATTGAGATTAAATAAAAAATAGTAAGTAAGTAGTAAACCGCGAAAGCTTTACTACAAAAAAACAGTAAGAAGTGCAATTTTGTCTAAGAGAAAATAAAAATTATTTGTGGTTTCACAAGGGTGTAACCACAAAATACATAATAATATTTCAATTCAAGATCTAGTTCGATATCAACAAAACTTAATATTCAGTTAAAGAAATACTTAATAAATTTAATCGTTTATTTAGACGCTTTTTATTTCAAAAATTTTCCTAATTTGAGTGCTTTGCTGCTTTCAATAAAAATTACGACATTGAAATTTCTGAAATGTCTCAAATAGAAACGGTGAAGCCAATTAGAAACAGCCATCTCGAATTAAATAATTTATGTGAAATCGATTTTCCATAGATTTGTGCTTTTCAACTTGCCCGAATTGTTTAAAAGGTCTAAATATGATCCGCCAAATATCAGAGAATATATTTAAATGTTTCCAGGCGAATCGAATTTTAAAACAATGTACATATGTATGCTTTTTCGCACAGACCAGAAAACGAAAACATTAGGAAGTTTAATTAGTAACCAAGAGGTGAATGAAGACAGTATGGAGGTTTGTAAAGCTTTAATTTTTAAAAGAAAACAAGTTTTCGACGCATGGCTCTATAATCAAAAATTAATACTTCACAAAATTTATTTCAAGTCTCCTGCAAATGCAACATACAATTATTATATGCGCGATATTCTTGGCTTTATTATTCTTTCAATACAAAGTTTGGTAAACTGGAAATTGGTGAAACATTTGAAACCCCGGCTTTAATGATCTAATTATTTATAATTGAATGGAGAGAGTTAACCATATGTCGTCTCTTATCGCTTAATCTTTTGGTCTCTTACCGCTTATTCGAATTTTCCTATTTTCTAAATTTTTCGACGCTATTCTTAAATTCTTAGGCATTTTGGTTATTTCCTTTTTTTTACAATTTACAATACATTTTCAATTTCACAAAGTGAGAATGAAAGACGAAACGAACATATCAAATCAAGACACGACAGCTGTCCGAAAATCTTAGAGTTTGGTTAATAGGGACGAAGCTAAATACGGCAAGATAATTTTGGCCTTGATGATACAGGATCAGTGTGGAACTGTTCTTGATTTGTTAGAAGATCCACCTCAGACTAATAAATATGAGACATGCGGCTGAGAATAGAAGAACAGAAATTAGAGAGTTTGCTCGACAGGCCAGACATAGGTGATAAACGGCCGTCTGAGATATTGAGGTAAATTCGATCTCTAGCCGAACCTCAATTTAACTCTAAAATGATCAAATCATTATGGATACGCAAGCTACCAGCGTACATCCGTCTAGCATTAATTCCACAAAGTGATGATAAGAATGCCGATGAAATGGCTAAAACGGCAGATAAGCTGAAAGAGGCACTATCAGCCGCACAACACGTTAGCTCCGTAGGTCGCCAAACAAGCACAAGGTCGGGATTTTACAATTTACACCGATCATAAACCTCTGACAAGAGCAATTGAGTCAAAAACTGAACGTAATCCAAGACAATCTCGTCATCTGTGTTTCATATCTCAATTTACTACGGATATTCAACATATCCAAGGCAAACATAATGTGGTTGCAGATACACATCAGATCACGAAAATGCCGCAGTCCAGACCCAATTCGACTACAACACAATCATTAGGTCACAAAAAGTAGACTTAGAACTTCAGAATTTATTTTCTGGTTCCAAATTTCACACTAGTTAGAGCTTTTCAAATTACCTGGTCTAGAAATATTCTGCGGAATATCAACAGGAAACAATCGCTAGTATATTGCAGAGCCATTACGTCGAACCATCTTCGACACTCTGCACAATATTTCACATCCAAGTATCCGTGCTATACGTATAAATCAGGACATAACCCGATGGGCGAAATCGTGTTTATCCTGCCAAAAATGGAAAGTTCAGAGACATACAAAATCATCACATGGACATTTCGATATTCCACCAGGTCGATTCGAACACATCCATTTAGACATCATAGGACCACTTCCTCCGTCTAATGGATATACCTGTTGCGATGAGGCACAATCCGAACACTCGAAACAACATTGAGTGTTCAATATTTACCTGCGGAAAAATGAAAACATTGTTAAATTTAAATAGTTATATCAAAATTAATTCTACATCTTTCATTATATGTATGTATGTGATTAATTGATTATAATTTCCCACGTAGTAACTAAAAGTAAATTTAATTAATGTATTTATTGTTATTAAAATCTCCTAATTTTATACTTAAATTATTTATAAATATTTGAACTGTCAAATGTTTCATATTTGTTTTGACATTTTCACAGTACGATTCTGGTATTTAATTTAGTACCAGAATTATAATTTATTTGTTTAGCACATAGGAAAGCTTTGATCTACATTATCGGTATACAAGTTCTTTGTGTTATTATACAGATGGCAGTCAGATTAAAGCTTGCTTACGTAAAAATTATTTTTATATTTTGTTTTTTAGTTCAGTGCAAAATTTTTAATTGCATTTTATCTTGTATTGAGTAAAGTCGTCAATAATACAGTCCACTTTTATAAATATCTAAAATTAAAAATAAAATAATAAGTTTGTTGTATAGTGAATACCTATTGCTAATTATTGTGTAGTTTATCACCCGGGGACATCTCTATTGCCTGCTCAAACTTATTATCACTGGGTATTTGCCTGGAGGTATTTTATATGGACATTTTCCTGGCACACTGCTGTATCTGAAATAATTGAATTGAGCTGTCGAAACAATACCTACATTTTAACTTGAGTCGATATGCTTTACCTGATGGCCAGAAGCGTATGCATTAAATACATTACTCCAGTAACCATTGCCACTACCTTTTTACAAAACTACATTGAGAGAAGTAGAATCAAAACCGGTTCTTTTCCATTTTTGTAATTTTTTGAGCAAACGAAAAACGTTTTACGAATTGTTTCATTAATATAATGTATAGATTGTAGATGTATGTTTTTGGAACAAAACATGTATTTTGAATTAAATTTTTTACAGAAAATATTGGAAAATTGTACTGTTTGATTAGAAAACTTCTTCTAATTTTGGAAATGTTTCATTTTGTAGCAACTACATGGAAATGTATGGTTTTGATGCACCATCTAGTGGAAATGGTTAGTTTTGTTACAATTTTGTCAAATTAAAAATTCGAGAGTCCAATTTCTTAATTCAAAGATTTTATTAAATCATAAAAATCACAGTTCAGTTTCCAGAAATAAATTCACATTTGTTACAATTTTTGGTGAAACTATATAAAACATAGTAATTAAAACAAAAAATTCAATTAAAAATTTTACTCAACTTCCTTAAAATTATTAGTAACACAATCTGTTACAGTTTCTACAAATAAATCAGACTCTTAAATCAACGTCTTCCAAATAAGTATCACATACGTCGTCGTCACAGTTAATATCATTCATGGTTACGTTTCCATCCAACAAGTTTTTGTAAAATGATAATTCCTCGCGAGATTTCCAGTCGTCTCCGAAGTGCTTCTCCAATAAACTATTTATGTTTTTCAGTTTCGCTGAATTAATGTCCCTGCCATTGCTCAGCTGTTCAGGAAGAACTTCTGGGAAACTCAAACCTTTTTTTAAAACTGAACATCCTTTGGATAAATCAGATCTGTAAGCGGCTTCGCCTCGAACGGATATTCTTCATTATAAACCGCTTCAAATAATTAAATTGAAAATGCCAGTTGCTAGTGGTTTTGTAATACGATGACGACTGAGCTTTCCAGTCAAATATGGGACAATCTTGACTGCCCATTGAAATTACCGTGCCATATTCTGAATAAATTTTCTCGTATTCGTTTGGTGCAATGATGGTGTTTTTTGACTTTGTGCGTTTTTCGAGAAACGCAAAAACTCGATCCGGTGGTAAGTATGAATGCCCCGGCACAGGAAATATAATTTGTACGTCTTTAATATGTTCGGGAGGATTATTTTCTAGCCAGTATGAGCACATGGCTATCATGGCACTATTTTTATTTTGCGCGCCGTATCCATCGCAAATAAGTCGTACGGTAGTCAAATTTTCCGAAAAGTTTGTGTTGCTGAGCCGATTGAATACAGCAGATGAAATCTCGTTGCATCCTTTTGGTCGCCGCTGTACAGTCCATAAATACATGAATATGTTTTCTTTCTTTAAACAAGATTTGGAAGAGCCTTGCACAATAGTAAAATTGAATAAGTTTAGCTGTCGGCTAAAATATGCAGCCTGATCAGGCACTTTTGGTAGTGGCATATTTTTTTGACAATCAAATGAGAAGGTTACCATGTCAGCGGCTTCTTCTTTTGCCAATGCATAAAACGCATTTGCCCTTAATGTATGCACTCGTTTGGCTGTAATTAAATTGGTTTTATCTTGGGGATCTTGACTGAATTTTATTTTTTCAGCGTACATCAGGCATTGTGAGCATTGATCCGTTGAGGGCGTTTTGAAACTAATATTAAAATTAGTACGAAGGGTGTTTTGGAAAAACCACTTTTTAACGGGTGTGTTGGCGTGCTTAACGTTGAATAATTTCCACATTCGATTAATGGATAAATCTCCTGGGCGATATTATCTGGCTGAAGTTTTAGATCGACAATAATGCACATCGTGAGCATAAAAACTTTTTATAAAGTTTTTTACTGCTTCTTTTTTTTGTGCGTATAATGAGGCTTTTCTATTTTCTCCCCGATTTTCTTTAGGTGTTGTGCCAGTCGCAAAAAAACGTTTGCAAATACCAATAATTCTCTGTACTCCGACTCGTAAAATGTTTTTGAAGGCCGTTAAGCACACCCGAATTAACGATCCTTTCCTATTCCTAAGGTAGAATTTAGTTACGTACTTTTTTGGAGTTCAGCCAGCTCTTCGGTCGGTCCTCGTTGGTACGCTTATTTTTGTATGCCCCAAAATAAAAGCGTTCTGTGATGCCTTATTATCACATAAGTAAAATTGTTTGTGAAATTCGTAGCAATCTTGGCCCGTTATTTTAATGCAATGGTAAGATTTTTTTTTTTTTGTGGGTACACTTTGGAACCTTAGGCTTTGGTTTATATCTAAAAGCAATTTATTCAATTATAATCGATGCCCTTTTAGGCGAGATAATTATAACAATATGTTCTTACCTGGCTAACTTTGCTTTTGTGCATTTCCATTCACCTATTTTACGTGGCCGCTTCCTCGGATGATCTAAGTTTTCTTTAATTTGTTCCTTATCCATTGTACTACGTTTACTTGTGTTATTAAATTACTACCAAAACAAGAAAATTTTATGGTAATTTCAATTAAAATTCAATAAAATATTTTGCGCTTACTAATAAAACACACCAACCCTTGTAAATTCAGTTATAGACTAAAACTCCCTCCAATAAATATGTCAAAACGTGGAATCAGAAATGTTTTGTTTTGATACAATTATTATTTTTGTATTGGTTTTACTACAGGAAATGTTACAGTTTTTTTCAAAATTATGTTTGTATGGAAAGTATTCTATTTTGATGCAACGATTAATTGGAAAAGAATCGGTTTTGAACCAATCGCTATTTTTCGGTTACAGATTTATATTGGAAATATTGTGATTTGGTGTGGTTTGAATACGTAGAATTGTAGATTTTAAGTTATACAATGACTTGCCGTTATTAGCTTAAAATAAAAAAAAAATGGAAAAGTATCGGTTTTGATGCTACTACACTCAGAATATTATATTCTAGATTTGGAGTTCCGGTCAATATCACAACCGATCAAGGTAGTTAATTCGAGTCAAAGCTTTTCTCAGAGTTAACTAAACTTTTGGGCTCACATCGAATTCGTACCAATTCTTATCCCCCATTCGAATGACATACTTAGTATACTTATTGGATTTCATCAAAATCGGTTAATAAATACCGAAGTCCCATACTAAATGGCTAAATGGCTAATACTATATTGCTGAATTTTATTAAAAAAACATTTTAGAATCCCATTTCTATTGACCATGTCAACATTTAATGAAATAGTTGAAAAAATAGCTAAATTCCTCAGTTGGTCATATTCCAGAACATTACCAGAAAATCTTTTTATCTAAGTAGACAAACTCAAAAAATCCATCAAATTCTTAATACCTACCATACATAACTGTTAATTGGTAATATTTTTGACCACCTGCTATTTAATAATTAACATAACCTTGAACCTCCGTGTCTTCGACAATAAACATTCTTACGAACTGGGCTGCTGAGATCGTCTGGATTTTGCAATTAAAAACACTTACTTTACTTATTTAAATCTGCCCGCTTGCTACTTAGTGGTGGCTATGTCAACGATTTATCACACTTGTTTCACGATTTAAAGTAAACTAAAAACTGATCTCTGTTTGCCATCAGTCGTGTTTAGATACCAATTTGATATTGCTCTCGAAATTTCGAGATGATGTGTTACTTGAATCATTTTTGTATTATTTTGAATCCATGATAAAATATTGCAGATATTTTTAATATTGGGTTCTAATTCAAAAAACAGAAAATTTGTGGTTTCCCTCAAATTTTAAATCAAAAATGAAAATAGTAAAATTTTCCCCCGTGTACCATTTTGCCCCACTTTAACGGTAACAATTTTTACAAAATAAGAACACACTTATAACGGCAGCTTTCAGGCAAAAGGCTTTCATCCCAATGTCAAATAAATAAAATCATTAAATATTTTTTTTTAAATCCAACATTGGGTTAAATTGTTATAGGCTTAGGATTTTTAGGTTGAAAAAAATCAAAAATATGTTCCTAAAATATGTAACTAAAATTGCAAAATATGTTGTTAAAATGAAAAATATGTGGTGGAATTTTGAAATTAAACCAAAACTAGACCTTATCTTAAGAGGATTTTAATTCACTCATTAACATAAAAGTAGCAAGTTTTTGGCTATAAATTTAGATAAACTAACTCCCCTGGAACCAACTCTCGGTCAAAAATGGTCCACATCCATACACTTAAAAACTTGGACTGGTAAGCGATACTTATTTCAAAAGAACACCATGAAGGTTGAATTGAAAGTAAAAGATTTACGCTTTTAAATCAAGTTTCAAATTAAGAAAAACTAAATTACGCTCATATTTTTGCTCAATCAAATTGTAATTCAAACTCAATTTTTAATTTAAGTTGCCATCAAGATTATATTCAATTTTATTGTTTTATTGAAATCATGTGTTTCGTACTGCAATTTTTACTAATTTCAATTAAAAATTATTTTGGAATATCAAACTTATATTTCTCGAATCATTTTAAAATGAAAGCTAAAATTGATCTGTAAATTTTGTAATTTAAATTTCACTCAAAATCAATTCCTGCTTCAATTTTGTTTCAATCGAGAGCCTATTTGTATTCTTAATACCACATAATTTCTATCTAATTGCAACTAAAATTTTGGAATTCAAACCCAACCTTTCTCTGAATTTTTCTCTTACTAAACATACAGTTTTGCTCAAGTATATTTTATAACTGTAACTTAATCTTTAATTTTTCTCTTGCCAGTCCAATTCGAAATACAAACTCAACTTTTAAACTAAAAACTAAATTACAGTTATGTTTTTCTACTCAACAATTTATTCAATTACTGCTTAAAATTGAAATACTTCGATATTTTCTAAGATTTCTGCTCAAAATTCTGATACAAATTTAACAAACCGTTTGCCCAAACTAGAAAATTCTACTCTAACTCAGCATTTCTATAAACACTGAAATTTTGCTTGCATGCACTTGCAACTAAAGCTGAAGTTGTACCCAAAATTTCTAATCAAGCACATTTAAAATCTAGGTTGGAATTTTTACTAAATTTGTTAACACAATATCGTAAAATTGTTAGCTTAATGTCAACCATAATTTTTTTGTTAATTAAATTTGGAATTCAAACTCAATTTTTAAATATTTTTTAATTAAATTGCATCCAAATTTTTGCTCAAACACTCAATTGGATCAAATTGAGTTTTTAGTCCAAACTTTGTTCAAATCTTGTTTAGCCTGATCTAAATAAAAATGTTGCTCAAATAATTTTAACAAATTCACTCAAACTGTTATTAAAAGCAGTCCGGATTCCAAACTTAAATTTTAAGCTATAAGCTCATGTACTTGGTTAAATCAAATTTTCATTTAAACTCTATTTCTAATATAAGTTCCTACTTAAGATTTTATTCAAGTACGTCTCTATTATAAAATAAAAAGCATTCAGATTACTGCTCGATTTCTGGTTTTCTAGTTGTACTAAAAAATTTGGTGAAATCGTGTTTAGAATTTAAACTCATTGTCAGTCACATAAAGTTCATTAAATATCTAGTAGAGAATTCAAAATAATTTGCTCTATTTAAATTTTCGTTCTCTTGAACAATTTCCTCTCCGTCGAATGCAATTGACCAAGTTAGACTAAATTTATGTTTAAAATTCCATTTAGCATTTTGTTCAACTTCGAAAACAGCTTGGAACCAAATTTGTGATTAAAAATCTTAATTTTTTTTTAATTTAAACTAAGTTACTAGTCTGAATACCACTCATATATTAAAAGGAAAGTTACAATAATCAATTAGCAGAATACCTAAATATTTGTTAAAACTTTAAATTTCACTCAAGTTAGCGTTATCAAAATTACAATCAATATTCAAGTACAGTGTGGCATTTTTCAAGTTCCATGCCCAAGGTTTTATTTGAATCTATTAAAACTATCTCTTTTCCAGTCCTATTTTTTGATCCAATTCAATTGGTTTCAAAATATATTGTTTGCTCCACCTAACTTGATCTCTTTTTTTTATTTTCTAATTGAAAATCCACTCAGTATGTAAACTTATATTTCTCTCAAAATTTTGTGAAATCAAAATTCGAGTTTCAACTGAATATACATATAATTTCACTAAAATTTTGTTTGGTTTGGAATGCCAAAACTATGTTTTTAAATTTAAATTTTAAATTCAAATTTCACTCAAATTTTCCGATTCAAATTTCTAAACTAAATTTTTGGCTGTTTGAGAGCAAATCTCGTATTGCAACCAAATGTTTACCTAATTACAATTAAAATTATGTTTAAATCTATTAATCTATATAAATTTACAATCAAATTTTTGGTCAAAACTAAGTAGAATGGCCTAATCAATTTCTAATGTAAATTTCCGAATCAATTTTTAACCCAACGAACACTATACAACAATTTGTACTATTTGAATTCCATACAAAATTTAGTTTAATCCAGAAACATTTTCTTAATTTCTATTTTAAATTTCACTCAAATTGTTGTTGGCGTCGTGGTTCAAGTTGAACATATCTCAATTAAAATTGTATCTGTTTAATTTCCAATTGAAAATTTATGGATTAACACCGGAGGTTTTTGGTTGGAATTTATATTCAAAGATTGGAATTCAAACTTTACTTATAGCTAAATTTCTGCTGAAAACTACGATTAGCTTTTGATTCATATTAAACCAAGATGTTGTTCAAAACTAGTTTGTTATTCTAATTTATTCAATTTCATTTGGGAGAATTCAAAATTTCATTCAGATCTTTCCTCGAAATTCTGATTTTATATTCGAAATGTTGGAATTCACAAACGTAAGCTGACAACCAATAAATTGAATTTTCCCAAGTAAATGACGCTGAATATTTTACAAAAATTATTAATTGAATTGTGAGCTAATTTTATTTCTCATTTCAAATTTGGCCTAATTATTCTACTTAAAACTTCATTCTCAATCATTACGTCCAACTCATAATTGAAACTAATTTTGTTGCCTCTATTTTGGTCCAATCCATCGTGTTTTAATTGTAATTCGAAACCGATTTCGAATCAACCACTTTGGTGAAATAATGCAGTTAATAATTCACATTTAATAATCAAATTTACATTCAACATTTTTCTCAAACATATAATAACCTGGAACTTTCTGGATTAAAAATTAGTTTTCGCTCAAGCCCATTAGCATTAAAACTGTTGCTCAAGTGAATAAATGTGATAGAAATGCATTCGATATAGGTACGTTTTTAAAGTTTAAGGAATTTTAACGCTCAATTGATTCATTTAAATTTCGATTAATTATTTTATATACATTTCCATATTTTGCCCTAATCAGATAAAAGTCGTAACATAGATTATTTTATCATTTCACAGCAATCACAAAATCTGTTTTTCTCGAAGAATTCCGGATCGTCAAATAATGTGCAGTAAACTATTGACATATGTTAATTTAACGTTTATTTTGTTTTTAATTTATTGCTCTAACTTAGTGGAATTTGGCCAAATCAAAACATTTTTAACGTCTATAAAAATATTTTTTGGCCCAAATTTATAATTTGGCTAATAAAATATTTTTGCTTTATCAAACTTTAAGCTATGAATGAAAGTCGAATTTGTTATTCTTGAAGAAAAATTAAAAATATTTGGAATAAACCATAAAATATGTGGTAAACCATTGAGCATTATATAATCGCTTTTTGTTCTAAAAGGAATAACTATCCAACAAATTTTTGGTTTGTATTTACCAAAAAAAATAAAATGATTGTAACGAAAGATAAACAAAAAATTTCTAGACAAAAATTCTTATCGCAAAATGGTTATTTTAACCATTAATGAATTGAAATTAATGAATTGAAATGTAGCCACCTTGTACCGAGTATATAGATAATATTTAGGAAATACTTCAAAGTACATATTTAATTTTTATTTGCTTAAGCGTACAAACGGAAAATGATTGCAAAAATTTCAATTTATTTAGTAAATAAATACAGCCGAGATGGGGTTATTAAATACGTGGCAAAAAAATAACGTTTTGCTTTAAAATGATAAAATGGTCTTGTACTACAGTAACATATTTAATAGCAAAAATAATTATTTTCTTTAATATTTATGTAAATTTCAATGTTTCTTAAAATTCCATTTCCTCTTATTTGCACAAGCGAAATAGAAAAAAAAAAGTCTATACCACAATTTTATGTTGTACTTGTTGTGGCACAAAATTAAAAAAAAAAAAACCTCATATTCTGTTTATTTTGGTATAATTTAAAATTTGTATGTACGTATCACTGTGCTTACGGTTGGCCCTATTTCCTTATACATATTTACATATTTTAAAACATTTAAATGGTATTGATTTTAAAGTGAAAATAAACTAAACAAATAACTAGATGTAAAAATTTAAAGTTATAATCACTTTAAAGTTGATAAATAAACACTTATTTGGGTGTCTTCAATTTTGGATTCATTCCAAAGTTTTTCAGAAAATTTAAAGTAGATTTTATTAAATTATAAATTAGGATATAAGCTTAAAATAATATTTGTAATACGATTAAAATTTAAATATATTTTTTGCTTGTGGTCTTGGATCGATAAATGATAATAGAAAAGTAAACGCTCCATGCTTTATTATTAATTAAAAGTATTTGTGTCAATCAAATGGGGGTTGAAATTAATTATGGAATTATTCAACGTTGAAAGCGCTTGATTGTGGTCCCTAAACAATGGCAGATGAATAATCTACATATTAAAACATATGTGTAAACACACACATACACACATACACACCCACACTCACACAAAAAATCAATTCACGTAATTGTAAGATGATTTATGTTTAAGGCTAAGCTAAAAGAAAAAACAACATCAGCGGCTACAAACGTAAGGAAAATCTACGACATGACAAAGAGAGGTTGGATGGAATTTTTTCGTCTTAGAGAAAGAAAAAATAATGAAATTGGGGGAAGGGCTATGGCACAAGTAACCGAAGCCCAACGTGGCGGATTGTGTAAGCCGGGTTAGATACTTCCAATATACATAGGTATATTTATTTTGGTATCAACAAAAGAAAATCAAAACAGATTCCTTATGATGGAAGTGCGTTATACGCCGGCATTGAGTTAATGCAAACGAATAAATTTAAAGACATTTCAGAAAATTTAAGTGGATGTATGGTACATCGTCAATTGAATTTGTGCAAACGGATAAATTCAAAGAGATTATGCTGGAAGTAAAAATCGGTGTAACAAATTTTACGGCTATGAAGTTTTCAACAAAATCAGAAAAATAACAAAACATGGCGGTACAAAATTTGTCGAAATAACAAAAAAATTGTGCATGTATTGGTACAGTTGGCAAAAGTAATGTAAGACATTTTTTATAAAGTTTCGTTAAGACCCATAATAAAAATTGAATAAAATTTTTTTTTTAATTTATTAAGGCACATATTAAATGAAATAATTTTTAACTGAAGACTAGTTATTCAGACAATATATTTAACGTTCACTTTCTTATGGATTGGCCGAAATACAGAGAGGTCTCAGAAATGTGAGTTACATGAGCTTATAGGATAAAGGCTATCAAATAAATTACCCCCTTGTAAATACGATGACAGATTGTAAATACGAGGAAATACGAACCTTGTTAATACGATGACAGATACGATGACAGATCACACTTACAAAACCGGAAAAACTAGAGAAGGAGACTCGGGTCTTTAGGCCTACCTCTAAACCTACTAATAACAAACAACGGGACAAAAGCTTAGATGGGGCTGGTCCCTCCACTCGGGTCACCAAACCTGAGCAAAGAAATATAATGCGGAACCAAAGCACCAATGAAGCTGGTTCCTCAAAACCAACCTATAACACTAGGAGAAAGGCATGGAGGGCCCTGGAGAAGATAAATAACATCTCTCCAGAAGACAGATCGGAGAATGACACAGCTACGCTTGCGTGGGCGAAAAAAGTCACCGAACAGAAGTCGGAAGGTCCTTCAGTTGACTTAAACATCAAAAGAAACAGATCTCAGGAGGAAAGTCCTAAGATCACAAAAGAACTAAGCTCCATGCTACCGAAATGAGGCCTTTTAACGAGGTACTCAAGGATCAGCTGGTTGTGGCAGTTGTTGACCAGTCCCAAGAGGATGGCAGTATCACGCCCGCCAATTGGAGAAAGGGGGAAAGGGCCTTAACCACCACCTACCTGAATATCCTGGCAGAAAACACAGGACCTGCTCTGACTTGTCGGGATGCGGGTTGGCAGAGGAACCAGGTTAAACTGGTGACTTGGCGAGGTATGGATACTCCAGTTGCTGCAGGTTGGTAACTCAGACTTGCCAAAGCACAACTGTAAAGTTGCTAAGCTCGAGGAGCCACGGGCCGACTACAGGTCAACCATCATAATTCTGAACAGAGAGTCACTGACCGCGCTGGAAAAAACAAATGGTATCGTAAACTATTGTTTCAGTGCAGTTACACTCAAAATATACAAGAAAGACGCGGACAAGCCGGAAGCTGTTGGAAGCTCATCTGGGCGCCCTAAAGAAGGGGAAAGCCAGGCTTAAACTATCTCCACAGATACGAAGATGTCCATGTCCTTTGAGTCATTAAAGAGAATGTCAGATGACTTCACATCAGAGGAGGACTCTGATGATACAGTGATAGAGAGGAAGGTCTAAGAATGGTGACATTCTTGCAGATTAACCGTTTACCACTCAAAGGCAACATCAGCTGCTCTCCTTTTAAAAATTGGAAAGGAAGGGACGGATGTTGTCTTGATCCAAGAACCTTGGGTCGCTGATGATCGGGTACTTGGACTCAAGACACCCTGTTATAGATTAATGCACACGAAAAAAGAAGGTAGTTTTCGGTTGTGCATTCTCGTTAAAAATAATATAAATTGTTTTCTGTTATCAAATTTCAGCAATGAAGATGTGGCAGCGGTCAGCATTGAGATCAATAAACGAAACCTCTGGCTAATATCAGCCTACCTAGCTTACGGTGAGTGAACATTCCACCAGTCATTCTAGGTGAGGCAATTTTGGAGGCTCAAAAGCGCTAGGTTGGAGTCATCATAGGGAGTGATGCAAATTCTCATCACACAATCTGGGGAAGTACGGATACAAATGAACGAGGTGAGTTACTCCTTGATTACATTCTAAGTACCAACCTTCATATATGTAACATAGGCAATAAGCCGACATTTATAACGAGAAATAGGCAAGAGGTATTCCAAGCGTAAAACAAAAAATGTATCAACCGGGTGTTTAAATATGAACAGTAATATTCCAATTTTTGTAAATGAGTGTATGACAAAAACTACATATAACTTATTCAAAAAAGCAAAAGAAGTTAAAAAGTGTAAACATTATAAATATTTGTGGTTGCGCAATGGTAAAATCATGTTAAGAAAAGGAAGGGGATCGAAGGGGATAAAGTCAAGATCATCAATAACTTATCTCATCTTGAAGCTTTATGATTTTTTTTTTTTGCAGTTTTTATGATGCTATCTAATCGGGGTTTTAAGGTTCTTGATGATCTGACTTCTTCTAGTTCTAGTTTTACTTCTAATTGCGTTTTTTCTAATTGTAAAAATAACAGTGTTATTGTTTCTGAATTGTTGGTGATGCATCAAAACATCCGTAGTATGCGGCAGAATTTTGACACACTCTTGTGTCATTTTCAATCTTTAAAGGCTTTGCCAAATTTAATTTTTTTGTCTGAAATTTGGATATCTGATCAAGAATTATCTCTTTATGGAATCAATGGATACAATCTGCATGCGAACTGTAATAATAAATATCGTGCTGACGGAATTGCAGTTTTTGTTCCTAATTATTTTAATGCCGTAGTAAAAACTAACTGTTCTTTAAAAAGTGCTGATATCTTGTTAGTTGATTGTAACATTGGTTGCTTTAAATTTTCAATAATATGTGTTTATAGATTTCATTTTGTTAATATACTTCAGTTTGTTGACGAATTCAATTCAATACTTAACGTTTTTAAATCTAAAAATTTATTAATTCTTGGTGATTTTAATATTGACATTTTATCTAATTCTAGATTAATTGATGAATATAAATTCATGATGGCAAGCCATGGACTCAAATATGTGATCAACAGTCCTACAAGAATTTTTGGTGATTCTAAAACATGTATTGATCATATGTTTTATAGATCATCTAATGCTGTTTTCAATGCTTGGGTAGAGGAGTTACATATAACCGATCATTTTGCTACTTTTATGGAACTAAAATTACAGCAAGATGAATCTAATACAATTTGCCCTGCAACCGATAAGGTGATTTCGAGTATTGACTACGCAAAGTTGAATAATATTTTACTGTTTGAGTCATGGGCTGACCTTGTATCTATTCAAAATCCTAATGAGGCGTTTTCAGTTTTTCTTTCTAGATTGGCCCATTTTGTTTCTTATTGTACCAGCTCATCCTCCATTACTAGGAAATATTTTAAAATTAAACCATGGATTAACTCTTTATTGGTACGCCGTGTGAATAAAAAAAATAAGCTTTTTAAAAGAGTGAATAACCAACCGTTGAATACCAGCTTACGGATCTATTACAATAAATATTCTAGGAATTTGAAACGTGACATCAAAAAAGCTAAGGCCGAGTATTATCTGACGAAATTTTATCAGAAGTCGGGTAATATTAGACAGCAATGGGCTTTAGTTAATAAAGTATTAAATTCAAAGAATAAATCTAATTAATTTAGTGAAATTTTAGATAATTCCAATGTCAAATCAACTTCATCATATATGATATTGCTAATGTTTTTAACTCTTATTTCACGAGTGCTGTTAGTCAATCCAACTCGCGTTTATCATCTGGGAATGTAGGTTTGTTACAAATTTCCAAGGGAGATCTGTAGAAACTGCTGTTCATTCTCTCTCTCACATATTTCATTGAAACATCTTTCGAATATGGAGACTACGGGATGGTAACAGAACGTGCTTACAGGGGCTATAACTCGGGCACTTTCGAATCTAGGAGTGGATGAATTTCTCAAGGACTGGATAGATCAAATGCTAAGAGGCAGGATCATAAATGACCGTCTGGGGAAATCCTCCGCCAAAAGGTTTGCAAACAGAGGCATGCCGCAGGTGGCGTACTGTCCCCCATACTCTGGAACTTGGTAATAAATGATCTGTTGCAGAGACTGGAGGATAGTGGCTTCAAGGTGGTTGCCTATGCGGATGACGTCGCTATTGGTGTTCGTGGAAAATATCCCGGCACATTTAGTGAGCTTATTCAAAATGCCCTGGGAATTCTTTCATTAAGGGCCAATGGTTGTGGACTAAATGTGAACTCACACAAAACCGAATTGTTTCTCTTCTATAGGAAATATAAAATTCCTCATGCCGATCCTCCCACTTTAAATGGTTTCAACTTGGCTTTTATAGGTGAAGCAAAGTTCTTGGGTCTCGTCTTGGACAGTAAATTAAACTGGAAACCTAATATTATGGAAAGAGTAAAGAAAGCTACGGCAGCGCTATACTCTCGCAAAAATGCCATGGGGAAAGGTTGGGACTGGATCCCCACGTGGTCCTTTGGCTATACACAGCAGTAGTTAGACCCATTCTCCTGTATGGGGTAACAGTCTGGCGGCCTGCTCTGGACAAAACTGTCAACCTTAAGTTGTTGACACAAGTTCAGAGAATAATCTCTCTGTGGATCAGTGGTGCAATGAGGAGCACATCCAGTCACTCACTGGAGAGTCTGCCATTTCTGACTTCTCTAGATATCTTGGGAAAACAGTGGGCAGCTTGCACTGCCATACGACAAAGGGCTTCCCAAGACCACCGACAATACTGTCCCGCCACTATCTTTTGATAGAAAGTTCCGGACTATGATCCTATCCAGAGAGGACTGGATGTTGGATGCAGTTTTGGAACCAGGAGTTTTAAACTTCTTCACTGATGGTTCAAAACGGGATAGAAGAGTAGGGGCTGGGTGTTCTGCGAGGAACTCATGTTAAACCACTCCTTTTGTCTCCCTGACTACTGCAGCAGTTTTCAAGCTGAGGTAACTGCGATAAAGGAAGTCGTGGACTGGTTGAGGTATAATGTAATATCGACTAGTGATATTCGCATATATACGGACAGTCAGGCTGCCATTAAAGCGCTTCAATCAAACCACCTTACGTCGAAAGTAATCCAGAACTGTCTCTCATCTCTTAACGAGATGACACATCAGGTCAACATCCATATCATATGGGTGCCAGGACATTTCGTTAGTACGGAGAATATAAAAGCCGATGAACTGGCTCGACGTGGTACAACGGACCACAATTCAAACAGCAAAAAGGATATTGAAATGCCTCTTGCGGTATGTAAACTACTGCTTCAGGAGGAAGCTAGTAAGTTGACGAATGACAGATGGTCAAATAGTACCTCATGCGTAATAACACTTCATCTTCTTTGCACCTGTCCTAGTCTGGCTCGAAACAGACTGAAATTTCTAGGGGCACCTCTTTTCAACGACCTGACGGAGCTCAGCGGGAGGGACGTCAGGAGTATCCAGCGCTTCATAGCAAGCTCAAAGTGGTTTCAATGAGCTGGAGGAAAATTTTTAAATTTTAAATGGTATGGCTACGGACCTTTTTGTGTCTATGCCTGGTCCTGGTGGACCGCCACTCAAACCTAACCTAACCTAACCTATGCCATAAGCGAGGCGAATAGGAAACTGGTGTCGAAATAAATTGAAAGGTACTGATAAATTGTTCTTTGTATCCAATGTTATCCTGGGAATAAAAGCTATTTCACCGTTTTTGGATCCAGATATTATTTTTTCCATTATTGTATGATCCCCCACCTTGATCCCCCGACCTTGACATTAAGCTTGTGAAGGGGAAGTCCGCTTGGCGTTATTTTATTTTAGAATCTGAAGGGTAGTTTAGAAGTTCAAATTCACTGTCACTACCATCATTAGCCCTAACGGTATCAATGCTAGAGTAGCATTTACATAATTGATCCTTGTAATCGAGCTAAAACGTCTTCATAATTTGATGAACGTTTTTGTTCTTTGGAGTTAAAATCACTTTTTGAGCCGACTTTTCAAATCCGGTAATTGTAAGCTGCTCTCCAAATATGTCGGTTATAATATTTGTGGAAAGGCACTATTTCTATGGATGAGCAATTTTCACCTCTTACCAGAATAATTGGATGTTATATGCTGCTGCTTATTTCGGTATGTGAATTCGCCTTTGCTTATCCAAAATGCTTCGGAAAATTGATGAATAAATACTTCCTATTTGCAATAAAATCCAGCTAAACTAATTTACAAATTTATTTAAAAATTGACAATGAAAATTTGATCTTTTATAAAATAAAATTATAGATGTTACTAAGTTACAGAGACATCTATTGTTTACTAGTTAAATTAATACAAATACGTTCTATAAAAGTTAATTAAAACAATTAAACTAATTTAGTGGAAGTGATCTTGACAATTAAATTTTGAAAAATGCAAACAAGATAGCTAAGTACAATTAATTTTACATAAATAAACAAAATTATTAATTTTGTGAAGTTAACATTCCGCCGGCCATGAATCATCAGATTCATTTGTATGGATGGGCAACTTGCATAATTTGTGTATGGATCGTTGTATAATTTTGCCAGTGTTAGCCATCCGTATCTCTACGATTCTTACTTTACCGTCATTTCCCGGATGGGTTTCAAAAACTTTGCCCAATGCCCAGCAGGTTGATGGTAAGCTGGCCTCTGCAATTAATACGACGTCTTCAATGGCAAGCTTGCCAGACTCGATACTCCATTTGTATCTTTTTTGAAGTGTAGTAACGTAGTCTCGATGCCACATAGTCCAAAACCGCTGCTGCATTTGCTTAACCAATCACCATCTGGCCATTGCTGGAATAGTTTGATTTTCAATGGTTTCGTCTGCTAAGTCGGTGTAGGCTCGCCCGATTAAAAAATGTGCTGGTGTTATATAGTCGACATCTTCTGCTTGGCTCGCAGCTAATGGCATTGAGTTCATCAGAGCTTTAATCTTTGTTAAGAGCGTTGAAAATTCTTCTAAGGTGAGTATTGTGTCCCCAACTACTCGTCCAAGGTGTATTTTCGCTTGCTTCATATTCATAGCTGCCTCCCATATCCCACCCATGTGAGGTGTTCCAGGCGGGATAAACTTCCACTCAATCTTATATTGTAACAGTGACGCAGCTATATCAGAAGCCGCTGACTTCAGAAATTGCCACAGCTCCCTTAGATGGTTGTTTGTTCCGACGAAATTTGTGGCATTGTCAGAGTATATAGTATGACAATTCCCTCTTCTTGATATAAGGCGCGTTACCGCTCTGACGAAGCTTTCGGTGGTAAGGTCGCATACAGTTTCTAGGTAAACCGCCTTTGTGCTTAGACACACGAATACGCAAACATTCTGCTGCACTCTATATGGTCCTCAATAGTCGACACCGACTGTATGAAACGGGTAATTGAATTGTACCCTTTCTGCTGGCAGGATACCCATAATTTGATTGCCCAATTTCGGATTTTGCTTGATATATTTGATACACTTTTGTACTACTGCTCTGGATAGGACCTAGGCTTTTATTATCCAGAATATTCTCCTTATTATGCTGGTTAACAGTCTAACTCCCGGATGATTGTGGATAATATGAACCTCTCTTATTAAGCATTTGACCGCATGTTGGCTCATAGGTAGAATTATGGGATGCTTTATGCTGAGCGATGCACATGATTTCCGACTCGTATATCACCTTTGTCGACAAGAAATGGATTCAAAGTGACTTATCTGCTATGCTTCGGCAGGGATCGCTTGTTCCGCAGTGCATCTATTTCATCAGGAAAATTTGCTTTTTGGATGTGTTGAATAATGAACATTTCAGCTGCTTCGAATGTTATTTATATATCGTCTTATGAGGGCTAATACCTTGGCCATCTTGAAAAAAACTAGAATACCGGCTTATGCAATTATCCATGAAACTATATGTGGATGTTCTAAACGCGTCCACCTTTGACGATCGTATTTCTTCTGTGGTTGTCTCTTGTTCTATTATACTCTTTGATTGAATTATATTTTATTGCTGTTCGTCTGTTAGCCAATTAAGTCCGTACCACCACAGCTTATTTTTACTCAATTCATTCATAGTAGTTCCTCGAGAGGCGATATCGGTAGGATTATCCTTCGATGCGACGTGACACCAGCGACACATCTGTATTATTTCGCTGACCCTATATTTGCAACAAACGTAGCCCAACGCCTTGGGTATGCCGACAACCAATCCAAAACTATCTTTGAGTCTGTAAATAGAATAATTTTCATTATTGTTAAAGTTAAAGACCCCTCTACCATTTTCATTAAATTTGCTAACAACATGGCACCCATTAATTCTAGTCTATAAGTAGACTTCCCGAGTAACCACATGTCACAAAAAAGCGACAAAAATTTCACATTAAATGGTGACTGGTGAAAAAAATGTGGCAAAAAATTGTCACAATATGGATGAAAAATGGTTGATGAGGTTGACGCCGATTGTCACGCGTAAACGAACATTTTGTAAATCAAATTTGTCGGTTTTTGGAGGAATATTTTTGAAATATTTTTTGAAAATTTAGTCACAAATTCGACAGTTGTTTTATGGTAATAAAGTCAAATATTTCTCGATATTTTCTGAATAATTGGTGGTTTAACTGTGGAACTAATTATGAACTATCTGTTGAAATTATAACCACAAATTCGATAATTTTTTTATAATATCACTTAATTATCAACAATTTTATGGATATTTGTTGGTTTATTGATGCAATTATGCGTAAGAAAAATTTTATGACCCTACTTAAATAATTTTGTAAAAAATACTCCATAGTATGGTTTATTTGATATTTTTATTGTTATTTATTTTAAAAAAAATATCTACCTAAAATGTAGAAATTTAATTTTTACCCCCGTACTTTAACCCGAGCCGAGAGTTAATACAAAATGTCTCGACTCTAAAAAATGAAAACTTTCCTTGAGTTTTCTATGTGGTAGTTTGGTCTCGTGCAGAGAAACTCGCACAAACAAAAAGTTCGGTCTACTCATCAGGTACTCAGTACAGGTAGTTACGACCAAACACAAACTACAAAAATAAAATTCCAACTTCATACATTAAGTATGAGGCAAGAACGTAGTGACTTAGCGAATTACATATAAATTCACCAAATCAAAAATGATCAAAATCTTGTTTTTTTTTTTGGGAGTAAAATGAACATATATTTTGTCACAAAATACCCGCATAAATATGTTCCAAATTGTCAACTTTTTTTGTGGCAAAAAGGAACTTACATTTTGTGACAAATTGGTCTAAAATTTTGTGATCACAATTTTTGGTTACTCGGGTTATTTGTTTTATATGAGCTACTCGTGACTTGGCTGCAATTATGTTTGATTTTAGCCCCTCATTAGTTTCAACCAAGACATAAACTACCGCGGCATAGGCTCGTTCACTCGCGTCTCTAAAACCAATCAGCTGGACTTGGCTAGTTGTTTGCAACCATCTTGGTATTTTAATATTGAAAGTATAGCTCGTCATTCCAAGTTAAATTTTGCATCCAAAGGCTTTGAAACAATATTTTCACACGTATGATTATGGGGTTTAACCAACCGAGTGGGTCGAAATTACAGCTGGCATCTGATAGAAGTGTTCGCTTTGTGTGCACGGCTCGTTTCGGTAACTGTATGGCGAATTGGAAGGCGTCTTCGTATGTGTCCCACTGAAGGCCCAATACCTTTGGTATTTCCGCATGCTCCCCGATTCCCATTTCGTTTTGAAGAAATTTTCGCAGTGCTTCGCTGTTTGAAAGAAACTTGCGTAGTTGAAACCCATTATTTGCCAAAGCCCGCCCTTTAACTTGCGTTATCAACATTTTAGTTTCCGCTATGGAACCTGTTCCGGTCATCATATCGTCCACGTACATGTCTTGTTGTTATCCGTGCTGCTTTTGGTTCGGTCGATTGTAGTTGAACTCCAACTTCCTTTAAATACCGAGTTGCCAAAAATGCTGCTGATGCTGTTCCATAAGTAAGTATTTTTAATTGATAAGTGACTGGTGGTTGATTTGGATTAGTTCGCCATAAAATATTTTGATATTGATGATCCTCTTTATCTACCAGCACCTGCTTATATATCTTTTCCATATCTCCGCATATCACAAATTCATGTTGTCGAAATCTTATCAATATCTCGATTAGTGGAGGTTGAATTGTGGGACCAATCATCAACATATAATTTAGTGACAGCCCAGTCGGAGATTTTGCGGAAGCATCGAACACAACCCTAAGTTTTGTGGTTGCGCTACCTGTCTTTAGCACTCTAAAAAGAAGATAATTTATTGGTTTTGCTTCTGTGCCAAGGTAGGTTTTGCATGTGTCCAAGCTCCTCATATTCACGCATAAAAGCTTTGTATATACTTCCAAATTCCTTGTCCCTTTCAAAATTTTTCCTCCATAGCTTTCAATCGATTCAAAGCCGCATTGTTTGATGTTCCAATCATGGTTTCCTGTTGTTTGAATGACAGCTTCACTATGCATCGATTGTCTTTATCATGCTTCGTAGCTATGTTCGTATTTAGCTCATTGGTTATATATCCGCCTGCCACTGTCCAACCAAAAGTGGTACTAACGGCTGTAACTCCCAGCAACACATCAACTTGGCCACGTTTATTAAATACTGGATCGGCTAGCTACAGCTTCTTTAGTAGTTGCAGATCTCCTTCTGACAAATTAAATTGGTTATGCATTTCGGAAACCTTCGAGATGATTAACGCCTGCGTTGTAAATACAGGTTTGCCGTCCACGGATGCAATGGTTATGTCAACGGAAAGGACGTTTGTTGTTCCCGTTCTGGTTTCACCAAGTCCTTTGACTAGAATTCTTTTATTACTGCGACTGAGCCTTACTTCACTCATACATGCTTCAGACACAAAGGAAGCCTGAGATGCGGAGTCCAGTAGCGCTCAGTAGATACGCAATTGTCCGTTAACATCTCGAATTTTTATCAACGCCAGTTTCTTCGTCTGTACATATGATGGCTTCATTTACTTTTGCACTCGAGCAATGGTCATTTTGGGTTGATCTGTCTTCTGATAAACCATGCAACGATGTATGATGTTTTCTATAGCACTGTTGGCACCGTGCTCGTGATCTGCAGTCGTGAACTCTATGGTTCCCATTTAAATAATTAAAGCATCTATTATTAATTTGTATTGCTTCTGACCTTTGATCTGCGGACATTCCTTTATATACATTACAATCGGAAATTCAATGCCCATCTTGTTTGCAAATCGGACAAGTTGCTCCTGATGTCCTTGAGGATGTACCGACAGAGTATTCTCGTGCTGTTGGCGGTCGGCTTGGTTGGATCTTCCTGTTATAGCCTTTTAATGAGTCGATCATGTCTATTCGCTTACCAAGGAATGTGAGCAAATCTGCAAAAGTCGGGAATTCCTTCTCCGCTCTCTCTTGTGTCCAAAGAGATCGTGTTTCACTGTCTAACTTATTTATTGCTATGAAAATCAGCCATGGATGCCTTTTTTCGGCATTTGAGCCTAGCGCTTTAAATTCTCAAATTGGTTCATCTAACCCATCTGTAAGTTTTCTAATGTTGGCCGCATTTGGTTCAAATATGCTTCGCTGCTCCATATACATTTTGATGAAAGCATTGATCGTGTGACGCTTCCTATCGTGTCGCTGGATCAGCTTCTGGAATGCCTCGTTGTAATTAACATTTGTTACTGGGAGATGCCGAATAAGTGACGTTGGTCTCCCTTCAATATACCTAGCAGGTATTGGAATTTCTGTGCCGCCGTCAACCCACCTCTGTCGTGGATGGTTGAGGTATATATATCGAAGAACGACTGCCATTCCATGTAATCTCTGTCGAATGCTGGAATACTAATTTTTGGTAACCGAACTTCAATGGATTGCTGCGGCGCGGCGTAAGCTTCATCGTGTGGTCTACACTGAAAAAAATCCTACATCAATGCAGACAAAAACTGCATTAATAGTACGAAAAATTCGTTAAAATGGAGCCAATACGACCCTTCGTTAATAGTACGAAAATCATACGTTAATATGGTGAAACACAAAAAAAAAATATTTTAACCTTCACAACTTACGTTGTAATATTTATGAATTGATTCATATAAGATACGAAAAATGTTATAATTTTAATGAAGTTAAAAGCATTTGTGGATGAACAAATTCTTATTGTTAACGTAAGAAATTAAACATAACATGAAATGTTTCGTAACATTAACGAAATGTTACATCATATTAACGAATAAATTCATACATATAAGTTTAGAAATTCATTATTTGTGCATACGAAAATATTCGTATCTAGGAAGAATGGAATACTTAGATGATGAATGAAAAATGCCCAAATATGAGGATTATTTTCTGAAAATGTTTCGGCTTTTTTATAGACAACATATTACTTGTAATCTGTAATCTGTAAATGACATTCACTGTATTTTCGATTTGGTAAATCAGAAAAATTACAAAGGCCAATCACTTATAATATATCTACCAATCAAAGTAGAAATATTATCCCCTCCCCTTTTCTTTCCCGCAGAGTCAATACAAAGTGTATCAAACTCTCAAAAATTAGAAATCTCTTTGAGTTTTCGTGTTGGTAATTCGGTTTCGTATAGAAAAAGTAAGGTCTACTCTTCAGGTAGCTACGACCGAACTACAAAAATTCAACTCTAAATTTTTACATTATATGTAAAACTAGAGTGTATCGACTTAGTGAATTATATTCAACTAAATCAAACTCAAAAACCCAAACACAAATCTAATTTGTGTGTGTATCATGATGTCATGATGATCAATAATTATCAGATTCGTTAATATGACGAATTTCGTACATAGTCTCATTCATAAATGTTATGAATTGTTCATAAATATGACTTTTTAACAAAATGACGCAAGTTGCACTAATACGCAAACAACATGTGATTGTATTTTACGTATAGTACAATAAACTAAACCATTTTTTAGTTTACGAACTATGATTCTTACTATTAATGCAAACATTCTTATGATTTTTTTCTAAATTTCATTTTTTTACGTAAATATAGCAATTTGTACATTAATAGTACGAATTGTGGTTAACGAACGCCATTCGTAAATAAAACGCAGAATATTTTTTTCAGTGTAGTGGCTGTTCTTTCGGTTCGATAAGTCTTTTATTACTGGCCTCGTCTGGTATTATTGCGCTAATTATTTGATCTACGCTTTCTGCTGTTCTATATTTATCAGTATTGGCTTGCGTAAATAGCACATGAATAATGGATAAACCTCTTTTTTGAAATTGTACTGTGTATAAATATGCAATAACGTGCCCAAAGAAGTTCTTTTCCAAGATTATGTTTAAAAAATTCTTAACTTTCAAGTAAAACACATTAACAATAATGTCTGGTCTATCGTATGGTGTTTGCCCATCTATTATTTCATTTGTAATTTCTGACCAAAACCCGGATGACCGGATGATATTGTTGTTGCATGTGACGTGGAGAACCAATATAAGTAGATGACCCAATATGGTCAGCACCAGTTCTTTGGAGTAGGGAATCAACCAACCCTCTGTAAGGTTCTGCTCGCAATTGAACTTAAGTTTTTCGTATGTAAAGTCTAACCTTGGACTCAGCAATTATATATGCATGAACGACATATTGCTGAAATAATTAATTGGCATAAAATAAGGGACTAAATACTGATTTTCTTACCGACAATTTATATGAATAGAATTGAATCGGTATGACATAATTATATTTGGCTGACCTGTACTATTCAAAATGTTTCAAATTCAATGTCCATCCGCATGCTCGGCATTAAGAAACAATAACGGGAAGTCATGGGATCGACATGAGAACTATTTTTACTTAGGTCTTGACATTGATTTTCATTATATGGGTAGACTCTTAAATCAACGTCGAGTGGAACATTGCCCTCATTCCCTGCAAAAATAACTGCAATTTCTGGTATTGTCGGTACATTGTACCTTCTTTCATCATCTGCTGCTGACCTTTTGAAAATGAGTTGGATATTAGGAACGGCTTGGTTTTTTCATTTTCATAGGAACAAAAGACATTAGCCATATTTTTAAAACTCTTCGCATATGGATTGTCATTTAAGGTTTCTTGTATTATTCTATGATTTCCTGAAAGCAATTCTGATTTCTGCCTATTGGCAACACAGCCAGCATAAATATAAATTTGCCTATGTTTTGCAGGCTGGCCAGGATTAGATCTTAATGATGCTGTAACATTATGATAAACTTGGCCGTGGAGTTTAAAAACTGGATGTCCCAATGCTCCTGTTTTATTTATTTGTGCTCCAAACGAACCAAACGCGAATACTGAATTTTAGCATCGAATATACTTTTTTAAAGTTTATCGCTAATTCAGAATTCGATATAAAGATAAACAATTCCTTTATAGCGACAGGCAAATGTAATAATTAATTCGAACTTTACATCTATGGCAACAACTATGTAACAGCGTTCTGGTTTCAGTTATAAAGTGATTTGCAGCAAAATATTCACACTGAATTGTTAGACTTCCGATATCAAATGTTTCAAAAATGTTTCCAATCTAACTACAACAACTTAAAACGGTACTAGTACTAACCAGCGAAAAACAGTTCTGGTATACGCGGATTACACCCAACCGATTTTCATTCAAGTAGACGCGTCAACAACAGGAGTCGGAGGTGTATTGTACCAAATTACTGACAGGGAAGAACATCCAATCGCAGTTTACTCCCACAAATTGAATCATACCCAACATAAATACAGCATTACGGGATTAGAATGTTAAGCGATTCAGAGCGTATGTATGTAGAAGGCTTTGAATTCTTGATTATCACTGATCATACCGAGCATCCAATGGCTCATGAATTTGAGTAATTTGTGGAAACGCTTAGCAAGATGGAGCTTGAACCTCCAGGGTTTCTCTTCGAAGGCTGGCCCCATGAATTGGGGAGGACCAAATACTGCATGACAGACGTGATGCCAGCGGAAATTTTACATTGTGAGCAGCTGGATCCAGTAGAAGTATTATTGACTTAGAAAAGGAAAATGTGAATCTCTTGGGGAAGTTACAGAAAATGGAGCAATCATTTGCCAAGCTCAGCAAAGAAATTCAGTATCTAAAGCGAGAAAATTAACTTCTAAAAATGAATCGGGATGCTACAGAACATAGCGAATTAGAGAGTATTGAACCAGAGAAAATTAACTATTTTACTGATGAGGATGAATAAGAAAGGGAGACGGACTGGATCCTAAAGAAGAGAAAACAGTGCAGGAAGGGTAAGAAAAGAAAAGCTGAATCGTCACCTGAGGTTCAATAACTAAATGGTAGTGAACTACAAGTACCGAACCGATAGTTGTCCAACCGGAGGTCAATCAACCAAAAGGTAGTAAATCTACCAAGAACATTGCACCAAAACTGGTGCAACCGAAATAAAAACCACCCCCACCAATAAATATTGTGGGCGTAACCAGTTACCCAATAATTCAATCAATCAATTCGAAAAATAAGTTAAAATTGCTAAAAAATTATTTCGCTTAATAGGTTGCTTGAAAATTTAAGTGAGAAGCCGTATTGAGACTTGATTTTCAAAGTAACTCGGTAAATTTTTAAATGTAGGTAGAAATTCGCGTGATTTTAAAACCAACAAAAGACACATGTAGGTCTGTGTCTGCAAGGTTTACGATTTTTTTGTAATACATTAAATTATTTATAAAATAATTTTTTGTTAGGTATTGTAGAGTACATAATGGGCTAGATACTCGATAGTCAGATAAGCAGATAAGCAGTTATTTTTTGCGAATTTGCTAGAAATGTTATACACGATAATTTAGCAATCCAATTTGATTCTGAATTTCAGAAAATGGGCTACTTTAATGCACTTTAACTTTTGTGCTGAATACAAAAATATATTTTACTTTGCTAAAATAATCGAGTAGTTTACGCAAGCAAATTTTCGATTAACAAATCCGCCATATTTGCAGAGTTGCAAATTGCTAGAGTATCGAGTATCTGGCCCAATATCTACCAATATTTCTTTGACTAAATATTCCGTTTGTAGTTTTTCGCGAATTATGATACGCTGTCTCTTATACCCAAAAGCCTTTACTTAAAATCGATTATAGTATAGTTGGATAACAAACTATAACATTCTTGAGTTAATTCAGTAAACAGTTTTCGTAAAAATCAATAACTCAAAATGAATATTCAATTATAATGTTTGAAGATGAAAATGTCAAGTGGATTTTCCTCATGTGTACGATATTCTATTACAGCCGCTAATAGGATTTTATTTTATTATATTTTTTATATTTAACCATATATGTATGTACTACAACAAAATATTTCTGATAAACTTATATCCGTCTATACATTTACGATTATTGATTTTTAAGAGCTAAGTATTCTGACTTTGTAAGGCATAAAAAATGTATTAACAATTTAGATTATGTGTTTTTTTTAAGAAAATCATAAATGTCAATAAAAGTTTTTTCATATTTAAATGTTGTATACGTCAAATATGATATTACCTTTTAACGTAATAAAGCTTTAACGTGAAGCAAACCAATAAGTATGACGACACATCGCTGACAATAATTTATTTGGTTCTACTATGCTTTCAGGGGATTTATTTAAATGGATTTTTGACGTTGTGTAAATCAATAAAACAAACTTTCTATAGCTGGATTAGCACACAAATAATAAAACCGACACACTTAAAGTATAACCAAATGTCGTATTGTATTTTGACTGAACTGAATGTTTTTTGTTGCATTATAATAGAAAATTTAACAAGATGACAATTTTATGAATGAAATGAAGAGCGCATTGAGATTTGTTTTACATTTTGCTAATTTTATGCTTCGTATTTTGGGCGTGTAATTAAATTTTGAATGTCAAAATTAACTAACAGAAAATTCATTTCGAATTGGGCTTTCTAGTAGTCTTCTAAAAATGAAAACCAAATAATTTAATAAAAATCTAAAATTAAAAGGACGGTCTTAGTATCATTTAGGATTATTAATTAGGGCCAGAATAACATACTATGTATATACAATTGGAATTGAATATTCTTTTGTAATTAATATGTTATAGTGAAAAAATCTTTGGTGCTTTAATTTTGTAGGTCAGAGTATTTTTATTTAGTGACACTTTATCAATTTTAATTGAATAATAAAAATATAAAAAACAAGAGCGTTTTTAATGTTTTTTTGTTCTTATAGCAATAATAATTTATTTATGTACTTACAGTATTAGTTTCGAGCACAAGCTCTTTGTGAACTATTTATTTATAAAGTGTTTAAATTTTAAAATAAAAAATTCTTAATATTTATAATAATTTGGCAGATGGCGTTGAATGCTGTGGCGGCGCCTGACTAAAATTTTAAAGTTTGCAATAAATAGAATTAATTTTTTTTAGCAATTTCAACTTATTTACAAATTGATTTGGTGGCGCCCGCAATTTCTCCAAAATCTCGAAAAACATAATGTAAAATGTCAAGAGGCTCTGCCCTATTAAACTTATGTTAACTACGATCAACCACAATATGATAACAAAATAATGCTATTTTCTTGTCATCATTGACAAGACACCGTTGACATCGCGTTACGGCAACCAGAAGTAGCACGCCACTTCAGCCTTAGCTCTTTAAGAGCGATAATTTATATAGCCTTGTTACCGCTAATGAAAGCTAAGGGAGCCGCTGGTTCAGGGCCGATTAATGTTACCCATAAGACAGTAACTCTATTATTAGAACAAAGAAGGTTGATGAAATGTTTGAAGTCCTTAACAAGTTTAGAACTAGTCAAGGGATTATTCAATGAATTCAGCACAGCTTTACTAGCCGTACAGAAAAAAATATTTTTGTTGTTAATGGCAAGACGCATAGCCTTAATAACACTATTAGTCGAAGCAATTAATTCTGCCTGAAAGACAATGCAGTGCGAACTCAGACTACCAAACGATCAAAAATCAATCAGAGAGCAGTAATTTCCAAATCCAGCACCATGTTCGGAGCAAGAGCCATCAGAATGGAAGGCAAGAGACTCCGAAAAAGTTTTAAGAAATAGCTCCGAGAACCATAAATCTTTCGATGGACAAACAACCGAGAAGAAATTGTCGAAGTTGAACTCAGGCAGCAACCTATCATTAACCATAACAATTTCTGGTATCAATGAAAGGTATTTTTTTATGATTAGTCCATGCACCAATGCATCTCAAGCGATACGCCACAGAGCAAGCAGTGCCTAGAAGAAAGTGTTCAACTGGGGCAAACACAATATTAACTCCATAGCCAGAAGTGGAGTTGAAGACATAGCTCCAGTAATGGCTCTATAAGCAGTAGCTTGCAATCCATTAAGTTTAATTAAAAAAGCCTTTAATTCAACCACTGGCCACCAAACAATGGAAGCATATGAGAGGATTGGTAAAACCAACGATTTGTAAACAAATAATAATATTTTGAGGGTCAGTGTTGTAATAACATGAGAGTTTACTATCCAAGAAGACAACAAGATGTTTTACATGGTCAGATCTAGTAATCGCCTTTCCAAAAAGAGAGGGAACAGAGAAGTCCTCAATAAGTATACGCCTAGTAAATACAATTAAATCAGTCTTAGACGGATTAACGCGTAAGCGCTTCTCAATACACCAGGCCTCCACAATAAATAGGGCCAATTGCATTAAATTGCCCAATACATTCAGATATTTGCCAGAAACCGTAAAAACAATATCATCAGCATAACTTTAGACAATGAAGCCAGAATACTGTAGTTTAACTAGTAGCTCGTCAATGACCAAAAGCCACAGCAGAAGGGGAGAGCACCCCCCCCCCCCCCCCTGTGGACAGCCTTTAGCAAACTTGACAGAAATGCTAAGCCATCCAACTCAGCCTCAACAATTCGAGACTTAAGCATAGATTTGATCCATAAAACAATAGAGCGATCAATACCAAAATTGGTTGATCAATAATAAAATTGGCTCAAATTTTTGAAAAACGTTTTAATTTCTATTAATATTGGAATTTTATTAAAATTGGAAAGCCAGTATTTGGGGGCGGCTGTCCCTCTAAGGCATAGAACGAATTAAAATAACAAAAATTTGTTACATTGTTACGGTGACACCTAGGATAGAATAGAATAAGTTCATTGATAGCGCAAAGTTCTACTGTACTAAAATGGAGTTTTTGAAACAATCATGAAATTTCGAGAAATTTTGGTTTGAGTATATGAGGAGCGAACGAGTTCGAATTGGAATATTAGTTTCTGGTAAGCGATAGTTTGAAGATTAAAAAGTAAATTAAAAAAGTAATTTAAAAAGTGTTTTAGTGAGATTTAAAAATTATAAGTGAACAGTAAAATTGTGTAAAAATTATAATAAGTGATTTTTGACAAACAATAAATTCGTTCGTGCTTAATAGAAGTGTTGTGTTGTGACCCTTGGTTGACAAGGCAAAAACGTAACAATTGGTGACAGCGATGGGATTGTGAATAATAAAACAAAGAATATGATTCTCTCCGAATTAAGAGTTCCAGAGTTAAAGTAGGAACTAGCGAAACGGGGTTTAGTAAAGGAAAAGTGAGAAGGGTTAAACGCCGACCATCATGATTTTGGCCTGGAAGTAACG
This sequence comes from Tipula helvola, assembly GCA_963556165.1. Lineage (NCBI taxonomy): Eukaryota > Metazoa > Arthropoda > Insecta > Diptera > Tipulidae > Tipula > Tipula helvola. Next base: position 284,975,177 of record OY744482.1, read on the forward strand.
GATGCGGCAACCGTAGAGAAGGCGAGATATAAACAATCGTCGATCGAAACAACACAAGTACATTCTGGAAGAACACTAAATCCAAAGATGGGGCAAATAAGTTTAATGAAACAACAAAATGAGCGATATTTGAAGACAATAAACTAGTCAAACCAAGAAACGAAACATCAGATCAGACTGACCAACAAAACGAGCTTCAGTTGAATGAAATTAACCAGTCAAACCAAAAGATGGAACAACGAAACGAGCGACAGTTGAAGAAAATAAAACAGTCAAACCAAGAAATTAAAGACCAAATTACAGATGGCCAAAAGAGAATGGACGAAAAACTTCTCGAATTATCTACTAACATACATGGCGAAGTAGAGAAGCTGTAAATGGGCATTCAATAGGTGGACCAAAAATTAGAAACGAAAGTTCAACATATTAAAGAAAAATTATAAGCGAAAGTTTTAACAGGTGGAAGAGAAATTTCAACGTCTCGAGAAAGAACAACCTGATGTTAAAGCAAGTGGAACAACGACGCAAGTGGTTCAGCCTTGCCGTTAAATGTCCTGGGCCGCCCGCGCGCTACAATGAAGAAAGGCGATATTAATGGCACGGACTGCACCATCATCCTGGATACGGGAGCAAATGGCACGATTGTCCTTAAAGATCTGATCTGTGGAGGTATACAACCAGCTAACGGACTGAAGTTACAAACTGCGGTTGGAGATAGTTCAATAATAAAATGCAAAAAGATCGTAAAATAAACATCGGGAGAAGTATTTTCCAACACGATTTTTCATTTTGGGGATAAACTTCTTGAGGGCAAATGGCTTCGTGGTGGATGTTGGATGAAGTAAACTTTGCGCTATTAATTATTCTATTCTACCCTAGAGGTCACCGTAAAAATATTTTCATTTTTCGCGTTCGATTGACGTGCCATCTAGCAAAGTATTTATTAGAACAACATCTTGCGATTCTAATCGAAACATCATACTCTCCACTTGAGTAGCCCAACAAAAATTCAAAAGTAAAATTACATTCGCTCAGTCTATCGATGCGATATCGCCAAACGGTTAGCAAAATCATAACAAATCGCAGCCTTATTAATGATGTGGGTAACTGCAGCAGGGAAACTTTTGAACTAAATACAATGCCACATGCAAAACGGCAAACCAGTATTTTGGAAAAATTGTTTTAAAAGCAACATCAAAATTATTATAAAATTGTTCAAATCGTATATCCTTATTTTTATAAAACTTCATTAAAAATGATTTAATTTTATTGATAAAACCCTAATTTTAAATTTTGCCGGTCAATCTAAAATCCGTCCGTCAAAATATAAAATTGAGTTTTTGAATGAAATTAAATTATTTTTAATAAATTTTTCTAAGAATAAAGTGGTATTCGTACTTATAGATTTGACCAATTTTTTAAACAATTTTTTCAAAATGTGATTTTGACAGTTTGAAATGCCGGTTTGCTGTTTGTGCATGGCAAAAAAAAAAACCTGATTTTCAGCGGGAACCAGAAAAGATTAACCAATTAACTTAATATTTTTAGTTAGTAAATATGTACAATGATGGCGCGACCTTAGAATAATAAGGTTCTATCTAACATTTTAATTTTTTGGAAGTTACTTTCGATTTTCGCATTTTTCGTGGTCGTAGAGTTAAAAAATGTCATTGTAATTTCATTTAATCTATAGTACCATCTGATCAAATTTGACCCGGACTCTATAGGACTAAGGTCGAAGATGAAAACACGTGTCAGTTCTAAGTAATCTAACAAGGAAACCTCTTAAACTGTCAAATTCACAAAATTATACAAATATTATAAGTTGTAGCACTATGTACGAAATCTTTTTTTATCGGCAACCAAGCCCTTTTAAGGTGTTAAAACCATCCCTTAATTAACCAAAGTAAATTAGATTATATGAGTTGCATTTCTATGTTTACGGGACGAACTTACCTTTTTTTCGCAAACTAAGGGGTGGTTTAACGCCCAAAGTGGCTGTAAAAGAGGTATCCAAATTTAAGAAAATACCTGCCCTAAATAACAGAATTTTTTTTAAAAATATAAACGGTTGGTTTGGTGACCTTAATGGGCGCTTAGAGGGAAATAGTTGTCCGAGGAGCCGGATAGCCCAAATTTTTATTTACGTTAATACGTCATGTCTCGAATACAAGCTTGTCGGGTTTTTTGTAGGTTGATAAAACCTTCTTTGGCATTCGTGTGACGTTCGAGCAGATACGTCCATTAGTTTAAGTTTGGCAGCCATTTGTTTTCGACGCGGAAGTTTTTCTAACGAGTTTGCTTGAAGTTTTGTGTTTTCAATGGAATTATGGCTACGGAATCATTGAAAATGTTGCAAAAGTGTTTTGGGGAGTCTACTCTATCGAGAAGGCAAGTATTTGAGTGGCATAAAGCATTCAGTGAGGATCGTGAGTTCGTAGAAAACTTGTCTCATGCCAGTCGTCCACCCATCTCTGTTAACGACGAGGTCGCAAAAGAGATTCTTGCCAAGGTAGCTGACGACCCTACATTCATCAAATGAATTAATACTGGTGATGAGACGTGGGTTTATGAATATATTGTCGAAACTGCCCAACAATCCAGCAAATTACGCGCCAAAAATTAACCAAAACCGAAAAAACACGTCAAAGTCGGTCGAAAATCAAGGTAATGCTGATCGTTTTCTTCGATTACCGTAGTGTGGTTCACCATGAATTCGTTCCAGAGGGTCAAACAATAATAAAGTATACTACTTGGCCATTTTGAGGCATCTACGTGAAGCAATTCATCGTAAACGGCCGGATTTATGGGCAAATAATTCATGAATTTTTCACCAAGAAAATGCTCCGTCACATTCCAGCCTGATTGTGACTGAATTTTTGGCCAACCACGAAACAAAAGTCATCACTCGGCCACCGTACTCGCCAGATTTGGATCTCTGTGACTTTTTCCTGTTTCCGGAACTCAATTATCCGCTCCGGGAAACGCGCCATGAGTCGATTGAAGCCGTAAAAAGGAATTTGTTGAAGGAACTAAAGGCCATCCCGGCCGAGGCCTATAAGATTGGTATGGAAAAATGGATTAACCGTTGGCATACTTGTATTGGCTCAAAAAGAGCCTATTTTGAAGGCGATAATAAAGATTTGTATTAAAATGCATAAAAATGTTATTCTTTTTACCAGTCCGGGTCAAATTTGATCAGATGGTATATCATTATTTTGCGTTCAATATTTTCCGAATTAAACAAAACAATTATTGGTTTTAACTATTTCTGACATAAAATTAGAACCCAATAAACATGTTGTGTCATTCAAAATACATTGCGGTTTAATTTGCGCTAATCCAGAATTGACCAGAATGAATTTAAACTAATCAATCAAATAACACAGTGGTTAAAACGGCTATGTTTGGATGGAAAGGTACCGGGTTCGAATACCAGAGGGAAGGGAATTCAAAAGGATTGTACTTCATATAAGATTATGATATGTCAGATATGACCGCATTTGTAACTCGTTTTTGATATGCCGAATTATTGGGCTGACACATTTTATGTCAATACTACACGCTATTGGGGAACGTTTCAATATGTAGATGGTATATGTAAAAGAAGGACCTACACCGCGAACAGATGCGAAATCATTGAAGCATGTATTGATAAAACAATGTTAGCAAACTTTCGGATTTGAAAATGAAACTTCTCATATCGTTAGAATCGAATTATGCCAATTAGCGCTATTGGAAAACCTAATGCTAGTCCAGCCGAAAAAAATGGGAAAAATCATGTTTTGCGTGGATGATGGTAAAAAAGTCAAAAAAAACCTGTCTTTCAGCGCAAATCTTAAAACTATGTAACCAATAATCTTAATATGTTTTTTTATTACATTGAAAACATGTGACGGACTTACGTTTCTTACGCGTAGTTTCTTGTTAATTTTTGTTAAATGGCAATCACCGACGGATTCGGTTGAGCAAATGAACACAAGAAAGTAATAGATTTTTACCGCATTATTTTCTATGGACCATTAAGCTCCGTAACAATTTTGGAAACGCGTACTTCTTTTGTCCCTAAACACGCAGTGCTCACGAAAAGACAAATTTGTATTATATAAAAAATAATGGTTTCGTAATAATAAAAAATTTTAAATTATAAATTAATAAAATATCATAAATAATTTATGTTATAATAAAATGTTATATATTTTTACGTATGCAATTCTTGACTTTCCACCCCGGAAAGTATGGTAATACTTGTCACCTTTCTTCAGTTGGGATTGTAGAGCCAAACCAAGTCTCCCTCCATAAATCTTTTGCTGTTTGACCGCAGGTCGTACCTCGTCTTCATTTGATCGGTGTCCTTCGCTATGTTGTCCCTTACTACAGCGTGAATATTGATCATCCTTTGCCTCAAGTCTTACAAACGTATAGTCTAGCTTGGTGACTGGTTCCGTCTCTGGTGATCCAAATTTGAAGGTACATATCAAGAATTCCCTGCCAAATGCGACCATAGCTGGTGAGTTTCCTGGCGTGTCATGTATTGCGCTACGATACCTTGCCTTGATACTTATTTACTGTATGCCCTAAAGATGTTTTCACATTAATAATTTATATTATGCTTACGCTAAAGTGGTGGTAAGTATTAGTTTGCTCTGTTGTTCTTGTACATATAATTTGCTTTAATAATATTTTTTTATGAAAGTAATTTATAAAAATAAAATAAAAATGAGTTTATAATTAAAAGTTTAGTGGCGTTTGATTGTGGAGCTTTTATCCACCCAACATAAATGCCATACAATCATGCACCAGCCGCCTCTAGTTGTCGCATATTGTAGCTTATGTTGAATATCCTTCCAAGTTAGCTTTTTTCGTCATTTTTTGTTGAATTCCAACACATTGAACGATCTCAAATTTGGCGCATTTGTGTTGATGTTGTGTCAGATGTTGTGCAACATGTTATTTTTTATTAGTATACTGCTTGTTCGACAAATTACATTTTGAAGTTACTAAAATCCAATGAAAAATCGAAATTTTTAACTTTGATTGGCTTGTGTTACCTAAAACAATTATTTTAATTAATTAAAAAAAATTTAGTTTGGTTTTAACTATTTTACATTTTGTAAATCACTCTCAAAAACTTGGGGCCCGGATTTATAGCTTCATCCGTTGGACATAATGATATACAATAAATCATGATTATTATTAATTTGTACAGATTTTTGATCGTATTCTTGGTAGTCCAGTTCACTAAAAAGCAACAAAATTCCCAGAGCAAAACAAATTATTATTCTTCCGTTATACAGAATATTGATGAATCGGAACTTTTACGTAGTTTGTTTATCTAGCGAGGAAATATTTGTTCATTTATTCAAATTACCCTAGCCAATACCAAATATACCCGTACATTTTGTTGTATAGTTTATTCTGGGCAACCACAAAAATAAAATTGTGCAAATCACAAAATTTTTATTTTACGCTTAACATGCAAGCAAAAATATTTATCAAAATTAATTTCATTTGTTTTACTCGTGTATACATTTTCATCGATTAAATAAATAAATGATTCCTTTTTTATACAATAATTAAAATTTTTAATTCAATTATTAATAATCCGGTGTTTCAACAAAACATTAAAACATTTATTTCATTATTTTATTTCAATTAAACTGTTTGTGTGCGGAAATATTCAGTGGATTTAATTATATACAAATTTAACATTTTCCTTTGTCATTATTTTGAAGAGTGATTTTAATTTTACATTTTAATTTAATTATGTTTTATAAATAATAAATATTGTTTTAATATGACGAAGCTTTTATTGTTTTAGGAGTGCTAAATAGGTTTAATTTGTGTACGTATTATTAATTTTTTGCAACCTAATATCTAAAATCTAGAATGGTCAAGTCGTATGGTATACTTTTGATTGTGTGATCATTTTCAATTTAACATTTATTAATACTAACATATTTTTAAAAATGGCAGTTGAATCCTCCGCAGCTGTTTTCAGAACTCTAGTAATTACAAAATTATCTTTTATGTAGTTGATTTTGGTTGAGATAATTTTTTTCATAGTGCATTAGATAATCTTTTTTTTAATTCGGGTGTATTTTGTAGCGCAGTAGAAAGAAGCTTGCTGATGAGATTTTCATTTTCTGACAAGATCCAATTTTCTATTCATTGTGGACATAAAAACTGGTTCATTCAATTAAAAATTGAGCTATTGGATGAAGATAAACTATTATTATTTCCAATAACTGTGTTGGACTGGATAAGCGTAGCAGACATACAAACATCTGAACAAAATCCGACTTCCGTTTGTTCTAAAGATTGCCCTTGTCTCCTTGTATTTACCACACAATCTATATGAAATATTTTGAAACAATTTTTTCAGTTGGTAGCCGCCCCGGTGGCACAGTTGTTAGCATGCTTGCTTAAGCTTCGGAGGTCCCGGGTTCGATTCCCGGCGGGTGATGAAAAAATCACGGCTGGTTAAGGGTAGGATCAATGAATTAATCATTCATTATCCGTTATAAAAAATGATTACGAAACTTCAGCATGAAGCGGCCAAATCCCTCTATGGGATGTAGCGCCAGCGAAAAAAAAAAAAAAAAAAAAAATATCACACCAGAAACCCCATTTTAGAAAACCCAAGTTTTCTACAATATATATTTTTCGCACCATTGAAATTGTGCAATTTTGTGCATGTAATTAGAAAATTTGTCCATAGGGTACTTGAGGAAACAGGATGGGACTTCTTACGTGATTATCACACCAGAAATCCTATATATACCGTTTACCTAATAAAATATATTTTTCGGTTTACGATGATTGTGCAAAATTGTGCGTTACTAAACTTAACTTAAACATAGATTATATTGGCAAGAATCGGCCAGATAACATCCACAATTGAACATCAAAGAGGTTATATGGGTAATTTCCAGAAATCCCACAATTTATTAACATTTGCGTTTTAAGAAATAAAAAAGTAAAAAAATAAATTACAGATTATTATAAATCAAATGGAAGTAAATTTGATCGCCTCCACGTGGTGCTTCCTGGGGAAAGTTAAATGATTATAATAACATATAGGAATCTTGCATTATGTCGTTCATATTAGTACAGGTAAACTTGACTTTAACTCGAAAAAAATTGTGCAGACCTTAAACTTTGGTTAGGTTTAAAGTAGGCCAAAATTCACGAAATAAAAAAGTTTAGTAGTTTTACGGATCCCCGGAAACCTTCTTTGCAGGGGTGAAAAGAAGTATTTTTTAATAAAAAATATCAATTTTTCCCTATTTTCTCGGGAAATATGGCTTTTACAAAAAAAAATAGCTTTTATATATTAAAAAGTTGTTTCTGATAAAATTATTTTTAATTTGGTGTTTTTAAATTAATTTTATAGCAATAATTAACCGAAATACGGGCATTTTTCGACGATCGATTTTTCCAAAACATAGATGAAAATACCGAAAGAAATACTACACGGTGACGGCATGTTGTTGGACCATCCAAAAATGCAAGACTTTTATTGATGTTTGCAAAATTTATCTAAATTATGTGAAAAATATTACAAATCGCCTATTATTATTTTGTATGAATATGGCAATCCTAACAGCATAAAAATGAGCAGGAACATCGATATCAAAATGCTTTCAGCCTCGCTTTCTTATATCAAACGACACTCCAGTCAGCATAAACCAAAGAAAGGTTTTGTCATGTTAATGAAAACATTTACTGATAATAACATCAAAGTTGTTGAAGCGTGTGACGGTGCCGGCAAATTGATTGTTGATACTGCGATTAGTAGCTCCAAAGACGTCACAGCAAAAATGAGTTGGAGAAGATGTTGTTCTCATCTGTTCGTTCTTCTAATAGTATTAGCTCCTGAAAATACAGACGTAATGTTTTACAAACCAAAAATTGGTGGAACAAAATCAAAACTGTATTTGTCAATAGATTTGCAAGGGCAGTACAATAATATAAAAAAATTGTTACTTTCAGATCACGCGGTAAGCGGCTGCGATATAACGAGCGCTTAGTCCAATAAAGGAAAAAAGGAATAATACAACTGTGAACATAAAGTTTACTTCGAGAGCAAAATGCTATAACTACTTTCTATAATGAGAATTCTTCTTCAATATTAACTACACTCTGTTTTCATTCAAATGTTAATAAAATGTGGGATTTCTGGGAATCACCCATATTGCCTCTTTGAAAAAACGCGATTTTGATAAATTCTGGATATTATATGTTTAAGGTAGGTTTGGTAACGCACAATTTTACACAATCATCGTAAACCGAAAAATAAGTTTTATTATCATAGATAAACGGTATATATGGGATTTCTGGTGTGATAATCACGTGAGTAATCCCATCCTTTTTTCAAAAGTACGCTATGCACAAATTTACTTCGGTCTAAAAAGACCAAAGTATTGAAATCCTGTCAAAAATGATGAAAAATTTGGTTGGTCCAAAACCACTTTTCTCGACGTTTTGAAAGTCCCTGAGTCCGAAAAAGCAAAAAAAAAAAAATGTCCGTCCGTCTGTCTGGATGTCTGGATGTCTGGATGTCTGGATGTCTGTACCAGTGGTATCTCGAGAACGGCTTGTCCCATTTGAATTTTCTTTCCACCAATCTGTTTTTATGATAAAGGCGGAGATTTGAAAAGCTTTTGGAGACTGTACGTCAAGAGGGTGGGGTACCTGTCATACGAATTGACCCAAAATACCTGGTTTTATAAATATGTATTTACGATTTTTATATATGCTGGTGTGATTATTGAATTGGGCATCGAATTTGAAGTTGATTTGAAGGTTAAGTTAGGGGCCAATTTGCGGGTTGAGTTGAAGTTGAGTTGGGGTTGCATTTGGGTGTAGTGAGTATTTAACAAATTTTTTATGTGATGGAACCTGCATATTTATCACCCAATTATTATGAAATTTGACATGTGTATCGGAAATGGGAATCTAAATTGATTTTTGGATAAAGTTTTAGAATATGGCCAAGTATGATGGAAGTTGCCTATTTATCAACCGATTAAGATGAAATTAGACATGTGCGTTGAAAATGGGATTCTAAAATGATTTTTGGATGAAGTTCTGGAATATGGCCAAGTATGATGAACTTGACTATTTCTCATCACATGTGCGTTGAAAATGGGATTCTAAAATTGTTTTGGATGAAGTTCTGCAATATGGCCAAGTATGATGGAATTTGCCCATTTATCAACCGATTACGATGAAATTCGACATATGTATTGGAAGTGGGATTCTAAATTGTTTTTTGGATGAAGTTCTGGGATTCAAAAATGATTTCTTGATGAAGTTCTGGAATATGGCCAAGTATGATGGAACTTGGCTATTTCTCAATCGATTATTATGAAATTTGAAATGTGTGTTGGAAATGGGATTGTAAAATGGGTTTTGGATGAAGTTCTGGAATATGGCCAAGTATGATGGAACTTACCCATTTCTCAACCGATTATCATGAAATTTGACATGTGCGTTGTAAATTGGGTTCTAAAATGATTTTTGGATAAAATTCTGAAATATGGCCAGTTACACAGTTAGAAATATCAGTATAATTTTGTATACTATGTACTTTCTGTATAAAGTTCTAGAATACGATTTTTCATGTTAAACTGGATGCCTGTACTCATGTTACTGAAGCTTATGAGCTGTTTGGCTGTTGTTATATTAGTAAATATATCGTCATATCAGTGCTATCTTGGTGTAAGTCCCAATTTCCACTTTGCGGGAAAACTGATTTGAAATTAAACTTTTGTTTTGACTGTACCTATTTTATAAATCACTGATATAGAAATGTATTTGTCTAAATAAAATCCTACAGCATCGATTTACAATAAAATTTTCCTTAAATTGGTTTTCTTTAATTTGGAAAATTGGAAAATGTATTTTTATTTCAGTGCATTTATAGGGTATCTCCACTAAGTCACAAAAATGGTGGAGATACACTAAAATGCTGTGACTTACACTAAAACATATTTTAGCACTTAATACGCTAGTTTGTACTAATTTGCTGGAGATAGAATAAATGTGCAATTTTGGCTGCGGTCGAATTCTCGAGTAAATCCGTAAAATTCAGTAAATGCATTTACCTTTTTTTGATGGAGAGTAAATGAAATAAAAAAAAGGTAAATGTTTTGTGTTTAGATACTTTATTCTTTATTGTTATAAGAATTGAACGTGTAAAAAATAGAAAAAAATGCGTAATTAACCAAAAACCGAACATTAAAAATCTGCATTTACCGTAGTAAATGATTTACCCGAGAATTCGACCGCAGCCTAATTTAGAGATTTTCCTATCATTTCAAAACAAAGACAATTTTCCATAAAAGTATAGGTAAAATTAGATAAAATGTTAATTATGTGTGAAAAATATAACATTTTTAATAAACTTCATTCTACATAATAAATAAATATACTATAATACTTCACTATAAACGCTTAAAATAATAGCACAAAAAAAAATAATAATAAAATATTGATTCCATACTCTTCTTAGACAAACGGTTCGCTTAGCGGGTTGGTCGAAGTACCTAGAATATTGCTTCAGTTCAAGGGTCCATCGCAAATGAACTAAAACAGTCGATTCCACGGCGTTCTCAAGAATTGGGCATCGCTCAGACCATACTTTGGCGAATTTTGCAAAATGATCTTGGCTTGCACCCACATGACGGTGCGACCATGCCACACAGCGGGTCTAACAGTCCACTTATTGAAATCTAAATTCGATTAACGTGTTATATCCAGAAATGATCCTGTCGATTGGCCGCCTAGATCGTGTGATTTAACACCTCTAAACTTTTTTATATGGGGCTAGTTAAATCATTGGTCTATGCCAACAAGCCGGCGTTGAAATGTGTGCCGAGTCATCGAAAATTGGGTTCAACAAATCGACACATGCTACGATCCCGTGGTGGATATATGAACGATGTCGAATTCCATACATAAATGTTTTGATTGTACTTTGAGCCAATAATAAAATTTTCGAGATATCTCTCTTGTCAGCTCCTTATTGGAAAACCCTGTATATTATAAAACGACTTATCAATATCTGGCATAAAATTTAGCATAGATTTTAAATCTTTTAATTTTTCTTCATATTATATTTAAACTGACAAACTTTAATATTTTTTGGTAGTTAGGCCGCGAAATTCGGCATATTGATCTTATTTCTGGGTTTAGCAAACAGCAAATTTGTATATGAGAATATTCGCCAGTATAGATTCTCTCCGATAATCCAACTGTGTCAATTTTTTTGAATCATACAATAAATATTTTATTGTTGTAAATGGTGGAAAATTCATCGATATGGAAGCCGCCTTATAATTGAGAAAATCGGTTGGTTTGAGCTGAATAAGTTGAAGAAACACCTTGAATGATGATATAGATTTTAACTGCCTTAATAACAAAACAGGACTGTATATTTGAACTGCAGCTAAACGTTGTGTTTTCTCCAAAAACTTTTAATTGAATGATCAAGTAAATCGAGATTCTCTCACTTATATTTATATAATTTAGCCACGTGGATAAAATCGTGCATTCTCATTGGTCAATATGTGGAGATAAACTAACACGATTTATTTATTTTTGACTCATTTAAAGTAAGAGATACACCAACATATAAAACAATTTTGTAGGAGATTGAACAAATTGGGCAATGTAATGTAAATGCTACGTATTCATGGTATTTTGTTCAATTACGTACATAAAGTAAGTATCTTGGCAGTTACACCAAAATGTTATTTGTTTTTTGGTTGATACACCAAAATCACCACTCCGTATTTTCAAAACGAATAGAGATACACCAATTTTGATGACGTATTCGGAAAGAGCAGACTTTGTTTAGTAATAATCAATGTATAACTCAAAAGCGACGATTTTGGAGATACAACAAGATAGCACTGGTATGACGATATATTGGTTAAAATAGAAATCAATGCTGTCAAAATTGCTATACCAACTTTATAACACAGGTGAATGCTATCTCCATTGAAGATACCAAAGACCGAAGTTCTGATCACCTCGTGAGGTTGCAGCCCTTTATATTTTCTAATTACATGCACAAAATTGCACAATTCCATTGGTGCGAAAAATATATAGAAAACTTGGGTTTTCTAAAATGGGATTTCTGGTATGATGATGAGTGTGAAGTTTATGCTAAAAAAAATAACAAAAAATTGCACTGTTAAATTAATTTTTTTTTTTTCCAATTGGAATTTAGATATATGAAAATTTAAATTTTTTATAATTTTGGATTTTTCGTACTATCAAACCCTGCATAGGAAACAGATTATTTTCATAATTTTCAGATAACTGGACCATCTGTTTATCTCGTTGGCCAAAAGCGTTCAATTTTGTTGAACCTTACTTTATTTCAGATAATTTAAAAGTTGACTGATTTTTAATAATTAAATAATTGTATAGCGCCAATCCTGGAGATGTCCCGAAGGTCCCGCATTTGTTTTAGAATAACTAGGCCCTATAGCTGTATATGTCACCAAGCTGATCCAATTGTGATGAACATACTATATAATTCACAGAATGTGGAATTTTTAATAATTTTGGAGATTTTAAAAGTTGTTATATCGCCAACCATACAAATGGCCATGAGGTTTTTCCTTCATTCTCGAATAGCCCTTATTTTCGGATAACTTGGCCATATGCCAATCTATATGGCCAACCTGATCCAATTGTGACGAACTGTACTATACTTCACAGAATTTAGAATTTTTAACTATACTCCACAGACTTTAGAATTTATTCTGTAATCTGTTGTTTATCCCTTGTGTACACCCCCAGCTACCCGGGTAGCCATTTCAATTTTAAATATTTGTGGAAACCGCAATTTTAAAGTTAGTCGTTTCTAACTTCTTGACATCCAAGAATTGACTATTATTTTTCCATTTTTGTATAGTAATTAGATAAAAATTATTTTTTGATGGAGTTATGTGTGAATAATTTTCTTTGCCGTTCTAACGCACACCCGGCCACCCGGGTAGCAAGAACAAAAAAAAAATGCGAAAAAATCAGAACGTAAATATATAATTCAAAACTATTGAAATTTATAACTATGTACTTATCTTGAAGTGTACACGATCATAAAATTCATTGCTCTTATTTATATCTAAAAGTATCATAGATAAATTAATTTAATTTATTATTGCTTCTAAAATATTATAATTTCTTAATTATACATACAATATTTATGTTTACTTTTCAAAATATTGAGATGTTGTGACATTTGTTTGAGTTCAATTATTAATTTGTACAAGTAAAAAGATATAGGGGTATATACACGATACTCTAGCAAGCAGATAAGCAAGCGATTTTTGCTAGATTGCGGCAAATGGTATACTCAATGCTAATAAGCAAACAAATTTTGCTGAATTGCAAAAAATGATATACTCGATATTTTTGCTTTAGCTAGCAAGCCAGCAAATAGTTAAAATTTTGCGAACGATTTAATTTATCTGCAAATTATTGTTTAGTGTCCATCATTGAGTTTAGACCATTTTTCATTTGGGAAATATTTAGAAACGAAGCTAACTATTGTATTCGAAATAATTGTATTTCATATTTTGGAAAAAATTTAATTAATTTAGACAAAACTGTAATAAAAATTCAATAGTTATTTTATAATCATAACTTTTCAATTAAAATTTTTGAAATTTCTTGGTACCACTTTTTCAAACAACTTTTTGGTTTTTGTTAATAAAATAAAAAAATTTCAAAAAACGTTTTTTATTTCAGTTTAGGTTTTGTACCCATTTTCAACATATTAAATATTTTAAATTTAAATTATTTAAATTTATTGACGTTCTTTTTAAAACCAGAACAAAAAACTTTCAATTATTCACGTTTTGAGGTTATATATTTTATTCAGCGTAATGATATTTGCGTGCTGAGTAAAAAAAATATATTGCATTGCGAAAGCGATCGAGTATGGGATTTTACGCAAGAAATTTTGACGTATGCAAATCCGCCATATTTATCGAGTTGCAGTTTGCGAATTGATAAATTATCGAGTATGTGCCCCATAGAGATATAAAGATGCCATCTTTGCGAGGTTGAAATTTATTTATCTTATTTTGTCGACAGTGTATGTAAAAAATTGTTCTTATGTTTTCGTGTACAGTATATATAAAAATGTAATTAAAAAAAAGAATTATCATAAGTATATTCTGCTCTTATCGTCAACCAGTTTAAATTAAAAATTATAAAAAATGAAGTCAAATTAAAAAATATTAAAATATATTGGATTTTTTTAAATATAAAAATAAAAAGCACACATAAAAATAATTATATATATTGCTTCGGAGGAGTTGTGTTTTAATTACAACATTTATTGGTGTTCAATTTACCGTGAAGATAAACCAAGGGCGTCCGTTTTGCAAGTTTGTGTCATTTCGTCGAGGAAGCACAATAAAATGCATGGACCTTCGAGCCGCATTACGTGGTCGCGGTATAGGAAGTAAAAGGCGGCCAAGTGTATTTACACCGCCATTTTTTTAGTTTGAGAAAAATTAGTGTTGTGCATTGTCCGATAACGTGGTTGAACTATTTGGTTAAAGAAGTCGAGAACAAAGTGTATTTTCTGAAGCCATTTTTGTTTTATTCGATGTAATTCAGTACATATTGTAGAGTGATCGAATCATATTAAGCAAAATACGACAACAGTCTGTAAATTACACCTCCATTTTTTTGATTCGAAATTAATTTAGTATTGTGCAATAAAGTGGTCGAATCATATTAAAAAAAAGTCGGGAACAGTATGTATTTAACATCGACATTTTGTAAATAGGCTAATTCAGTATTGAAAACTATCGTGGTCGAAAGATATTAAAGAAAATAACCGGGAGATATTGTAAGAATTCATGAAAAGGTCAGATGCTCCAGGTAGATCCCAGTGCTGCGACAACGGCTGTTGAATTTAGTGAGATATAAAGTTAAGTGAACAAGTAGGCGGAAACGATCCAAATTCTACCATGCTGACATCAACAGCTACGCCCAATTCACATATGGATATCAGATTTCCTAAAATTACAATTGAACCAGCAAGAAACTATACCCAATGGCAACCGTTTTATGATCTTTATCTAAAGACGATTCATAACAGCAGTTTCACAGCGGTACAAAAATGTTCTTACTTGAAGGGTGACCTGTGGGATGAAGCTGCATACCTGATTAAACATTTTCCGGTAACCGAAGCAAACTATTTTGAAGTGTTTAAAAAACTAGTTGATCGATATGGAAGGAAAAAGCATACCATAAATGCTTTTATAGGTAGTTTTTGGATCAGCCTTGTATAAAGATTGCCCCATCAAATTAAAGGTTAAACGAGAATGAGCATCCTAAAGTTTCATCTACATTATGAAAGCACACTTACCGGTGGAAATTCAGTAACCGAAGCCATCGATAAGAGACGGTATTTAATAAAGGTGTTATCTAATGCCGGTAATGGGTGTTCAAATGAGCAGAATTGTTACAAGTAATTCCTGAATGCGACAAGGAAATTTTAGCGAAGCAGTTTGAAGATGAGTTTGTTACAAAGAAAGTGTCGGGATTACAATGGAACCCAGTAGAAGACGTTTTTAGCTACAAAATAGAATTGAGTGAATATATACCGACAAAGCGAGGCTTTCTATCAGAAAGCAGCTGTATCTTCGTTCCACTTGGATGGTTGACGCCAATGGTCATACAAATTAAAATTATGTTTCAACAACTTTGGTTAAAATAAATAAACTGGGATGATCCATTGTCTGGAGTAGTTGAGTCGGATTGGCTAGCAGTTCGAAACAAGTTAGCTGATTTAAAATTGGTGAAAATTCCGAAATGGCTATAAACAACAAGTGGTACAGAATTACACGGATTTTGCGATGCCAGCCAGTATAAATGCTTATGCCTGCGTAGTTTATGCAAAACACCAAAATGTACAAGGTGAATGGTAACAATCGCACGTTTGGAGCTCTGGGCCGCAGTATTATTGGTGCAATTAATGGAATCAGTAAAGGAATCATTATGTACTGTTATACATAAAAAATATTATTGGACTGATTCCTCTATTATGCTGGATTGGCTGTCGGATATAACAGCTCGCTAGGAAATTTTGAGGGCCTCTGGGAGACAGCAATTACAACATTTAGTGGTGTTCAATTTACCGTGAAGATAAACCAAGGGCGTCCGTTTTGCAAATTTGTGCCATTTAATCGAAGAAGCATTGTTCAATCACAGATTTGAACATAGATTACGTTTATCATGCAAACCAAATACATTGCACTAGTCATGGCACGTTACAACTACAACAACTATCGATGCAATAATTATCAACTAAGTGTCTTTAAGTAAAATTATTATTTACGGATATAGAATCCAATTTCTGGTTTATACAAATTATTTCACATAATTTTTGCTATTGCGGCAAATTATTTTTGTATATAAACACTTACATTTTGGGTAATAAAAATAGTTAAAATTAAGCATTCAAACATTTTAATTCATTCTCAGCTAAAATTGCCCTACATTGGCAAGGTCTTTAGCTGCATTAATATTGTAATTTATCGCTTGTCCAAATTTACGACTTGGATAATAAAGTGAAAATTAACAAGCATAATAAAATTCAGAAGGTATCCATTACATGTATGTGTAACGTTTTAAATTAATGTGAAATTACTAATAATTAAGGAATTTAAAAGAAAAGAATCCTTTCGAGATACATACAAATAATTTGAAAGACAAACCAAAAGAGATAGCAAAAATTATGAGTACAAAACTGAAAGAAGTAAAACTTACCAGGTACATAAATTTTGTTGGTAAATACTTACATACTAGTATACATAATTTTTTTGTTTCATGTTATGTACTCATATTTCTTTCTACCCCTTTTTCCATTGGTCTTGATTATTATACTCGAAGTAATCAGTTCGAAAATATAAATTGTAAACAGGATTTCGTTAACCTATCATTACCAATTTTAAATAACCTTTGTTAAAAAAATCTCGATTTGTTTAAAAATTAAGGGGGTAGGTAGCCTGGTGTACGATTCTTAAAATATAAATAGTTAGCGTATTTCGGCCTAAAGGCTAACATCAAAGTGTGAATTGTCCATAAAAACAATTTATCAACAAACAACAAAGTGTGACACATGAAATTATTCTGTAATATGAGTACAAATGAAATTATTTGTAAAAAAAAAAGTTTGACAAATGTGATTAAATAAAAGTTAGAATAAATATTTTGTATGTCAGTGGATTTAAAAATTAGTATTCGCAAACTATATTTTATATTTATGTATATAATTCGTTAAACATTATTAAGCTAATTATTTAAAAGTATCTTGGGTGTGTTAAAATGTTATTTAAGTTAATGATTTGTACTCTTATCTGTGGAATTTTAATGAATTCAATTGATGGTGTGCCACAATACTCACGGGATTACATGGGTTCGGTCATCGCATCAAATTGGTATACAACAAATCGTAAAACTTGGGCCATGTCAGAAAAACCAAACATAGATTCATTTACATTTGTTGATAGTTCAGAGTACGTATCATTTCGAACAGATGATGATAGCACTGAAAATAATCGGAGGACAGTTATGAGGTCGCCGAAGAAAGGAACGCGCTCACGAAAGGGAGTACAACGCAATCATAACGGCGCATTGAAAATTATCTATCCAATTCGTTACCCAAATCAAAATTTTAATATGCCAATGGAGCACAGAAAATCGGATATTGTATTTCCGATAGACAAGGATACTAATTATCACGATCCACCCAGTATGACGGAAATGGTACCAAAATGTAAAGCAGACGAAATTATATGTAGCGACGTTGACAACTATCCAGAACGTTTAATCGAGAATATTGTTAAAGAAGAGGTTCACCGATATCGTGATTTTTTTGCGACCGATAAATTAACACAGCCGAATATAGCACCACGGCTTGGAGTCCCGGGTGATTCATACCTATGTGATAGTACTGAGCATTTAATTTTCCCCAAAACAGGGCTAACCAGCCAAGACCAATGGAAATATATTGTGAACACACCTAATTTCATGCAAGGTATCCGAATTGAGAAATGTTTACGGCCAAAAACTCGTTGTAATTTTGCAAATCTATTTCCCAATGGATATGATCCGGTGTGCGAGCAAAAATTTATACTGCGACAATTAGTCTCGATTACGGATCGCGGAAAAATGGCAACCGATCAATTTAAAATACCATCATGCTGTAACTGTGCGCTAAAACTTAAGACTCTAACAAATATTGATTTACCAACAACGTCTGAAGAAAGTTGATATATTTAATACAAGGCTTTGAAAATTGCTAATTTTTATTATTATTACGATAGGTAAATGTGATTATAAATAGTTTGTTTTTATTAATTAAATTTAATTTATAAAATAATATCATATATTATGAAATATTTAAATAAAATACAGATATGTATCAAAAAATGTAAATCGTATTTTTCATTTTTACTTTTATTTAACTGTGAAGTGATTTAATTAAGATTCATTAAAAAAAATGAGGCAAGCGCAAACATATTTGAAAAGTAGGTATCAAATATAAATCTATGTACAATCCTCAACCGCTATAGTTCATGAGTTTATTGATAAGCTACAAATCACCTTTAATGATCCTTTACCAGCCATATAAGAGAACAAAAGCTACAGAAACTTACTTTACGCAGTATGCTAGCCTTGAAAAACTGCATTAGTCTGGAGAAACTGCAAAGGACGAGATGAGATTAATAACAAATCTTGATGAGATAATCAAATCAAACCGAAGAAAAATTACCGAAACCAATGATGAACCAGCTGGTTAATTCCTATTCTAAAAAAAAATTGAGGTGTGGCCAACACGCGACTTTCTTTTACGAACAGTGAATGAGAAACTTATTATGCAATTTCTTACAAATTTTTCCTTTTGTATTTCGTTTTTCGAAATAGTTTTTACCTTATACTTTTTGCGATGTTTGCAAAATACATTTTCTGGCCCAAGGGAGTGGCCACTTTTTTTTTTTAAAAAAAAAAAGTTTTTTTTTGTTTTTGTGAGTTGCAATTCGTTCACCACATAAATTTTTTATTGAAACGATGCAACACAAATATCCCCACTCCAACAAAGTGTTTAGGCAAAGAGGTAAGAAAGAAGGAAGTGTGGCCTTGCGCTGTATGCAAGTGTAAACACCTTCCTTTGTTTCATTCTCATACATTTCATTATAGTTCTCACCTCCAGAAAACATGGAAGCTTGGATTTATAATGTATTTGGCTTTCATCATGCCTTTTACTTATCGTGTCGGAAAACAAGTTCATCACACACACGTAATATATTTTCACTGAAACAGCAAAACTGAATTAAAGAATATCAATTTATGTTCCGTTTGATGATTCTGTGTTTAATCAAATTGATGAACGGTTTAATAATCGCAGTTAACTTTCTATTGGTGAGAACTGCTCTGTCGTATAATGCGGGCGGGTACTGGATACTTTCAATGACTTTAGGCCATTGTTCTATCAGCTTTAAAATAGTTTTCAGTATTTTTCATTTAAAAAATGGGAAGTGTGAACTAAAAGTTGTGAAATACTTCGATAGTAGTACGTTTCACAGCACTGGGTATATAACTTTTATAAACTATGATTTTTTTTTATGAATTTATTTCAACCAAATATTTTAAATTGGATTGAATGCCTTTTGTAATAATATAACCACCATAAACCAATTTCTTAAGGAAAGTGTTCTTCGACACCTGTTTTGTAATAAAAATTTGAAGGTGTTACCTTAAAATTATTAGTAAAATTAATTTTCGTGTCTGTTCCTTAAAAAATTTGGGCGGACCCAGGTAAGTTTTAACCCTTTAATGCATAGTGTAGCATATCTGCATCATGTTATTCTAATTTGAACTGCATCTACATTTGAGCATATTTTTTGTGTTTTGTTTCGAATATCTGTTGTTCATTTGTTTTTCTATCTCGTTTCACACAATTTTTTGTTTTTTTCTGCGTTTTGAAAATAAAATCGCCATTTAGAATTAGTTAGTCGATGTTTTGCATATAGTTAGTAGTAAACATACATTTACATATGTAATTTTTTTTAAATAAGAATATTGTTTTTGAATATTTATTTTAATTTTGAATGAATTGCCTTATTATTAAGAAGCGTTATAAATGAAAAAATATTTAAATTTTTTACCACAAATCCATAATGATGCAAATAGGCATAATGTCATAAAATCAATTTTCCGGGAAAACTAGCTGCTTCCAACCATTTTTACTTTGAAATCCTTTTCAACCAAACACATCTTTATAAGAAAAAAAGCATTTCAATTAAAAAGAAAAAATCATGCATTAAAGGGTTAAAACAGACATACGTACGTTGGTTTTATATTATACTGTCTACTGACTCTTATTATCGGTCAACATATAATGGATTCAGATAATACAAAAGGCATTAGCTTACCAAAAGGCAGACAATTTGAACTTGTTGCTATTTTGAGTTTTACAATGTTAAATTGATGAGTGATAAAGAAGGATTTTGTACACCAATAAAATTTGGATCGAGTATATTCACCTGTTGCTACAACAAGTTCATCACAAATACCACTTGAGAAGGAATACATTCATGCTGACATTTCTTCATACAACGATACTTTAAGATCAATTAACAGTTCGCATATCGTGCATAAGTAGATGAGATGTGACATGTAACAGTTATAAAAGTAGTGATTTTAACATTGCTACCAAAAATATGGTATGTCCAAGTCGGGTGTGTGCTGGTAAACGGGATATTCTGTTTAGTTATTGTATTTTTTATGTTTGTTTTAATCTTGTCAATATTACTATATGGGTAGCCATTACAATGAGCTATGTACATGATGGATTTGTCCGATTCTATGTCAATTGTGAATTTAATGTTACTGTGAATGTTATCAAGGTATTTGTGTATTTGATCAAGCTGCCTGATGTAATCTTTAAATAATAATTCCGTGTCGTCCACATATCTATGCCAGTAAATTATATTGTTGGGGTGCTTGTTCTTTGAATTTAAAATATAAGTGGTTTCGATGTGATTCAGATAGTGGTTGCTAAAGTCCCTGATAACGGGCTTCCTTTCGGTAGGCCGTCACATTGAGTAAAAAATTCATTGTCATGGGTGAAATAATTCTGTTTACTACTGATCTTAAGTAAATCCTTGATTTCAGCTATATATTTTGGTTCAACCTTGTTCTTCTTTAAGAGCTCACCAACTATGTTTATTGTCACACTAACTGGAATGTTGGAATACATATTGGTGGCGTCGAACGGAACAAATTTCGCGCCACTTGGAATATGTATCGACTGGATTTTATTTAACCATCTATTGAGATGTTTTGCAATTGGGTATGATATTGAAGTAGTGAAGTTATAATTAACGGCAAACCGGTTATTACAGGTGCCCTTGGCTTGATGGTTTTGTAATGGAAAATTTGTCGTCTGTTTTGGATATTAACTGATATGCTAATTGCAGCATTGATTTCTTTCAAGTACTTGGTTGTGGGGTATAGCCGTAATTTCTGGATGTTGTTACTTTTGATAAATTCCTTGACTTTCAGGTTGTGATCAGCAATATACATCACCACAGCCGTGTTACCCTTATCGGCTTTTGTCATCAACGCTTTGTTGTCAGTGAGCTTTTTCCTGATGTTGTAGGACACTTTTAAGTCTGATGAAGGGCGCTTGAATGTATTCGTTTTTGTATTGGATTTAGTGATATTATTGATAACTAACGTCCTGATTTCATCTTGGTGGTCTTTATCAGTTTTTACGATTATGTTCTCAATGCTTAACAAGTGTTCCACATTTTCGTTTCTGTTGTTTTTTGGCGTCATATTGTATTCCAAGCCTTTGTTCAAAAATTCTCCTTCTTCTACGCTGAACTCAATGTCAGTTAAATTATCAATTCGTTTGTTAAATTCATGTTTTTTGTTGTACTGGGGAAGATTTGAGTTGCATCTTTGTTAGTAGTGTATTATTTTTAACGACTTCAATTTATTCTTGATGGCTTGCCTCTTCTTTTTGATGATACCATCTGGCGATGCTTTGACTTGACCAATAATATTGACATGTTCAATATGGTGGAATATACGTAAAAGAAATAATTGAGCGTTATAAACTTTCATCGTTAATGAATTGATTTTAGTATAAAGGTGTTTGATGGAGTTTGATAACCAATATTTTTCAGCCTTACGTTTCGCACTTCTGGCAGCTCGCGATTTGTTTTTTATTTTAACACTGATAGGGGTAATTTTCAATCTTTTGCAAGTACTATTGAAGTGAAGATTTACTTTATTGCGGTGTAGTTTATTTGCTAAATAATTTTTAATGAATCAAAGGCAGAGCAGATTCAAACAAAATTGAAGGCGTTATTTTTAATTCCTTAATTGTACCGTCCAGAATAAAAATAAAAGTGTATAATTGCAATATACAGAAATGCCATTTTAAAATTTAATTCGATAAATTCTATCATATATTTTTCATCACTGGCCACAGTCAAAATGAAGAGAAGTGCCTACTCTGTAAAAGAACGACATATAAAAAAGGCCAGAAAATCGGGTCCCGATCATAAACAAAGAATTGATATTTTAGAAGAAACGATTGATATTTTAGAAGTTAATATCTAAAATTTTTCTTAATTTTTAATTTAATTATTCTTAGATGATTCTTGGTGTTTGTATATTTGTAGTGTACAGGAATTCAAAACATATTTAATTAGTCATCTTGAGTCCAAAATAATAATAGAGAAATATAATTCGTCGAAAATCCTGCCAAAAAGACTATCTTAGATAACTAATAATTAGATTACATAACTTTTACGGATTTCAAGTGAAATTAGCAATAGGTTTGTAAATGTGACTGGAATGCGAGCTTTTAATCGAACTTGTAACAACCAGAAAACGGCTCCGGGAATTTCAGTCAGAAACATTTCAGTCAAAAACAGAAAGGGATTTCAGTCAAAAATTAAAAGGCAACTCAATCAAAATAGTTTTAGACTGAAATACCGTTTCAGAAGGAAGTTCAATCAAAAAACTAAAAATGCATTCAAGTCAAAACTATTTTGACTAGAATTCCTTTCGTATTTATGACCGAAATACCTTTTGAGAAGGTGATTCAGTCAAACAATTACAAAGGAAATACAGGCAAAATTATTCTCCGGGAATTCAGTCAAATACCATTCAGTCAAAAAACGAAAGGCATTTCAGTCATAAAATTTCCCATACAAATATTATAACTAAAACTCCTTTAAAAAAAAAACTTTAATCCAAAAAAAAGGTATTTCGGTCAGAAAACAGTTTGATTGACATGCCGTTTGTGGTTTTGAACTGAACGACCTTCTTGAAAAGTATTTTAGTTACAAATTTTTGGACTGGAATACCTTTTGTTTGGTTAGTTTTTTTGACTGAAATGCCTTCGTAGCCCTATATGTTGGCTCCGGCGCTCCAGTCAAAAACGAAAAGAAGTTTCAGTCAAAAATTAAAAGGCAACTCAGTCAAAATAATTTTAGACTGAAATGCGTTTTCAGAAGAAAATTCAATCAAAAAAACTAAAAAGGCATTCAAGTCAAACTTTTTTGACTGAAATTCTTTTTGTATTTATGACTAAAATACCTTTTGAAAAGGTAATTCACAAATAATTAAAAAGGAATTCCAAACAAAATTGTTCTTGGGGAATATAGTCAAAAATAATTCAGTCAAAAAACGAAAGGAGTTTCAGTCATAAAATTTCGCATACAAATATTATGTCTAAAACTTCTTTTATAAAGAAACTTCAATCGAAAAAAAAGGTATTTCGGTCAGAAAACGGTTTGACTGAAATGCCCTTTGTGCATTTGGACTGAATAATCTTCTTGAAAAGTGTTTTATTCACAAATTTTTGGACTGGAATACCTTTTGGTTGGTTTATTTTATTAGTCGCATCGTAAACAATTGATCGTTAATATAAATGATCATATGAACAATTGATCGTGGATACAATTGATCGTATGGACAATTGATCGCATGGACAAGATCGTATGAACTATTGATCGTGGATTAATTGATCTTGTGGACAATTGATCGTATGGACAATTGATCGTGGATCCATGGTCAATTCCACGTATTTATTTGCAATTAAAAAATCTTGCTTAACAAAATAGTGCAATTATTTTGCTTTTTAGTAGGTGTCATTAATAAATTCTATATAATCCGCTCCTAAGTGCGGCACGCAGTGCGACATGTTTTCTGATCCCGGCTCCTAGGTCCCTCGAAGTTCAAATCTAAAGCCCCTCGGAGGGCTAAGCGAGGGGGAGGAGGGAGCGCAGCTACCTCCCACGTGCCCGTTAGAGTTAACGAGGCCGTTACAATTCTAGCGTATACAATTCTAAGAAAAATTAGTCGGAATAGGGTCGAAAGGCCGAATGTGTCGAAAAACCGAATAGGTCGAAAGGTCGAATCTCGAAAGGTCGATTGTGTCGAAAGGCTGAATGTTAAAAAGTTGTTTGTATCCTCTGTATCACAATCGAAAAATCCTGGAATTTTCTGAAACATATCACAAAATTTGGGGAATTTGATTCATTTATGTATGTATGATGAGTTTCTGCGCAGGCTTCTTCGTTTTCCTTATTTGTTCCTGTATTGTTCAACAATTTATTTCACTCCAGTTTAAGGTTATCTTTTGATAAGCTACCCCAGGCATCTACTATCATATGACTGCAGTCTTTTAAATCATTTTTTGTTTAAACGCCACATAATTGCCATAACGCCACCAGAAACATAATTATCAAAGTGCGGACCAAATTATAATTAAAATTTATAAAATGTCTATCAAATTTGAATTTTCCGTAAGGTTCTTAATATTTATGATAATAGAAATTGCTTCGTCCATCTTTCAGACACAGATCAAAGTAATCGTATCGCTCATATCGCTCATACTGATAGTCAAACAATGGGGTTGGCCACGTATCACTTTTTTCCAAAAGTCTGTTTACAAAAGACTGTTTCTAAAATATTTTCTCCAAAATCTTGTTTTACAAAATCTTGTCACCAAAAATCTTTTTAGAGAACATCTTGTTTCTCAAAATCTTGTTTTTAAAATACATAATAATGTTTTTATTAATCTTTTATAGATTTTACTTTAAAATAAAATGACATGGACTAATTTAACTTCGAATTGTAGAGGCTAACGGCTTCGGTAACTCTCACCTCCTTAGATCTCCGAGGGGACTTAGATTTGAACTTCGGGGGACGTAGGAGCCGGGATCAGCAAACATGTCGCACTGCGTGCCGCACTACTAAAAAGAAAAATAATTGCACTAGTTTGTTAAGCAAGATTTTAAAATGCAATATTTTATATCAGTCCCAGAAAATCCATTTCACTAAATATTCATTATTTCACTGTATAAAATAATCAAAATAATTATTTCAGGAAACAATTTATACGGTAAGAATTTTATACGGTAAGAATTCAAAAAACCAGTTTGACGGCAAAATAAGATTTTAACTTCCAGCCAAATATCCCGATCCCCTAAAAATCGAAAAAAATTGATTTTTATCATTTATTTAAAAAAAATATTTTTCTGGATTTTTTCTAGATTGCTTTTCAGCGTAATTTCTAGATTTTTTTCTCTCGGAATTTTTTTTCTGAATTTTTTCTTTTCAACTATTCTGGATTTTAAAATTTCTGGATTTTTTTTAGGCAAATGTAGTGACCTCATAATTATAATAATACACAAAAAAAAATAAATAAATTGTTTTTTCGACAAAATTTGATCACTATTAATATACTACATGCACAGGATTTATTAGCACGTATTTTCAATTTATTTAAATTATTTTATATTAAGAAATAAATTCAATGGTTTTAAATATTCATTTCATTCAATTAATTAAAGGAACATTTCATAAAAATTCGGCCTTTCGACATTTGGCTTTCGACTTTCGGCCTTTTGACCCATTCGGCCTTTCGACATTCGGCCTTTCGACAAATTCGGCCTTTCGACCCATTCGGCTTTTCGACATTCGGCCTTTCGACACATTCGGCTATTCGACGTTTGGCCTTTAGGCATTCGGCCTTCCGACCCATTCGGCCTTCCGACCCATTCGGCCTTTCGGCCTTTCGGCCTTTCGATATTCGGCCTTTCGACATTCGGCCTTCAGACATTCGGCCTTTCAACATCGAACGATCCACCAAAAGAAATTCCAGTAAAAAATGTTTTGACTTGAATGCCTTTTTTGTTTTTTGATTGAACTTCTTTCTGAAAAGGCATAAATGTCTTCTATTTTGACTGAGTTGCCTTTTTATTTTTGACTGAAACTCCTTTCGGTTTTTGACTGACATGCTTTTGACTGGAGTGCCAGAGCCAACATATAGGACTTAGAAGGCATTTCAGTCAAAAAAAATTACCATAACCAAACAAAAGGTATTCCAGTCCAAAATTTTGTAACTAAAATTATTTTGAAGTCCAAAAACACAAAGGGCATTTCAGTCAATCTGTTTTCTGACCGAAATACCTTTTTTTGGACTGAAGTTCCTTTTTAAAAGGAGTTTTAGTCAAAATATTTGTATGCGAAATTTTATGACTAAAATGCCTTTCGTTCAAAACTATTTGTTATTTATTGACAGGTAGCTAATAGTTTTGTCAGCTGAATATTTATTGGTAGGGCTGACAAATCCATTTCATCTTAAAACCGGATCTCAAAAATAAAACATAAACCGTCATCTCATGAATAACGTAAATAATCTTGTTCCCACATATATGAATTGTTGAAATTTAATAACATATTAAACCAAAACTAATTCGTGTATCAGATTACATTATATATGCACAACATTTAAATAAATCTGCATTTTATAATTGACGAATTTTATTACTAAATACTACATAAAAGGTCATTAAAAACTTGATTAAGCGTAGCAGATGAGATAAGAAATGCAAATTTTTGTAAATGTTTGGTACCGCTAAACTATTAAAAATGAATGATAAGGCGTTATCAGTGTTGTATTTAATTAAGTTAATCATTTGTATATATAGACGTATAAAAAACTATTTGGTTATTATCAGTAAATAAACTATTTTTATAAAAATGTTGGTTAACGAATCAGAATAAGTATATGAGACCCGAAAATTTAATGAGATTGAAATAACTTCGTCCCTCTAGTAATGAAACAGCGTATAAGAAAAATGGTAGTTTTAAAATAATTCGCATTTAAATGTTTATTGAAAAATCTTTTTGAAATAAAATCTTTTATTTTATAGAAAATTTAATTTTCTATGAAATAAAATATTTTATTTTTAGAAGTTTTTTCAAAAATCATTTAAATGCGAATTATTTTAAAACCATTTGTCTTATACGCTGTTTCATTACTAGAGGGACGATTTATACTAATATAGTTTATTTGTTGTCATTACAGTTTGCTGGTGTTATCATATTATCGATTGGCGTGATTATTCTGTCGACATACCAACGTTTGTTGGTAAGTAAGACAAAACGAGTGTAGTGAAATTTTATAGTTTGTACATAATTAAGATTATTTGTATTACTGTTTATATTCTGTGGTTCTTTGGTTGTTCGTATATCCTCTACTAGTAACTAAAGCATTAAATTAGTGTTAATTGGTCTCGCTCATAATTTTACATTTCCCGTGATCAGTAGCATGTATGTATGAAAGGAAGTCGTTCACGTTATCCCGAAATCTCTACCCGAAAAATGTGGTTCGTTTCTTGGCTAAAATCTAGTTCGCCAGAAAAAGTGCAGGGGAGAGTCTGCGGTTGTGGGCATAGTTTTTTTTTTGACCCATAATTTTCCTTTGAGTCCATATTATGAGGAGATATGAATATCAATGGAAAGCTAGAGCCTAGAGGCATTAACTAACTGTTTGCTAAAGTAACTACATTGATTCCGTCAACTAGAAAAATTTTACGACCAATTTTGTGAAGTCATCTTTTTGGCCAAAAAAAAAGTCGTAACCGGTTATGGGCACTCTTCGAAAATTCGCTGAAAATGGGAAAACCCACCTAATTCGAAAGAATTTCGAGGTTTATTAATTTTAAAGGCCTTCAGTGGCAAAAATAATAAAAAAAGGCTTTCTTAAAAATTATTTATCGTCTTCCTCTTCTTCCAAGGCAGGAACACAATGTTTGCATGTGAAATAGCTGGAATGCATGCCAGCGTACTACAAATGCACGGGACGATCACACGCGTTGCACTTGATGGAATTTGCAGCGGTCAAGCGCGGTTTAGAGCGATTGGCCAATAGTTTTTCAGGTGCAGTTGCCTCCTTTTTCTTATTCTATTCTATCCTATAGGTGTTACCGTAACAATATGTTATGTCGGCATAAACGATGATATCTGATAGTTTTTCAGTCAAAGACGCTTTAAATGAAAAAAAGGTCGCCCACAACCGGTTACATCTAAGTGCCCACAACCGGAATCACGACCATTCTCGGAGTAACCAAAAAAAATGTGATGCATCACGATTTTGTTATAAATCGATGTGGCGTCCTAAATCACAACGAAAATACTGTAGACATATCAATAATACTCACCTGTTTGAGATTATTCACTTTGATTTATCGCACTTTTAAAACATTGGAAAATTACAATTGCGTTGATTTTTACGGATTTTTTTTTTAATGTGATCGCAGCAAATGAACAAGCTCATTCATTCACTTCAATATTAGCTAGAAAACTGCGTACTGTCAAAATACAAGTACGACAACAGTCAGATCAGCCATATGCATTCTGTCAAAAGATATGCAGGGGTGCCCTCAACCGGAGAGTGCCCACAATCGGAGACTCTTCCCTAGATATTGTATAAAATGTAGTATTATCCCAAAAAAAATTCAAATTTTGATAATTTTTGACTTGAGAAATGATAGCCCCGCTCGTTTATTGCAAAATATAGAAAATAAAATGTATGAGCAACTAATGATTGTATAGTCAAAGTCATATGTGACTTTTCTGAGAACTATTTATTTGTAATTCAGGGTGCAGTTCAAGGATTGCGGTAATTCAGGATGCAGTTTGAGCATACGACAGAAAGTAATGGTTAATTATAATTCACATAAGCTTGATAGCTACATCTGAGTCAACAAAGCATAATCATGTAGCTGTGAGATTGGTCATTTTCAATTTTATAAAGACAAAATTTCGACACGTTCAGAAAATCTTTTTGTTCCCCGA
This sequence comes from Tipula helvola, assembly GCA_963556165.1. NCBI lineage: Eukaryota > Metazoa > Arthropoda > Insecta > Diptera > Tipulidae > Tipula > Tipula helvola. The sequence goes on from OY744482.1 coordinate 285,004,391, forward strand.
TGGATCTTGGGGTTCACTATAAAAATAAAATAAATGTCTATAATCTGTGTCATTTTTAAAAACGGGCTGCGATTTGGCTATATGATTTCCACAATTTTTATAACTTATCGCAGAATTCTAAAATTTCAAAAAAAAGTTAGCATGAAACACACTTGCGGAAGGGGTCATTGCAAAATTCGAGTGATCCAAATTTCATAATCGTTTTTTACTTCTCGATAAAATTTAAACATTTAAGTTTCTAAGTAGGATACGTGTAAAATGAAAAACATTGAATTCAGGTTTTTGCTTTGCTTACACCTAAACAAATTTTTCATTTTATTTTATCACTGAATGGGAATCGCGCCATTACTTTTGCTTTTTATCGTATGTCCCCGAATTATCATAATTATTCCAATTCGAGCTAATTTATCTATTTAACTAAAAAATCCAATTTGTTTAAAATGTCGTAAATACAATTTTTAACACTGGTTAAAAAGAAGTAGGTACTGATTAATTTTTCAATTTACAATACCCTATGTATTCTATTTTCATTTGGTTTTTACAGTAAATAACTGAACATAAATAAAGGATATTTTAGCAATTAAACAAAACAATTAATTCTAAACCAATGAAAATAAATTCCCTGTTTTTTACATATTTTTATTTGTCCGTTTATTTGCGCAAAGTAAATGTATTTTGGGTTTGATATGTTAATTTATATATTTGTTACATCGGTATGAAAAAACACAAAATTTTTGGTTTAGGTGTTAGATTTAATTATGTATGTACATATATAGAAATAAAAAACATATTGGTCATCCATTGGTTATAGTACAGTAAAAAAACGAATTAAATGTGTGTGGGTGGATGTTTCTGTATTGTGTATTGAAATAATCCGTAGGGGATTTTACCAATAAATCCATCGAACTGTTGTATTCAAATTTAAATAAATGAATATTATTTGTTCAATAAATAGCAAAGAGCGATTTTGTAAAATGTTTTTCGTAAAATTGGTTGTAGTTAAGGGAAGCTCCAAAACATCAATACGATTATTAAATCTGGTTACTTCTTTAGCAACTCTCTTAATTTGAGTTCTATTTTAATTTTCCGGATGATATTCTCAAATTGGTTTATTGGTTTATTAAAATAGCTCCTTTGGATAGTTAGCATCAATATGAAAATCTTTTAAATTTTATAATATAAATCTTTAGTGCGGAATGACGAAAGTAATTTCTGTGACAATCAAAATATTTGTTCGTACTGGAGTTCACCAAATCTCATCATTCAAGCTATGTGGAGTGCTAATATTTGTTGTACCATTTTACATGATAGATTAATTTGGTGCTTTTTTCTTTTAGGTAACGAGCGTCAAATATTTTGCTTTCTTGTGAAATAAGTTACTGGATTTAAATAGTGACGTACCAATTAGTACGCGATAAAATCTTTCGCTTCAACAAACTCCAATTTAACTGAGGATTATTTCAATATTAAATACCGCAGCAAATGGATCGGAATAAATGGACGTTGATTACGCCGCCAGCACATGATATAATCCCACTAATGTTTCCTGTAATTGTCTCAATCATTAAATAAAGAAGATCTGAAACTTAAAATACGTGAAGCTTGAGAACTGCAGATTGTCTGAAAGAAGCAGTAGAACTATAATTGCTCATAGGCGTTTGGTGGTAGGTGTGTCAGATGAAGGCTTTTAGTTCGAGCACTTATAATTACAAAATCTACATTTTTATAATAATAGGTACATAAAGTTACGTCATATAAAAAGATATTTAGACCATTGGTTTTGTAATAAAAATACTTTTCATTTGTTATACCACATAAATAACATTGTAACTTAAAAATTTGGCCTTTTATCTCTGTACTACTTCATCGTCTTAAATAGAAAGAATGTGAGGCTAATTGGCTGCTAAGCCTTGGGCTGGGTGTTGACCTCCTCCCTTTGGTATAAGGACCAGATTTATTTTCCTTTATAATTTCTGAATATAGTTAAAAATATAACTTGCCCGAAATACCTGGATCAAGCTGGGGGCTATTTCATCAATACCTTTTTGGAGTAAAGCTGGAAAAATACCATCCTCTCCAGCGGATTTGAGAGGTTTGAAAGAGCCAATAGCCCATCTCACATTACGATTTCCTATCAATTGACCGTAAACAATTGATCGTACAACAATTGACCGCGGAAACAATTGATCGTGGATACTCTAATCTTCTGCCGCTGCATGGCCTCGGCCACCAAATCGAATCTGATGTACAAGCCGCATTTGTAAAAGTTGGTTTTCTTCACCTATTGACAATATCTACATTATTATTAATTATAAACTCAATCACTCCTATTATTGTTTTTTATGTCCGTGCTGCCCCACACTGTGTGCTTCACATTTGCATTGTATCCTATCACGTAAGCCAGCCCGATGCGCTTGCAATGAGCTATGAGCCGCCTAACTTCGAGTGGAAATATCACCTCTGAGTCTCGAGGAAAGTAGGCGGAGGCCATTAGCCAAAATGGCCGCTCTTGTTGCTCAACTTACCCACTTGCTTTGGTATATCTCTAATTTGGTGACCTATTCTATAACCAATGACTCCTGGATTAGAGGCACGCAAAAATTTTGGAAGATAAACCTGCGACAAACATGTTCCAAAAATGCCTTTGCATGATGCAGGTTTATCTGTGGGCAGGCGATGTCTGCCTTCACCTATCGGCAGATTTCTGCTTCAGGAGGCCCGCATCAGCCTCCCTTATCGCACCTCCGTCACTCGTCAGCCCAGTACTGCAGGCAAATGGCCAACCAATGTCCTCCACCTCCCTACTACTTCTCCCCCCCCATACTTGAGAGCCTCCAGGTCTCACCAGTGGCCTGCACATGGGGACCCCTTGCGGGGCCGTTCTCCGTATAACCCTTTACACCTTCTGCTCCTTACTTCGCCTTCTCCTCCCCTATCTCTTGAAGAAGGCCGGCACCCTAGTGATCTTGGCTACAGGTGCCGCCACCGTAAACTCCGCAGACTTCATCACTTGGGTTCCGCCCACAGAAGCCGGTTTGGCACCACCTATTGGTCACCATTGGGATGTAGCTGGGCAATCCCAAACTTAAAGTTGACCGTAAAGCCAACTCGCTTGGGCTTTTCAACCGAAGAGTGGTTCATGGAGAAGGTGCAAAAGACCGAAGAGAATTCGCCTCTCTCGTAATCACCCCCCAGTCAATCGCCGGAATGCCCTCGTTTTGGCTCTTGATAAAACCAAGAAGCTTCTTCCTAGGCAAATCAGCACTGTTTGGGAAGGTACCAATCCCAATCTTGGCTCGAGGCAGGTTTCCCGCCTCGAACATGATCAATTGTGCACCCTTCTAAGGCTAAATAGTACCTATGGCCTCCCTGAGCTATTGTACAGTGTCCCGGTCACCGCAGGTCACTATCAGCTATCCAGACCGAAGCTTACTGCCAATGAACTTAGGTTTAAGGTCCTTGGCCTCCTGCTCCACCACCTTATCCAAGATGCTCTCCTGGACAGTCTTATGCTGCTATACAGTGAGGACAACCTGAGAAAAACCAAAGGGCGAGATCTCATTGATTTCCGAGTTTGCGGCCTGGCTGCAGGTAACTCCAGACCGGACTGCAGAATTCGAGAGCACCGGGACGGATTCCCACCCTCTGGCCTTTTTTTGTGCCGATGGAGTACCTTCATCAAAGCGCATTCTCTTCGATTGTGGGGCCTCAATAGGAGCACTAGTGTCCCTCTGTCCCCTGTGGCCGCATCACCAGAAGCTTAAACCCCAGACACGTAGCTTTGCCACAGGAACGCTAAAATAAAACTAGAGGGAGCCTGGTATCCAGAGATTTTGGCAAGGGTTTCTCTAGACTTGCAAATTGTAACCAGCTTACCTTTTACACAATCGTATCCATTGCTCCAGCTGCCTGAAACATGACCAAAATTACTCACTTGATGGCACCCTATTGAAATGTTAGACGCCAAACCAGCAACAAAAAAAAAAATACGTAAAATAAATGGTCATCAATGGATTAGCAGCGGCAGTTTATTGGTAGATTAAAGAAAACTAAGCAACAAGACAATGTTGTCGGTGCAATAGACTGCACGCCCAGTGTGACTGAGTGATGGTGCGATTAAACTTTTCTGTTTGTGGCTGCATGCATGGATGAGTGCATGTTTGCGTGCGGGTTGTTTGGGCATGGATGCAGATATTGGGGGGCAGGAGTAGGAAGGGGGCGTGTAAATCTCTGTAAATTATGAATTAATACATTAGATTCTAAAATCTAATACATTCATACTAAAACTGTTTGACGCGAATTGGGGTGCAGATGCTACGGATAAGTGCTTGATATATAAGATTGCTTGGATAGGAGCTTTGGGAACGAAGGAACAAGTGTCACAAGTGAGGTATGCTCGGGAGATTAACAGGTGTTTTTGGAGTGGTAAATACTGGATTCTTTCTGTTCACTGGGGCGGTAATTTAATTTATATCCTGTCTCAGAGTTTTAGTTACAATTCTTACAATTTTAGTTCGTTTTATTAGATAAAGGCATAATTAAGTGTAATCTGAATCGACAATAAGCTTGAATAAATATATCCATGAACTTGAAGTAGCCAGGAATATGTTTTTTTCATATTACATTTTATTGTTGTATTTAGATGTTTTGTGAAACCTGACACAGCTTTACAGAAGCTACAAGCAGCCAAACATCATAAAGTTAAGAAATTAACTTGTCTTTGGCAAACTATATAATTTATTACATATAGAATATTACTAACAAAACATACTAACATCGACTATAGTTACCTTTCCTAATTTTCAGTTTTGTTTTGTGTGAAAGGGATGTACGTGGACCAAGCGAATACCGGGAAGCTCGCTTAGGGTTGGTCGTACATTCTGAATCTTATTCAGTTGTTAACTTAGATCTGTACTGTGCTGGTGACTCTCAACAACTTAAATGTCTGTAACCGCGTCGATTCCCTTCTTATTAAAAACCTATCCATCCTTACTTACATATAATTGAGGTGTTCGGGGGGCCTGGCCTCCTCCTGGAGACTTGCTGAACGCTTCCACCTGTACATGAATCAATCAATTATATATTTTAATACCAAATGCAGCGTCACGAATAAATTAAAATTTGGTAAGTCCATTATTTTACATTTCTTTTATTATTTTAAACTTCAATAATGGAAGAAAATTGGAACGAGTTCAATTTTATTACAATTACGCTTTGTGAATTTTTATATGTTGCGTAGGTTCAAATAATTTTGTAGTATTTTAAACTTTGAATCTGCCACTTGTAAACAATTACGAATTATTTTTTCAGTAAAAAATAATGTCTATAATAATAATTTATGTCTGTACAGGCTGTTGTTGTATTAATAAGTATTCGTTATTTATCTTTACAAACACAATTAGACAACCAATTTTAAAATAAAGACAAACTTTTTAAACGACGCAAATTATATTGAAATACTAAAAAAGTTTTAATAGTTGTTTCTAAAACAGTACACATTGTATCAATATAAGATGATAACGCAACAATAAAAAACAAGAAACCAATTTAATGATTTTTATTTTGTAAAGAAGAGCAATAAATTTTGATGGATTTTATTTTTGCGGGGCCAATAAACGAAAATATTATTTCGATATTATTGCCAGCACACGGATTATAATAAACATATATAAAAATAATAAAATAACGATAAAATATTACAACAGATTTGATTTTTTATCAACAACCAAAAAATTTCTGTTTATTAAGGTCCTATATTTATTAGAATTTATAGTTTATTACTATTTTATTCGATTTATTAGTTTATTTCATTGGTCTCCAAATTTATTTGGACATTTTTTTAATTATTTTTGACACTTCACAGCCCATTACTTTCGGAAATTTTTATGTCTTTCAACATGCCGAGTTTTTTTTTTTAAATTTAATATAAGAATGTCGATATGACGTTTACATGGCATTAAAAGAAACATTCCAACCAAATTTATCCCATTAAATAGAAACATCCTTTTATAATGCAATACATCGTTAAATGATAAACTTTAATAAAAAGGTTTCGTTGTTTGTTGTGTACTCAGTGACATTGTAAATTTTAGTAAATGGCTTTTTTTGACATAAAAATCCATAAACATTTCCAAAGGAATTATGTATTAATAATCAAAACTTTATGCATTAAATTTTTAGTTCATATAATAATGTTGCCCATATTTTTTTGCACTAAAGTACATTTTTAAACTTTAAGGTTACCCACAATATTATTTTTGGTTTAGTTTTTCATTGCAAGAGAAAGGTGATAAATTACGTTAGTTTATATTTTTAATTATACATCTTCTCTATAAGACGGTAATAGAAAATGTTTGCTGTAAAGAAATATTATGCATGTTTATTCAGTGTTGCATGCAAACAACCATGCCAGAATAAAGAAAAACTTAATAAAATAGTTCTCCAGTTTATTACCACAATGAACGTTGAAGTTTTACAAAACACAGACGTATTGTGGTGGTGCTGACTAGGGGGTACGTTCGAAATAATTTGGATCATATTCACAACATATGTAAGTAAAACTTTTGGTGGTATTTTTAGATGAAATATTTATGGTAGGCAAAATGATACTGATATTTAGGATGAATGAAATCGGACGATGCTCCTGCCACTATGGAAAATAACCTGACGATTTTAAACTTTTTTCGATACCACAGTGAGAAAGTGTTTCAGTATAGAAGAGTATCATATATTAAATCTAACGTTTTTGGCAATGTCAACAATTATTGGAAAACTTGAAATTTAGTGCAAAAATATCTGCTGTATTTTTCAAAATACTTGTACTGGATACACGAAAACAAATCTATTTTATTCGCTGAACTGGTACTTCGCCACTTTGTAAGGGCGGTATAATTTGACGAAAGACCGAATTGCGGATGTTCCTAGTTGTAAGTTATACATAGTACTAAGTACTAACTATTGCAAAAATTGGCCTCTTCCGCTAATTTATTTATTGATTAATGATTCAACTTACACAATAAGTTAACATAAACATGTGGTAAATGCTATTTTCTCAAAGGTAAGGCTTGTTTCAAGAAAGATTAAAAAGCGTTCAATAGGCTATCTATCTGTAAGGTATCGAAGAACAACGCGCAGCTAATCAATAATACATAGATCTGTGCATGATGACGTTCTTAATTTATTTATTTTAAAAAATTTAAAAACATTTTTGAAAAGAACACTTAAAAAGTTACTTCCTTGAACTGATTTTGATCTTGATTTTTGATGTGAAAACATCTTTAGCGGCAGGAGTTAGTAAAAAATTGTGTAGAAATCGGGTTACGGAAACAAAAAAGCCGAAAAAAAATATTGCTGGTATGTGTGAATATCGATAAGAACAAAAAATAAATAAAACGTAAAATCAATGCAAAATGTACGCATACACATGCAATATACAACATCGTCCGGGTGCCGGCAATTCAAAAACATCGTGAGCCGAAAACCGAATACAAAAAAAAATCTAAAAAAAAGCGCCTACTTTAATTTATTTTGTTGTGAAAATATCTGCTATATATATGGCCGCAGTAGCAAGTGTTTTTGAAAATGAAAATTACATACGAGTAAAAGAACCACAAATTATGCGTGTGAAGTGTAATAGTTATTTACGTCACAAGGGCGGTAAATGAGTTGTTACAGTACGAGTTCGATGTTTATTTGAGAATTTTGAACGAGTACTGTAACGATCATTTAACGTACGTGTAATCTGATTTTGCTTTGTTCAGTGAGTTTGCCGTGACCATTTACTGCTATGGAGGTTTAGGTGATTAACTTAACAGAACTGTACTTTGCTCATGGTTAATTATTGTCAGTAAGGTTTGTCCTTCAAATTCAAAATACAATTATAACTTACTGACTTTTTGAGCCAAAAATGTAACTTAGTTTAAATACTGAGCGAACAACATCCGTCTTTATGGATATTTATACAAAAAAGTTTTCACATAAATCTTTTGCGAGTTGAGGGTGAACTCGCTCGTTGTTTTTTTGACAAACGCAGGAGAAATTGTTTCAGCTTCTTGATTCGGTAAGGGAATAGCAACACTATATTTTGTCAGATCATCTTGGAGCGTTAAAATGTAACTATTATCGCGGAAACTAGCAGGATTATTAGGCCCTACAATGTCAAGTGCAACTCTCTCAAAAGGCTGCAACGACGTACTTGTAACAACTATTGGCATTTTGGTTTGCTTACAAGGTTTATTGATTTGGCAACTTTTACGCGACTTTATATATTTTTTCATACGAGAATACTTATTAAAAGAATCAAAATAATTGTTCATCCTGTTATAGGTACGAATGATTGACCGTCAATTGACCCATCATGAAATTAAAAAATAGCCGACTTTATATCTTCCTCAGAAGAGGGTTTTATAATTGAAGAATTACTTGTTTTATTTAAATTTTGGTCAGATTCAATGTTTAATTTTGAAAGTTATTAGTTTAAGAAATTAATTTAGATCGAGTAACAACATTAATATTATTGTCACTATTATTTCTGCTCAATGCATCCGCAACTTTATTCGATTCTCCCGGAGCACCCTTATTTCAAAATTTTAATTTTTTAGCTTCAAGCGCCATGGGGTTAAACGGGATGTTTGATTTTTAATGTTTCATAAACCATTGTTTATGGTTGGTAAGAACTATAAAATGTTGGCCAAACACATACGGACGAAATTGCTCTATGCCCCAAACGTTTGCAAATAATTCTTTTTCAACTGCAGCATAATTTTTTTCAGTCGAGTTAATAGTGCGATTAGTACAAGCAATAGACAGGTCTATGCCACCACCGTTCCTACAGTTAGGTTACTGGCATCGCATGTTATATGAAACTGTTTATTGTAATCCGGGTATTGTAAAATATGCGATGAGCTTAGCAATTCACGAAGATGATTAAAAGCTTCATCGCAATAAGCATCCCACTTAAAAGAAGATTTTTTTTTTAATAAACGTAAGAGAGGACTAGCAATCTATGAAAAATTAGGTATAAATCGTCAGGGCCGGCTCTACAGTGGATTCAAGAGATGTAAAACATCCGGGCGCTTTTAAAAAAGAGCGCCAAAATGTTTACACAAATGTTTTTTTATAGTTGCAAAAGTAATATTTCGTTGGTTTTTTTCGAGTATTTTTTTGTAAAAAGCCTTCTCCGTAGTAGTAAAGAAACGCGACCAAAACCATAATAAACACAATCATGGATTTTCGTTGTATTAATTCGAACTCAACGAAAATTCCTGAGTTGAGTAGAATTGAAATTCATAATGGCAAGGCGAATTTATATTAAGGATTTTTATTATTACCACCATAAAAAATATTACAATAATTAAACACAACAAGCATATTGACAAACATTTAAGAACGCTTTACAAGAGTCCTAGGTGTATTTATATATTATAATAACTGGCTGTAAAAGTTTCAACTCAACCTAACTCACTTTCATGGAAACGATCGAAACCATTTTGAAATTTAACGGAAACCTAATTTCAATCCAACCTAACTCAACCTCCTTCATGGAAACGGGTAACAAATTGTATCGTGCGGTTAACCTAATTACGGGTCCCATGATATTTTAAAACGCGATTTGACAAAACACGATATTTCAAAACGCGATATTTTAAAACGCGATGTGGTACAAAACGCGATATAGTAAAAAACGCGATATAGTAAAAAACGCGATATTTCAAAACGTGATATAGTACAAAACGCGATATTTCAAAACGCGATTTCTTAGTTCTGAGATCGTACGTACATGTTCAACTCAGGGATGAAATTGACATAAATTCCAAAGTACTAAAATGTTGAGCACTGGGGACTAAATTGAGCTTCAAAGGGCTTACATATTATGTCACCGATAGATGTCACTAAAAGTAACAAAAGATATTTTTTCTGTTTTTCGTTTTCTTAAAAGGTAAAGGCATTTATTATATGGTAAAGGTTGGTAATATATGGTAAAGGTTTCAGTTAAAAGTTTGAATGCTGATTTTGTGAATAAAGACTGATTTTGACATTCAAAGATTTTCGCAGATGCACATGTCAAATCAAAAATTTGTTTTCTTTAAACGTAAAAAATAGAAAATGTCTTAAATCAAAACAAATAATTGGTTTTCTTGTTTATGTAACCTTATTTTAGTTATTTATTCACGCATCGCCGATTTTACAGAAAAAAAATGAAACTCGACATCTGCAAAAAAAAGCAGGCAACCATTTTTGGGTTTGTTTCTCGGGGTTCAATTGACTTCAATCAGATGAATTTTTTTTCTTGTTTTGTCTCTGTAGTTTCTCCTATATTGTGTTTCAACTTTTTTGCAGAAGTCGAATGTCGTTGAATGTAAATCAGCTACAGGTATTATGTTGATAAATTGACCACAACTTAGAAGTCGGAACCACTGAGTAAATGGGTTTGTTTAGAATTATAGGAGATATCCACAATTTTCCACATCAAGCACGTCTTCATAAAATCATTTTTATATACAATTTATGATATTTTTATTTAACTAAATCCGAAAATTACTTCGAAATTAAATAAAAACGAAATTCCTATGTAAAATTTGTATTACGAGCGAATTAATTTTTTTTTTTTTTTTTGTAATTTTCGGATTTAATTTAATTAAAGAAGTGATTTAATCATTGATGAAGTATCAATTTTGGTTTAGTGTTCTAACATTTCTGAATACTTTACAAAACACAAATATTAAATTTCCTTTCAATTAGACCCGGAAACCCGATTTTCTCCACCAAAGTCAAATACAATCAAAAATGGATATAGGACACTTTAGCATTCGCATGACGACATATTAGTGTAATGCAAATTTAATATATTTTTCAAATATAAACTAAATCTAATTCAATAAGTATCGAATATCAAAGAACCCCGCACTAATCATATGGAAATTGAGTTTCGACCAAATTTGTTCATATTGAAGGATTTTGTAGGTCTTGGGGTTCCGATTAAATATATTCAAGGGCAGTATGCTCCAAATGCCTTACTTTTTGAGTTACGGGTGCTTGAAAGCTAATCTATATTTTTCTAATGCAAGATATTGGAATAAGCTCGGTTAGATAATTTGGAAGGTGATAACTCTGGCACTAAGATTACTATGGTATCCAGTAGGACTTTTCCTTGGAAATTAAATGCTACTATCAGATTTTGGGCCCGATGCTTAGTAGAAAAATTTGTTAATCCATTTTGTTGACTATCAATTGAAAACTTCTTTTCGATTATTCATGAAGAATGTCTTTTCGATCATCGAATAATTGGTCCTTATCTGGACAGTATTTGGGTTCAAAGGAATTGTGTCGCTAATATCACTTCCACTGATAGTTCTACCATAATTGTTTCAAGTTGTGTTGTGGTTGACTTATTGTTAATTCATTGGGTTAGCATGGTATCGATGAATGTATTGGAGCGAATGCGGATTTGTGTTAAATTTTTTAATGCTTCATCAGCCTTGCAGAAACAGATCAAAGGAATTGTATCGCTTCTACTGATAGACCAAATGTTCCAAGTGGTGATAAAGGTATAAAATGCCTATAAAATTCAATTTTTTCATTTATTTTATACAAAATAATTTTTCTGGATTTATTTTTTGGTAATTTCTTGATTTTTTTTGGAATTTTTTTTCTGGATTTTGACTTTTCAATTATTCTGGATTTTAAAATTTCTGTATTTTTTTTACGCATAACTAGTGGTCCCTTTATTTAAATTGGAATTATTTAGTCTTGATAAAACTAGGTAGTTCGAAATTTCGGAAAGTTATTAGTGATAACGATAAAACAAAACGAAAATCAACGATATTAATTTTTTTTTCAAGATTTCATAGAGATTTCTGTTACAAATTATTGAATTGCTTTTGGTACAGTGTTCTGCCAGTGTCTTGGATTTTTAAACTTTTTGTTTACTTTGGAACCATAAAATCTATTTTCTAACTGATTATCGTCTCGCAATTTATCCATTATGCTAAATATGCCAATAGCTATCTTTGGTTAAACTTATTGCGAGATGCGTAATATATTTTGGAGATACAATTCTGTTACATAATTCGCATGGCAAGATTAAAAACTGACATACAAAACTAAATAACAAAGAATATAATTAAACATAAAAAGGAAATTTCCACAAAATAAAGGACATATTAGCTCGCAGAAAGCAGAAATGACAAATTTCACAAAAGAAAGATTGTAATTCCCAAAAAAGGACGGTTGGGAACCCTAACTTGCACTCTCGCCCGTCACCAATATTACAACGAAAATGAAAATGGAAAGAACAATCAATCAACAAAGAATAAAGGAAAAGCGTTATTGTTACCTTCGTTCGCCGTCGGTATTCGGTCGTCTCATCTTTTAAAATTTAGTACTGCCTGCCGTTTACAGAAAAAATTCAAATATAAATATTTTTTCGAAAGGGCTGAAAATATAAATATATTTTCGAAAGGACTGAAATTTTGATCAAAAGTATCGAAGGACTTTTTATTTTCTAAAGGACCGAAAAAACTCCTATAGGACCAAATTTTTCATCCCTGGTTCAACTTCATCATAATGGTGAAGGAAAATTTTATTAAATGAAGAATGAATAATAGTTATTTGGGTTAGCCCTTAATCTTGCATTACAAAATGTTGCATTACAAAATCGTGCATTGCAAAATCTTACATTACAAAATCTTGCAAGTACAATATCTTGCATTTCAAAATCTTGCATTAAAAAATCTTGCATTACAAAATCTTGCATTACAAAATCTTGCATTACAAAATCTTGCATTACAAAATCTTGCATTACAAAATCTTGCATTACAAAATCGTGCATAACAATTTCCTGTACATTAATAGAATCGCGCGCGCGATTTTTAAATTATAATTTTAAAATATCGCGTTTTGTACCATATCGCGTTTTGAAATATCGCGTTTCGAGCGGATGCGCCTAATTACTTAAGTAAAAATTAAGAAAATAATAATTTATTGTGTAATGTGCAGTGTGCGGTGAAGAAATCAAAATAAAAATTTGTAGTAAAAGTTTTAAGTTGTGTAGTTTCGTTTATTTTATGGTTTTATTAGTATTAGACTATGGAATCAAAGAAAAAATTATCCGGTGCAGAAAATCGAAAAAGAAAAGCCCAGCCTCGAAAAAAGACACCCTCGCAGATAGGGGCGCTTTAATTAAGTTTTGCATCGGGGCGCTAGTGACCCAAAAGCCGGCCCTGTAAATCGTCGATAGTATTCTGCAAATCCAATAAATGATTTAATATATTTAGATGATTTTGGAACCGGATAATTAAATAGCCTCTACTTTTTTTTGGATCCAGTTTGTACCTGCCGTGTTTCTAAAACTTGTCCTAAAAAAGTAATCTCTTTTTGCAAAAAATGACATTTTTTAAATTTAATTTTAAATTATGTATGCGAAGACTTTTAAAGACATCCACCAATTTTGTATTGTGGTCTTCTAAATTACGACCATATAGAATAATATCGTCTAGATAAACTAAACACTTTATACCATTAAGCCCAGTTAAAATTTGGTTGATGAGGCGCTGGAATATCGCGGGTGCCCCTTTCAGATCTTGCGGCATCCTTAATAAATGGTAATATCCTCTATGAGTAATGAAAGCCATTTTTTCTTTATGACTTGTATCAAGTGGAATCTGGTGGTAACCGTTTGCCATGTCCAAGGTAGAGAAATATAGTGAATTTCCCAATTGATCCAATATCTCTACAATATTAGGTAATGGAAAAATGTCATCAACAGTTACTTGGTTTAACTTTCGGAAATCAATGACAATTCTCCATTTTTTGTTTCATCCGATTTTTGGGTACTATCAAGAGGAGAAAATTCTACGGTGATTTAGATGGTTCAATAATTCTGTTATCGAGCATTTTATCTATTTGTTTATCAATTCCTATTTTTTTTGATTCAGGCGGCAGCCTGTATGGTTTTCTAAAAATGGGTTTTACCTCGGATGAAAGTGGAATAGAATGGGATATTGTATTAAAAATGTCATAAAATTATAAACAAAGTAATTTTCTAATGTCTACGACATTCTCATTTGAATTGATTATAAATGTACCGATTTCGTTTCTAATGTTAATTATTGAATTTACCAATTAAATTTGTTCTGGAAGAATGTTTGCGCTACAAAAATACTGACCATCTGTAGTATTGGGAAAACATAATTTGACATTTTTTTCTTTTAGGAACAATATTTCATGCGATTTTATTCGTCTCCAATTCATATTTAAATTTCTGGTTGTTATATGGTATTGTTAAAATATTTGCAGAATAATCTATTAATAATAATCTAGCGTGTACAGCTTTAACTTTTAAAAAATCTTTCTCAATTTTTACATCGCAAGCAATAGGAAAATTAACAACAATTTGAAAAATATGTGAAATTTTGTTTTTACCGTCAAGCAAACATCTCCGTGACATTTTGCTAAAGTCCAGATTGTATCTGATGATATGCCACTAATTTTTCGCATTTCTGTAATTTTTCTTTTAAGGTATTACACGCAGTTGCAAGGTCAAAAAAATCGTTTTTTTACGAATTTTTTCTAAAAAGGGATATTATTTAGCAAACACAAGAAGTATCAATAAATGCATTGGTAATTTTTAACTTTATTTCAGTATTTTGATTTTTAAAAATATTAATTTACACTGGTCCTGTAGACGGTCTCCCTGAAGTCCTCCAAAAAAAGGTGTCTGCCGGTGAGCAAGATAACTCCGGTTTAGATTATTTGAAATAAAACACCTAGAAGATTCTATTAGTGGATAGATAAATCTAGGTATTGATCTCCTTCGATAGACGAAATTATGATTTTTGACAAAATGGCCACCCCGAAAAAAAAATCTGATTTTCGACCAACATTTTTTCGTTAAAAATAGAAATAATTATCGGAAATTTTATTCCTTCGATAAATACCTGAAGGTTGTGTTTAAATTTCAGACCGATCGGTTGAGCCGTTTTTGAGAAATCGTGCTCACCGACTTTGAAAACACCGTTTTGAAAAAAACCCATTCAAAGTTTCAAAAGTCGTTTATATTTACATCGTTAAATTTTTTTTTTTCATGCGTGTATTTCCAATAATATTTGCCGGATTGATTTGAAATTTTCAGAGAATATACTCAAGTATATATACATACATTCCGAAAATGCAATAAAAAAAAAATCGATTTTTTGAAATTTCTAACTGCGTATAACCCCTTAAAACAATCATTTATGTGATGACCAGGATTCTTACAATATGAGCAAATTATAGATCCTGTAGCTTGAAACATGTTTTTGGATTGCGGTAATGAATATTTTTGCTGGCCTGGTGAAGGTTTCCTAAACTTGTAAGTTGTAACATACATTTGCTGGATGACCAAATTTCTGACATAATTGAAATAGTATAGTTTTGGGTTTTTCGAATTCCCTATGATGATTCAGACAAGATTGCTGCTTTTATAATTGCTTCCTTGAGAGTTTTACAGTTGGAAGCTTATGCAATAATTCTAATTTTGCTATTTAATCCTTCCTGGAAAGCAGTTAGAGCTGTTTGAGAGTTTAATAGCTACAACGTTTCTTAAAATGGTCACCATCTGCTGCGTTTGCCTTGAACGATATACGATTGCTCATCTGTTAGACGCATTCAACTCGTCACTTCTTTGCATGCCATAAATGACAAGAAACGGTGCATTGTGTTTGGTTGTGACACAAGCTACAGAAAATTCGCATTTTAGTATTTGTTTCGATGGCCACCTGAGAAAATTCCTTTCTAACCAAGGTATGATATTATTGTTTTTCTTTTAATTGTAAATCTATTATTTTATTATGTATACTTTTGAACAGAATTTTGTAATTTGACCGAACCTTGACCTTGACCAAATGATCTGTTTCTGAATTTCTTTTTTACCATACCATCATTTTCATCTCGCCAAGCTCTATTCATATCTCTAATATAACGGATGAGTATGTAGCGATTCACTCATTTAATCGTTATTCATTCTTTTCAGCACTGCATAATATTAAAAATCAAACTACTCAAATTCAAATATAATTGTAAAGTGACACTAGTGACACCTAATATTCAGGCTGCGTACCAATAGTCGGGTAAATTATTTAGTATAGTAAATATCAATTTTATTACATATTTAAATTAATTGGCGTACCAATTCTCTAGAAGTAAAAATGGTTTGGTGGGCACAAATTATGGTTTGTAGGGTTGAAATCGCTGGCTGTTATGTGCAAGTGGAAACGCCAAATATCTTATTTTTTTCTTTCGTAAAATAAAAGTAACATTTTTTTTATTATCTACGAGTATGTATATTATTTATAATGGAGATTTTACAAAAATCACTGAAACGTCAAAAATTTAACAGCAGCGTCATTAGTTTTTTCACATATTATACCCAACTATTTAGTACAGTATTTCAATTAACCCTGTACACTGTTTAAAAGTAGGTAAATGCAATTTACCCGACTATTAGTTAGGATTCTCACACTTTTCACAGTCCAGTGTCTTGACTAAAATTTAGCAAAAGTTACAACTTGATGATTTTTATCTATTTCATGCACTTTGTGCATCGTTTTAAAAATACACCAACACATATAGATCAATATACTTGATGTGATGAGAAAATTTAAGGTAACGTTTATGTTTGTTGTAATATAAAACCAAGGAAAATTATTTTTTTGAATTTTCTTTTTGTATCATTTAATTCAATTATAAATAACGTTTTGTTTGATATAAATTTCATAAATACATTCATAACTGTAATGCAAATAAATTCAATTAAACTTGATTCAATAGTATTTGTGATTCATATTTTTGATTCATTAGTATTTGTGATATGCAGAAAAATTTAAAAATAATTAGTAAATCAATTATTTTTAAAATTATTTTTTATTAATTAAATAGTGATTAAGTCACTTATAATTTGTGAACCATTGGAACATTTTTATTACGCCTCCATCACGTCTCGGAAGTGACCAAAAATTTTGTTCATAAAATCGCAGGGAATCTTATCCCACAAGGTTTTATAAGCACCCCATTACAAATTTTTGGTCTTGCTAGATTGCGAGTATCCTCCGCTTTCATTTAAACCCTCGCAAGGACAAATAAAAACTTTGCCTTGGCCTAGGCAACTAATTATGTTCAATATTTTTATAAAATTTCGTGCCAAATTCTCCTTCTTGTGTATGGGAGCATTATTGCGCTGAAGAGCAAATTGAGGCTCGACTGTTTTTCAACAACTGGGAATACTGTCTCATTCATAAACCGAAATTGAACGAAATTGACCTTGAAGTGTTGTAATTTATACAGCCACATAAACATTTATTTCTTCCTCAAGAGATGCTATCGGAAGAAGTAACCACCGTATTTGATATTCTCTGTAGTACAAACATTTTTTTTTCTCCATATTTTCTAATTAACGACAAAACGAACTAATTTTGACATAACAAGGTTCTCCCGAGTTCAATTGGCAATCCAATATAATTACGTTTACATTTTGTTTCCTGACAGTAAATCATATTCTGGTTGGCTATGTGTTCTATAAACTACAACTCTTCAAGGCCAATGTTCAATTTCGGTTGTTGGAAAATTAGTCAGGCCTAAATTTTTTCTTCAGCACAATAACACTCCTATACACTAAAAGTATCATTGCTTCGAAATTAAATAAAAATATTGAATATAAATGGTTGCTTAGGCCAAGGCAGAGTTTTTTCTTGTCCTTGCTGGGGTTTTAATTAAATCGGAAGGTATTTGCAATCTAGCAAGACCAAAAATGTATAATGGGGTGCTTATAAAACCTTGTGGGATAAGATTCCCTGCGATTTTATGAACAAAATTTTTGGTCACCTCCGAGACGTGATGGAGGCGTAATAAAAATGTTCCAATGGTTCACAAATTTTTTAGTAACTGCTCCAACCATTTTTAATAAACTTCCGATTGATATCCGTAGCTTGAATTCTAAATCTAAATTCCTGGCAAGTTTGAAAGTTTGGCTAGTCCAATTTAGTAATATTGATTTTTTGTTTAGAATCAATATTTAATTTTTCACTTATAATTTTGTATGCTAGTTATTTGAGGAGTGGTAAGTTTTTGCATGAATAGGGAATGATGTTGTCTTTGAAATGAGGGGTTCAATAATTTAAAACTGATTTTTCTTTTTTATATAACAAATCTTTTTAAATTGCTTAAATTATTTTTTGTTATATGATTATTTACATCGTATTGGTTGTATTGTGTAGTATATTTTTTTTAACTATTTTTATTCCAATTATTGTATTTTATTATTTTATTAGTATTAGCTATAGGGATGCCTGCTACTGACCTTGTGGGTCAAAAGGCACTTCCTTATTTATTTCATTTTTTTTTTCTTCCGTAATTATATGTATATGTGATGTAGTTATAATTTTTGTAATGAAATAAATAAAAATAAATAAATAAATAAATTATAAGTGACTTAATCATTATTTAATTAATAAAAAATAATTTTAAAAATAATTGATTTACTAATTATTTTTAAATTTTTCTGCATATCACAAATACTAATGAATCAAGTTTAATTGAATTTATTTGCATTACAGTTATGAATTTATTCATGAAATTTATATCAAATAAAACGTTATTTATAATTGAATTAAATAAGACAAAAAGAAAATTCAAAAAAATAATTTTCCTTGGTTTTATATTACAACAAACATAAACGTTACCTTAAATTTCCTCATCACAAATACTAATGAATCGCATAGTATATTATATGCAATATCGTTTATTTTTACTTCAAGTCAAAACACGGTCGTGCACGGTCTTTCAATAATTAAAAATATTTATTCAAATAAATTACTTTTTTATTTTCGCGAGCGTGAAATAAAACGTGCAGTGCGAAATACAAATATAGGAGGTAGAAAATCCCCATTCTTTTTTTGTAAATTAAAATTATTAATAAATGCAAAATTTATAACGAAACAGCGGTATTTTATTTGCAACGAGTGAAATGCCCAATTTTTTTTTTAGAGCCATAATCTGAATAATCCGATAATCAGTACCGAACAAGTACTAAACAATTACCGTTCGGACCAATAATGGACAGGGAGACACTATTCTGAACACAATTTTTAGATTTGACCGTCACGCGTTCACGAAGCAAGACTGCCGTTAATTCAATCAGACCTGTATTCAATTACCAGTTAACACGTGAGTAGATCAAGATCAAAGGCTTGCGGAGAAACATCCCCACCTGGTTATGTAAGCGCGGGATCTACATGGAATCCCAAAAAAATAATCCCAATTACACAAAAAATCCCAAACTGAATAATTCCAAAGTCAACATTCCCAAAGTAAAACTATTCATTATTTTATAAGTATTTTAATAATTTTATTGATATTATTTATTTAATTTATGAGATGCATGTTATAAGCTATATTTTTTAAGTAATCAATTTTAGTTTACCTTTTAACATTTTTGCCTATTTTTAGGAAATTGTTCACCTCTTTTAATTTTTTCATAAGTGGTTTGTGATAAAATAAGCTCCTTCCTTAAATCGCCTATAATTTAATAAAGACCACTTTTTCGTTTCCCCACGACCACTTTGCGTCGTCGATGCCAGGCTTCTACGCTATTTTGAGTGCGCGAAAAGGTTTCCTCCCCCATGCATCTTCAACGGACCAAAAACTAGGATCATATATCGGGGGCCAGTTGTGTGGTTGAGCCCGGAAATATAATTAATTTTTATCCATTTGCAAATTTTTTTGGAATTCGGATCCTTGCAATGGTTATATACTCCTTAAAATATCTTCTAATTTCGATAGGAGGGAAGGAGGGACAAAAGCGACGCTTTTAATCGTTCGAATTTCCAAACTAAAAGCTTCGTTTTTTCCATATTTTGTTTTTAGTTTTGACTGTTGAACCTGACGCCAAATAATTTGCCCAAAGTGAAAAAGACACCATTTAAATTCGGTTGAGGGGAAAACTCACTTGCTGAAACATGGATAGTTTTTATGAAATCGCAGATAATTCGCTTTGGATACAATGGAATCTGCTGCTATCCGATGAATTTTGAAAAAAAAATTCCAAATAACATTTTTTGCTTTTCTTGCTCATTAAAAAAAACACGAGAGGGATTATTTGGCCATCATATTTTGCGTGCATACTGAACAACTTGGAACTTCCCGAATTAATATCGATGGTGGCATTGCAGTAGATGCAGTTTGGTTTTTTAAATCATTATTTGCATGTTCCAATTTATTTTCGACTGCTTTATGGACACAATCTTCCACTGTTGTCATCATCTTGCTTTTGCAAAAAAAAAAAAATTTCCAGTCAGCACATCTACATTTAAAAATATTATTATCTTTTTTAATATTTAATCTTTTATAATTCTCATATTTTTGGAAAATCCTATATGATTTGAGAAAAACTATAATAAATACACATAAAAGTCACAGTTGTTTTCATATCGAACTTACTAGATTTTACACATTCATGTCGGTGTAATATATTAACATTAGCAAAATATTAATTTTATAAACTTTATAGATAGGTATATTAAGCAGTTTCTGCTTTTCAATATATGAGCCGTTTATTTTGAAAGTGGCCTCAGTCCATTTTTCAAAAAAATCAAGTTAATGATAACAATAGATAAATAACAGTATAATCTTTCTAACGGTAAATAATCTATTGTCAAAACAAAAAAAAAAAATCTTTAACACCTGTGCAAAAATAAGAAAATTCAAAATCCCATATGTTTTTTCATTTATTGTTTTTCTTTTCTTTCATTATCTCGTTTCAACAAAATATTGACTTAAGCCACTTTCAAAATAAACGGCTCATATATGCTTATTGAATTTATCATAAAGGAATGAAATCCAATTATCAATTGTTGATATTATTTATTAAAACATCCTAAATAAAGAAATCCCATTATCAATTATAGATAATATACATGCGCGGGCATGTTTTAATAAATATTATCTATAATTGATAATGGGATTTCTTTATATGGGATTTTGTTAAATGCGGTTTTGTAAATTGGGAATTTGCTAATTGGGATTTTAAAATTTGGGATTATGTTTTTGGGATTTTGTATTTGGGAATTTGATTTTGGGATTGCAAACCCAACCCTGTAGGCGCACGATATTATGTGTTGCAGCATTTAGTCGAAGATCGCAGTTATTCACTGATATAGTTGTTTCTTTAGTGGCTATAATAATTTCCGAGGAGCACGCTTTAATAGTTGGGTTGTTTTCGTAAAGCACACCTTGGAGTGTCCAAAAAATAAAATTATATTGGTAAATTAACATTGGAGTTCGTCGCCGCTGAGTTTACCGTCGCTGGTTTCGTAGTTGCCGAGTTGGTCATCGCAGAGTTGGTCGTCACAAACCTCTCTTCTAACTACTTTCCCCCTCCCCCCCTCCCCCCCCCCCCCTCCCCCCCCCTCCCCTCCCAAAACACAATTTTCAAAAAAACCAGCATTGCTTCGACTCGAAAGTCGCTTTAATTGTTCTCAAAGACCCGTTTTTACATTTCCCAATGTAGACGGATTCATTGGCAAACTAATGTGAGAAACTTATGTTAATATATATATTTAAAGAAATAAAATTCAACATGACTAAATGTAAACGATGACAATCAACAATGAAGGATATAAAAATACTCGTTGTGAAATATCGATCACGATATAGTCTGCAAGTAACGAATTATAGACCGCCTCGAAAATCGAAAGTAATACCAAATATAGTAATACGATTCAAATGAAACCAACACAGGAAGATCGAATTCAATGCATTTCATCCACCACGCAAATACCATGTTGTATAAACTTTGAACCTTTTGTGTGTGATAATTTTCTAAGCTGCCTTTATGCTCCTAAGGGCACATCGTCCCCAGAGAAATAATAAGTACTTGATTCACTTGCTTATACGAACAAACCAAACAAAGCTCTCCTAAATACTTGTGTTGAAAACTGTTAACAATAACCAACAAGCAACGTCATAAATCATATTAATTAATCATTGCAAACGGTTTTATAAAACAGGGAAATAAATGATTTGCTGAAACATAAAAAAAATTATTAGTTATGGTTGAATTATTCAAGAAACCTGACATAAAACTATTATTTATTTTCACTGCAAAATTTCAAACAATGGAATTGGTAATAAAAGGAAAATAACAGGTTTTTTTCTAATATAAATTCCAAACAAAAAAATTCAATTAAAAATTTATTATTTCGTTTAGATACATTGAATGGCGCGGTACGTTGTACACCGTAAGCATACATGTAACACACCTTGAATTATTTGTGCAAAGAATTAAACCATTTTTTTGATTCCATCATGGAATACCATAATAAATTGCTGGATTTTAGTTTTTTTAGTTCAATGACAAAAAAAATGTAATTCCTCAAGGAATATTTGATGTGGACATTGTTTTAGAATCATGTATTGTGTAGTTATGTATATGTTTATCGTGTAAGGGTTTATATGGACATGTTTCAGTGATTTAATACGCATAATGTGTATTATAAAAATACCTACAAGTTGTCAGATATACAAAAATGATGGTGATATATAAATTTAAATAAACAAACAACAACACCCTTATGGCAGGCACATGGTATGGAATATTTTTCATAAAAATTTGCACTTGAAGATTTATTGATTGATTGAGATGTACGACCAAGCCTAATCACGATTCCCGAGAGACGCCGGGTCCACCGTGGGTGTACCCTTTTACATATAACAAGATCGAAGGATAGGAAAGGATTGTTAGCATTAGACTCGACTTGGTTTTAGCCACCTATGCAGTCCATAGTTAGTAAATTTGATAGTAAATTTTACTTTTTTTTTTACAAATTGTTAGTCACAAAACAACACAATGTCCTAATCAGCGTTCCCCATTTGTGCCGCAGGTTTTTCTGAAGCTGAAAGGATTTTTGTTTTTGTTACACAATTTTTTTCATCGGCGATTTTGGGGGCGCGATTTCATTCCATCATCATTTTCTCATGCGGTCACCCAAATTTGTAAACCGTAGCACGTGTTGTTTGACGTGCTCTTTGAAGTTGTTGTGTCTCTGCTGACTCTTCTACTCGCCCCCTTCGTGGCTGAGTACCCCTCCTACTAGCAACCAAACGGAAAATTACATCAACTATCCAGTATTTATTTATTTATTTATTTATTTATACTGAGAAAAGTCTACAAATATGACTTGAATTTATAACATACTGAACATGGTAGAATAAAAATTAAATTAAACAAAAAAAGAATAAAAATTGACCTAAAAATATTTTTAGGTTGGAGCAAAATTTTGCTTCAACCTACGTTTAAAGCTGTTTTTACTTAAGTAAAAGTCGAACAGATGGTCGATTTTATTAAAACTCTTCGACATCATGTTTACCGGTTCATTGTCACCATAGTTTGTTCTGTGTTTATTTAGATGAAGGAACTCATGATCTCTTAAATTCCTACTCGGTGCCTTTATTTTAATTGATTCCAGTATGGATGGTGCATCGATTTGATCAAGTAAAATATTTCCAATAAACGAACACTTTAAAAGCTCTCGTCTATTTGCCAATGTTGTCATTTGATAGGTTTTGCATCCAGTAGCATATGATGGTAATCGCTTCAGGTTAACGTGGTGCGGTAAGTCATGGTCATAATCCCATCCGTCTTTACACGTTATATACCGTATAAACTTTTTTTGGACACTCTCGATTTTTCTGATAGGTTCGTCGTAAAAACGACACCAGATGTTGACAGCATATTCAAGTTGAGATCTCACGTAGGCATAATACAGGATCTTGATTGTCTCTAGGTCATGAATATCCCCAGTCCAACGCTTAATAAAACCAAGCATGGAATTGGCTCTAGCAACGCATTGTTCAATATGCTTAGTAAAGCACATGTTTTCAACGAAAGTAACCCCTAGGTCTTTAATCTCGAATACTTTTTGTAAAAGTACGCCATTTATTTGATATTGTTGTGTAACAGGGTTAACTTTTCGATGGAACGATAAACTCTTACACTTGTTGATGTTGAGACTGAGGAGGTTAGACTCACACCATTTCGCTAGATTGTCGATGTCTTCTTGTAGCTTATGGGTATCGCCGATGTTTTCTACTGTTTTAAAGATTTTGAGATCATCTGCAAACATTAATACCTTAGAATGTTGTATTACTTCAGTAACGTCATTGATGAAAATTATGAAGATCCAAGGACCAACATGAGAGCCTTGTGGTACTCCTGAAGTAGCTTGAATTGATTCTGATCTTCTATTACTAAGCTCAATATACTGAATGCGATTACTCAAATATGATTTAAACCACGCAACAAACTGTTTATAAAAACCGAATCTGTATAACTGTTCCAACGTTTTACAATCACTGATGGAGTCAAAGGCTTTGGCAAAGCCATTATACACCACATCAACTTGCTTATGCATTTCAATTTCTTTAATGGTGTTGCTGGTAAATTCAATAAGATTTGATGATGTTGATCTTTTGGGTATAAAACCATGCTGACACTGTGAGATAAATCGAGGAACCAAAGATCTGAATGAGTTGCATACAACCAGTTCAAATAATTTGGGTATTGAAGATATTGATGTAATTCCTCTGTAACAAGAGACATCATTTCTTGCTCCTGTTTTGAAAATTGGTGTTACTCTTGTTACTTTCCATTTCGTTGGAAATACGGCTAGTTGTAATGATTGATTAAATAGAAGACACGGAGGAGTTACCAACGATGTGAAATCTTTCAATAATGAAGCTGGAATGCCATCAGGACCACATCCATCTCCGAATACTTCTAAAGCTCGATGAATATCCTCGGTTTCAATCCTTGGTGTTAGTATGGTTACGTTGTTTTCACCATTGTTTGGATGTTCATACTTATCAATGTCTTCCGGTTTATAAACTGATTGAAAAAACTCCGCAAACATGTTTGATATAACCTGCGGGTCACAGGATTTACGTTCTTTGAATGTCATACACACTGGGTAACCATTAGTTTCACGTTTTTCTTTAAAAAATCTCCAAAAATGTTTTGGATCGTTTCTTATTTTTTCCTTAATACGGCTTATATAACTCTTATACTTTATCTCAAAGTATCTCTCGAAATTTTGATTACACACAGTGAATTTATGTTTGCTTTCGTCTGAACTGATTTTGAGATTTGCTTTGTAAGCTTTGTCTTTCTTGTTCTTAAGATTGATTAGTTTATCGTCGTACCATGGTGGATATTTGTTCGATTTGGCCGCAGCAGTAGTAGGAACAAATAGTGCAATGCCCTCAGATATAATTTTGTAGAATTTCTCCACGTTAATATCTATGTTGCTACTGAATAGTTCATTTTTCCAGTTAATCTGCTCAAAATAAAGATGAAGGTTTATTTTGTCGGCTTTTCTAAAGTTAGAAGTGAGAGGTCTTGTTAGAGAAAAACGGAAAGCATATAATATCTCGCAGAGGTTCCGAACCCCACAAAGCAAATAACGACTTAATTATTTAAGCAATAAATTGAAAATAATTATCAAACAAATCAAGAACAAATCTTTTAGCGAATACCTAGCTGGCCTTTCTGATCACAAGAACACTAATTATTCCCTTTGACAGCAGCGCTAAAGTACAAACAGTTCCTATCCAGAATTAAGATGGAACCTGGCCTAGAAATGCCAAAGAAAAGGCTGCATTGTTTGCAGCCTATCTTGAAGACACACATAATTCCAGTAAATAAAGTGGATAACCTAAACATAAGACCTGTAACACTACAAGAGCTAAAAGATGAAATTAATAACAACTTATGCTCAAAAAAATCCCCTGGTTATGACCTAATCACTGGACTAGTCACTAAGTTAAAGGACTGCAAGAAAAATGATTATGAAAAATCTGCAAGTAATCAACGCAGCGTTCAGACTTAAATACTTTTCATACCAGTGAAAGGTGGCAGAGGTAATAATGATTTTAAAACATCACAAGCCGCCAAACAAGAAAACATCGTATAGGCCGATTTCCCTACTTCCTACAATTTCAAAATTATTGGAAACGCTACTACTTAAGAGGTTAAAATCACTAATAGAAGTCACAAAACTTATTCCTCCTCACCAATTTGGATTTATTGAGAGACACTCTACCATAGATCATGTGCAAAACATCACAGA
Source organism: Tipula helvola (assembly GCA_963556165.1). Taxonomy (NCBI): domain Eukaryota; kingdom Metazoa; phylum Arthropoda; class Insecta; order Diptera; family Tipulidae; genus Tipula; species Tipula helvola. Next base: position 285,030,544 of record OY744482.1, read on the forward strand.
TTTAATTGAAGATGCTCTGGAAAATAAAAAATACGCTCAAGTGTCTTCTTGGTCTTATCTCAAGCCTTCGACAAAGTATGGCACCGAGGCCTGGAATATAAACCACACAGAGATCTGCCGAAACAGTTTTACCTGATTTTAAAGTCGTATATGTATAGCTGATCAACACTTTTGTGTCAAACATAAAGAGGAATTCTCCGATCTAAAGAAAATATCGAACTCTACATATTTTATACGCGAGACGTAACAAGCATAAAAAGAACGAGTATCGCAACATTTGCGGATGATACTGTAATCTGTAAATTACAAAACGCCGCTAATTCAGTGAGTAATTGGATGAAGAAATGGCACTTTCAACTCAACAAAACTAAATCTGTACATATAAACTCTACCAACAAAAATGTTAATTGGTTACCTGTTCAATTGAATCCACAACCAATTCCACATGCAAACACGGCAAAATATTTAGGGGTGCCCATTGATGCTAATTTAAAATGGAAAGAACATGTTAAAAAGAAAAAAGATTAGTTTTACACCAAATAAACAAAAATGTATTAGCTCATAGGAAGGAACTCTGAGCTTTCATAACTTATAAACAGCTGTTATATCGGCATATATTGAAACCTGTATGAATGTACCAAGAAAACTAACGCAAAAGTAATTCAATTCTTTCAAAATTAAGTCTTGAGTAGTATCGTCAACGCACCATGGAACATAAGGAATGTTAACCTCCAAAAGGTTCTAAAAATGGAATACGTCATTGAATAAATTAAGAAATATGTGAGGAAACCACGGTAATACAGATTGTGCTATCCCAGGCGAAAGTAAAAAATTCGCTAATGCAGATTGTGCTATCCCAGCCGAAAATAAAAAATGAAGTCGATATCAATCGGTAGTGTTTAGTCTAAAAATCACTAAGGATGCATGAATAGCATGAAGATATTTGCTAATATTCTTATATGGCAATACCTGGCTTCAGTTCCTCGTGGAAAGTTGTGGAAAACTTGCGAAACCCAAAAAAATATTTTAATTGGAATAAAATCAGCCGAGTGTAATGTCTGGAGATGCATTACGTTGATGTGACTTATTAATAGCTTGCACAGGAAAAAATTCAGTTCAAGTTTCCCGTGGGAAATTTCGGAAAATTCGATTTTCCAAAAATCTGTATAAAATCAATATATAAAATGTTATGTCTATGTATTTCATTGTTTGGACTTGACAATATTATATCTCGGATATCTCGGAAAATTTGTAAAGGTTCTAGCCGAATGTAAGAAATGAATTTAAAAAATCAGCCTCATAGAGTGTTATGGCTGGAGATGGATTATTTTCTTGTTACCTGACAATAGCTATCGCAGGAAAAAAATTCACTTCAAGTTTCCCACGGGAAACTTGAACTGAAATTTTTTTCCTGCAATATAGCTATTGACAAATTCAATAAAAACGATTCAACTTCAGATATACACCCTAGATGATTTTATTCCAATTTTGTGGAGTCGTCCGATTTTTCAATGTTTTCCGCGATTAGGTTTTCCACGTAAGACTATTTAAACAATTTTTAATTGCAATGCGCATACATCCTGTTTACTTTCAGCTGATAACCACAACATTTTATATTTTCGGTTGGAATATTAATAACGTAATCTGCATTGTAGACTTTTTACTTTCGGCTGGAAACTTTCGGCTAACTTTAACAGGGGCTTTTATGATTCATTGATATGCATATACCACATATACTTACATAGGTTTTTAACTTCAAATTCGCAATTACCAACATCAAAATCAATTTATTCCCAAATGAATTCATACTATTCCACATGAAATTCAAAAATTTCCCGTTCAAGATAATACTAACGCAAAATTGTTTCAATCATGTAAAATTAAAATTAGCAAAAAAAAAGTTAAAATTTAATTTTAATAATTTCAAATTCATTAAATTTAATTTTGATTAAAATCGACACAACAATCGATTAAAAACTGATTTTGATAACGACAATTATGAAAGTTGATAAGATTTCATAATTTGATTTCATTATCTGTACTGTAGTGAGTTCATGGCATTAACCGTTTAAATATTTTGTACAACAGAATTGTAATAAATCTTTATACATATGAATGTATATGGGGCATTTGCATTTAAATCTCACACGTTTTTGTCCCCAAGCATTTTTTTTGTCCCCTTAGCATTTTACAGATAATTTTTAACGGGTATAAGTTAAGTATTTGATCACAATACAGAAATTTATGAAAATGTATTTTTTTAAATTATTTTGGACTTTTATTTAAAAAAAAACTAGTTTTTTTGTCATGAACGTTACTTTACTTATTTTAGATAAATTGTGAAATTCAAAAATTTAAATTTAATTTATCGACGTTTATTCACATTGGTGATACGTCTACTTCCAAATGGTATACTAATCTTTTGTATTTTCAAATTAATAATTTTAAAAATAACGTAAAACGTATTTTTAGGTAACGTTCATGACAGAAAAATTAAAAATAGCACAAAAGATTATTAAAAAAAATTCAAAACACAAATCTGCTCACGCCCAGATTTAAAAGAACCAGAAATATGATTTAAAAATTATATTTTAATTTTTTTTTTAATTCAAAAATTAATTAAATTATGATTCAAAAATTATATTTTAATTTTTTGTATGTGAGATTTAAATGCAAATGCCCCATATACATACAATATTTAATTATTCCTATTATAGGTTTTGCACTCCAAATTCAACTTTTATAAATCAGGTTCATCAGTTTGCAAATAAAATTCATCTTTTCCAAATCAAATCCAACCGTATAGACGATATAAAACCAATAGAATTTATTTAATGTATTATATTTAAATTCTAGATACAAAATAACAAGCTAATATATCAAAATAAATAAACCTTTACTATAATAGGGGTATTAAATTCACCTTAACCCTTAGCGGCCACAAGGGGTGAATATGTACCCCAGGCCAAATCACCTTAATTTAAGTTATCAAAAACTACGAAAATCATACTTGTCGCGCCATATATAGGTTGTCGAGGAATGTAGGTTACTTGCATGGCACATAGAAGGAAGAAAAAAGTATTAGTAGCTCGTATAAACGATGAATTTTGGAAGGAGTAATGATTTTTCAATAGTAATGATTTGTTTTCTGAAAAACGTCATTTTTCCTGACTTTGCGCATATATAATTTTTTTTGTCAAATTATCTTGATATTTTCTCTTGTAAACCATATTAGAAATTGATAAACATGTTCCAGATTGTCCATGAATTATTTGGAGCCTCAATATTTAAAATTTGTCTTTCTAGACCGATTTTTTGACTGGGGGTGAAAAATCACCTCAGTGTGGCCGCTATGTTACGGGAGCGAAGTGTGGCCGCTAAGAGTTAAATTTCGGCCTAAAATTATTTTAAACTTCACCTTACATAGATGTCATCCTAAAGTTCACTGCAGAATTTATCCGAAATTGATCTAAATTCAATATAAAATTCATTCCCAAATTTACCATATAATGCCTTGATAACTAGAAGTTCACCTTAGAACGCACCTTAAACTTCATCGTACAACCCAGCCTTAAAGTTCATCTTAAATTCACCCCAAAATCAATCCAAATTCTCCATTAAATTCGTCATAAATTTGCCCCAAATTTACTTAAAATTCTTACTAAAATTCACTCTTAAATACAACCTACAAGTCACTCTAAAATTAACCCTACAATTTTACTTAAATATACCCTTTAATTCAACCCAACCTACATAAACCACCCTAAAATCACTGGAAAACCTTCTCTAAAACTAACGCTGAACTTCACTTTAAAATTCACCCTAAAGGGCCTAAATGCCAGAAAACGAAAACCCTTAGAAGCTTAAATAAGAATTTTATCAAATTTAAGAATACTGGAGTTTGGAAATTTTAATAGTGGAAAAATTAATTTAGGATTTTACAAATTTTATAAAATCGTTAAAATCAAATTCATCGTTTATTTGGAATTTGGAATTATTGATTTTAGAAATTAACGAATTTTGTAACGTAGTTTGGAAAGAAAAAAATTAGGAAATTTAGGAGAGTTTAGAAGTTTTGTATTGTGGGGATATTAGAATTTAATAAAATTATTGCGAATTTGGGTGCGTAAAAACGGAAAATGGAAATTTAAAGATCTCAATCTTTAAAATTAGTATAAACTAAGAAATTCGTCAAACAAATCAAATTTTTGGAGAAGGCGGAGCGTCTCCAAATCTCGGTTTTCAAAGTCTCGGATTTTATAAATCTCGGTTTTAGTCTCGGTTTTTATTTATATTTCTTTTAAAATTAAGTTCTCGGTTGCCAAGTAGGCCTTGAACTATACGGACGTGTTTTGTCTTTGAAGAAAAATTTATTTTCTGATTTAATTTATTTATTTAATTTCTGAGTAATATGTATATACATAATATGCATATTGCATATACATATATATCGGGACATTAAGTGTAATGAACCTCTCAGTGGAACGGCCCTTACATGCATACAAAATAACATATATGTGCATAACTTTGGGGGGACCACTATTTCAGCGATTAGTTAGGCTAAATACCAAGGAAAGTCTAATCGGCTGACATAGCAGTACCGAGAATAGACATGGGAGATGAAAAGTGCCAAAGATAAATTTGTGGAAGTTGTGGAAACTAATCGTAGGGAGCGGAGTAAAACAGGAAAAACCAAAAATTAATTTTCAATGGAGATATTTACAACATGGTTGCGCGGGTAAACAAAGTAGAGACACAACCCAAATACTTTACTCACCACCATGTTATAGGAAGAGGGAATGCACTGAGAAAATGAGTACTTCAAACGAAATGTCAGGTTAGCCGTGTTACGGGGGTAAAACACGGATTTTAATTTAATTTGAATTTAATTTAATCTAAGTTGAAGTTTAGGATGCTTATGGTTGTTTGAGCGATTTAGAAATTTTCACATTTCACATTACGTATAAATACTACCCTTATTAAACCTGGCTGGATAGCTTTCAGAAAATGGTAGGGTGCGTGAAATTGACGAGGTCCGTGGCCAAATTATCAATTGCGGAAAATCAAAATCAATTAATAATAAATTTATGCAAATCGATAATGGACAAGTCAGAACTAGCTCAGAGGCAAGGAAGCACGATAAACAGTGAATTCTATATTGGATTAATTTTGGTCTACCTTTTTTGCGGTTGGATCTCCTATTTCAAGTTAATTCTGCATTGTGTGCAATTTGTTTGATGCGTAAATTTTGTCCATCCAATGTTTTGCTCAATTTTTGTTTGCTTGCGTGGACTCCCGCATCCGTTATGATTTGCCATGTTGGGGTGGAGTATATTTTGGTACAATTGAACCGCTGCTAGTTTTACAAAAGTGTATTGTCCGGGTTATGTTTTTCAAGCGTCGATACGATTATTCTTGGCCTATTTTCGGGGCCAGTAGAATTTTGCCTTTGCAGCGCCTATATATTTTTGGAGTCTCAAGATTGTTTTTTTGTGAAATAGACGTCGGTTTCCGCGAATTGTTTCCACATATCAAGTTCGAGATGATTGTCGAAAATTTGTACTCTGTACCGCCATTTTCGTCTGACTTGTTTCGTAAGTGTTATATAGTTTCTGCGTTCACTTTTTTTTAATCGAATGTCAGGACGATGATTTATGATAAGAGGTTTTTGCGTGTGGTCGAAGATTAGTTATTTGAAACTAGGGATGTGGGGTTTGTGGTTGCTAAATGAGTTCTGTTTTATATAATTTAATTTTTCTTTCTAGTGCTGCTGTGTAGGTTACTTTGGGTTTTATCATTGCTGCAATGTTTTTGGTATAATCCTAGTGCTGTTTCTTTTAATTTAAGTTTTTCCTTTGTATTAAATTTGGTTTTTAACATTTGGTTAATCGAGACTGTCTTTTTGACAGGGATTATCCAGCCTTCTTAGCCACATTTTTTGTATGAGGTTTTTAAAAAAAAGTGTATATTTCTATATTTTTTGTTATGTGTGGTTAAGAAGGGTAGAAAAATAAATAAATTTTAGTTTCGGACAATGTATTGTAAATTTAGTAAACATAATTTACTATGCAAAGCGAGTGGGATTTTCAGAAATATTGGAGAAACTTCGCTCAGCGTCTTGAATATTCAAGCATCCAGCTACCATGTAACGTGGAAATTGTGTATTTTGTGATGACTAATTTATCATATATGTATATCACAAACAAATTTAATAATTTATACAAGGGGAGTTTCCTTAATTAAGTAGTAAATAGTTGGAAATAATGGATAAATATTAATTTTGGTTTCAGAGCTACTCGTGAAATTTATTTGAGCCTTATTTGTAAATAGCCTATGTATAGTACGTACAGTATTCAATTATAGTATTTGTGAATGCTAGATTTTCTCCCAACGTAACATAAACAACTTTAAATTATATCATTCAATTATATATATTACAAAATTCAACAATGTTAATTTTATTTTTTCCAGATCTATAGTAAACTGCTGATTAGTTTAACTTTATTGTAAAATACTGGTTTTTAATTTAATTTTTTATTTTTTCAGTTGTACCTTTAAATCTAGTGTAGTTTATAAACAATTAAGTAACTTGCTACACACAAAAAAATATTGCGGTGTGAATGGTATTTTATCCGAAAAAAACTTTATTTTTTATCCAATAGTACCATATTAACTCCGCAAGATCGGGTACAAATTTTAAAATATCCAAAAGGATCGAACAGTATACTTTTGCACCGTTCGGAGTAAACGCAAAAGTTGTCAACAGCGGATTTTTTTAAAAAGTACTTCCCAGAGATTAGTTTCGTTCTATCGGAGTAAATATTTACACCGTTTGGAGTTTTCGTGAAAAAGTAAAATTGTAAGAGATTTTGGCTGTATTATTTAAATTCGCTACAACAACCTGCATATTCCTTATGTATAATAGAATTTAAATTGTGATACAATCAGTCTAGTCGCAGCGGCCTGATGAGAAGATTCAATTCTCTTACAATCTTCGGAACATATTAAAATCATATTCATTAAAATAAAATACCAATGGGATAAAAACCATACACTTAAAAAATGTGCGGTGTTAATTGGTTTTTTATCCGAAAAAGTATTTTATTTTTCTAAAATATTTATAAATGGTTGATAAATATTTTTATCTATCCGAAAAGATAAATTTTTATAAAAACTCCTTTTGGATTTAATAAAATGCACCTCTAGGTGTTTTCCTAAAGATGAACGTTCCTGTTTTGGTTTTATGCGGTGTAAAAGATTTTATCCAAATGCATTTTATGCCATTTTTATTATAATATCCGATTGGATTCAAATTATAAATATCCGATCGGTGGGACACTATGTAACACCGATTCGGTGTTGTGGTGACCTTTTATTTTTTTGTGTGTACAGGATACCTGTAAAGATTAAAAGAAGCGCTGGGAAGTTAAACTATGTTTGAAACTCTTAAACATTCTTTTAAATTGTTAGCTAAGAATTGGAAAAGTCTTCATATTGATTTGATTTTATAACATCAATTTTTTGTAATATTTATATATTGTGTTGTTTATTTATTTTATTTATTATTTTCATTAATGCCTATGAATTAATTTTGTTTAAAAATTATGATCTCTTCATTGTTTACTAATAAATAATCTAATTTCCAGAATGTTCCAGAATTAATCATTACTATAGGGATTAAAATTAATCCTGAGTTCCAGAATTAAAATTTTAGCTGGAATCATCCCTTCTGGATCAACATGTACTGAATAAGCTGTAGTTTAGAAATTGTGTTGTCCTTTGCTAACTACTTTACTAATTTATTAGTAACAATTTTATTAACTTATCGATCGCTTGAGTGTCTGTAACCGGGTCGATTCTGTCCCAACTAACAATCCTATCCTAACATATGGTTTTGTTGTGTGTAAACGGATATACGGTGTGGGGCGGGAAGTCCGTGAGTCTTTCTCTGATGCTTGGCCGTGCGTTCCAATCAATCAATCAATAATTTACCTTGCAAAGCAAGTGTCTTGAGCGGTTTAGTTACAACGTAAGGGGGTCTGTGGATAAATTTTCAACTGTGGCAAATTACCTAACAATAAATGTGTAAAAATCGAGTGTAAGTGAAGGTGTAACTAAATATTAACATTAAGTTTGTTTGCTCAAAGAGTAATCCATAACAGGTGTGTAAAAAGTAAATTAAACTTAAATATAAACAGGCGGGAAATATATAGGGGGCAATTAATAACTAATTAATGTTGATTTTAGGATGCCAAGGATGGAAAGCAGTTTATAGAAAAAATGTAGTAAAGTATAATTATTAGAAAAATGTAAATACTAACAATTGACCGTCAAGGTGTTTGTAACCGGGTCGATATTAAAAAAAAACAAGTAGTAATTACTTACTAATAATATGTAGATTAACATTGATTTTGTTTCAGAGATCACGAGAAATTGGATTCAATTTCTGGAAATTATATTAAACTTAAATTCAAAATTAATTAGTTAAGGGGGTGCGATTAGTTAAGTAAATTAATGCGTTTTGAATTTTAGAAATTAGTATGCAGTTTAATCTTAATTTAATTAAAGCACGGGAGTAGATTGGAGATGTGTTGTCATGGTTGGTTGAGAGTATCAATCAATGGAAAGCGGCCGGAGGCAGTGGAGTGTGGAAGGTATATAAGAAGTAATTGATAACTAATTAATATTGACTTTAGGATTCCAAGGATGGAAAGTAGTTTGTAGAAAAAATGTAGTAAAGTAATTATTAGAAAAGTGTAAATACTAACAATTGACCGTCAAGGTGTTTGTAACCGGGTCGATCTCAATCCTATACTAACAATCCTATCCTATCCTTCCAAATAAATGTGAAAAAGGGTGTACGGTGGGCCCGGCATCAACCGGGAGATCTTGCTAAATACTTGGTCGTACATTCAAAATCAATCAATCAATCAATTTCTTTTAAAATTAACTTCCCCATTTTCCAGAATTTATAATTTTTGGTTATTTTCGTTTTAAAAGTAAAATCGTCCTTTTCTAAAATTTATAAAAACCGAGATATTGTAGCAATGAGATTTTGAAAACCGAGATTTTGTAAACAACCCTGGAAAAGGATGATTGGGTTTTGTAAAAGGTTTAATTTGGAGTGCAAACCCTATATATTTAAATTGAGCCAACCACCGCAACCAGTTACAAGTGTGACAAACTGAATTTTTGATTCAAGTTCTGACGATTCAACAGATTCGGATATAAGAGAACCAACGCGACCAGCCAGATCAATGCGGCCACGAAGAGCCAGCACATACTTATTAATATGTATAATTTTACACACGTTGAACTTTGTAAAACCATGAATATAAATTTGAAAAATAAACGAATTTGAAATTATTTAAATTGAATTTTAATTTTATTTTTGCTAATTTGAACTTTACAAGATTGAAAATATTTTGAGTTAGTATTATCTTGAACGGGAAAATTTTGAATTTCATGTGGGATAGTATGAATTCATTTGGGAATAAATTGATTTTGATGTTGGTAATAGCGAATTTGAAGTTAAAAGCCATATAGTAAAGGTTTATTTATTTTATTATATTAACTTGTTATTTTGTATTTAGAATTTAAATACAGTAAATTTATTAAATTAAATAAGTTCTATTAGTTTTATATCGTCTACGGTTGGATTTGATTTGGAAAAGGATGAATATGTTTTGGATAAAAGTGAATTTGATTTGGATACATATGAATTTCATTTCCAAGTTGATGAACCTGATTTGTAAAAAGTTGAATTTGGCGTACAAAACCTATAATACGAATAATTAAATATTGATATATGTATATGCATTCATATGTATAAAGATTTACTTAAAAATTTATTACTATTTTGTTGTACAAAATATTTAAACGGTTAATGCCATGAACCGTTTCTCTACTAACCGTTTTCACTACAGTACAGGTAATGAAATCAAAATACGAAATTTTATCATCTTTCATAATTGTCGTTATCAAAACCAGTTTTTAATCGATTGTTGTGTCGATTTTAATCAAAATTAAATTTAATGAATTTGAAATTATTTAAATTGAATTTTAATTTTTTTTTGCTAATTTGAACTTTACATGATTGAAATAATTTTGCGATAGTATTATCTTGAACGGGAAAATTTTGAATTTCATGTGGGATAGTATGAATTCATTTGGGAATAAATTGATTTTGATGTTAGTAACTGCGAATTTGAAGTTAAAAACCTATATATCTTTATTATACTATCTACCGGTCGATCATTCGATACTTTGCATATTATGTAAACGAAAAACGTTAGAGGTTGGTAATAAGGCATATGAGTGATTGTGTGCAGTCAGTCCAGGTGTATTATGGTAACGATTTTTTTTAATTATTAAAAGGTTTTTGGCAAAAGAATCCCTTGTGGTGTCAACCAAATTAGAATCATCCCGACTTTCGCCGATCAAATGAAAATCAGTCTAAATTTCGATAGCAAAATTAAATCAGTTAAATTTATAAAATTACCTGCACTGGTAAGAATAGTAAGTACAAAATCACAAATAATGTAGTAGTTAGTGAAAACGAGCAAGCAAACAAAAAAAAACGTTTGTTTGAAAAAAAGAATAACAAGAAAATTATTGACACAACGACCGTAAATGATTGCTGTTGATTTCAAGCGATCGAAAGATATAGAAAATAAATCCGAAGAAACCTGAGACAAATAAACTAGTGAGTTGTTGTTTATTCCTGTAAACCGGTGTATGGGATCGCCGACATCCAAGAGGACCTTCAAGTGGTTGGGCTAATCCATCACACGTAGTCGCCCATCGCGAACGTACAAGGATCATGCTAAACCCTCATATAAGGTACCCGAACAACATTAACCAACCGGACCATCAAAAACCAGCGATCGTTACAATATATGATACCAATGTGACTGGACGACATGCAGGCTTCGTCACAAAGAGATGCTTGATCAAAATAACAACGATTAAAGAAATTCTTTAGAAAATGTAGTCCGAGGAATAAACATAGAAAGAAATTTCCGAAGTAAATCCTTTAATTTATATCAATATGCTCTACGTTTCACGTAAACGTTGAAAGTTTATGTTTGATAAAATGATGTTGTCTTTAAAAAAATACAATTTTTCATTTTTGTTTCATGAATAATAAAGTTCCTTCCCATTTATTTAGATAATGGTAATTGTACTACATACATGTTGTCGAGTATATATATACACATAGGTGATAAAAGTAATATTTCAATGTTTTAAAAACTTAACAACCATAAAATTTAAGCAACACATTTATCATTTCCAAATAATTTGTATTTTTAACATTTTTAACAGTTAAAATAATCATTCGACATATTTTATTTTGCACCCTTCCACCGAGAAAATGTAAATTAAACCAAATCGGTACAACAAATTTTCCTGAACATGTTTTATTTCTAATAAAATATGTAACCATCTCAATACTTTTATTTTAAATTATGTTATGTAAAATTCCACATTATTTATTCTTCAGCATAATCTGTGGTTAAATACATAAACTAACAACCGTACAAATCAAATATTCTCAAATATCATCACGTTTTTTTTAAATATTGCAGAGATACATATTATGTATATGGTTTAGAATTTTTGACACGTGTTGGTTTTATGTTTTAATTTTTTATATTTTCAACGTTGATTTATTTAAAAATATTTTTGCAGCATTAGAATAATTTTTATTACCCATAATTACAATTTTTGATTTGATGGATGCACGAAAAAAAAAATATGGGATATATACTGTCACCTGGTGTGGCTTTTAATCATAAAGTTTTTGATTGAAATAAGGAGATTTACATATGAGTACACCTAAAATAAACAAAAAAATTGATTTTATATAAACTCTTCAAAAGTTTTGAATGAATAAATAATTTAGAACAAAATAAGAAATCTCGATTGGCGATCGATCAGAGAGGGATTCGCATGCAAATGTTTATCGGAAAAGGTTTCCGAAAGAAAATAAATTAATGATTAGGTTTCAACTTCTTAAATCCCGCCTTGAAGAACGATGATTTCTGTATGTAAAATATTGTAATGCAAAATGGCATCGTAACAATTTCGGTGACACCAACCAATTAAAAACTTCCAAATGTAACTAGTCGTGTGAATTTTTTTTATCTTAATTTGCTTTATTTTGGTATTTTAACTTGATGAATGCTAGTTTATTCTCGAATACAGTGGTACACATTCGTATAAACGCAGAGCGCGTGAAGTTTTTCAGAGATTCTTCCATACGTATACATAAACGAATCCAATTGGAATTACACGAATTTTTATTGGATTTTTTTAGATTTGGTATGGAGTGGTGCAGAGTACACTGTTAAATTCTAATGGAACGAAATTTTATTAAAAATTAAAAATAAAGGATTTATGAAGGAAATTATGAATTGTATGATAAATTTTCGTATAATTTATATGATATGTTTACCGACTATTTTCACACTGAATAAACTATTCCCAGTGGAATAATAAGAAAAGACTCGCATTAATGAATTTATAACACTTGCCACTTGCCATGAATTTTGAAGACGATTCTTAAGCTCTAAACTATAATCGGAAAAATTATACAATGGTTCTGGATCTTTTTTCAGTGAATTTGGAATATTAGGTTTGTATCCGAATAACAATTCGAACGGCATATATTCAGTTACACAGTGAGGAGTTGAATTGTAACTAAATAGCGTACGGGAATCCATTCGTCCCACTTAAGAGGATCGTTAGAAGTGTAATTTCTTAAGTAGTGTGCGATATTTAAATGAGACTTTTTTAAAGCACCATTTGACTGCGGGTGATAAGCAGAAGTATTCATCTTTTTGATTCCAAGTAATTTACAGAGTTCTTTAAACATCTCACTCATGAAATTACTTCCCTGATCGGTAACAATTGTCTTAGGAATACCATATTTGCAAACAAAATTTTGTCAACTTCATGTGTTTCCTGCGACTTCAATGGAACAGCTAACGATTATTTCGTTAAATCGTCTTGCATTGTAAGAATACACTTATTACCACAATGAGTTGGTACAAGAGGACCCACAATGTCAAGAAAAAGTTTTTCGAAGGGTTCAGTGGACGTTGTCGTTATTCTCATGGGTATTTTGTTGCGTTTTCCTGCTTTGTTTTTTTGACACAAAATGCATTTTTGAATAAATTTTCTCACGCGAGACTTCATTTTCGGGAAATAGTAATAAGATTTTATTTTACGAACGGTTTTTAAAACACCCTGATGCCCACCTAATGGTGTGCAATGAAATTCTTCGATAATTAGATTAATTTCCGATTCCAATTCAAGTTTTATGATTTTAGTAGATATCGGTGATTGAGAATTTGAATTAGAAATATGACTAGTAGAAATCACTGAGTTAGGTATTGAACTAAAAGGTATTGTAGGAGTAAGTGGGGTGGTTAAACCTGAATTTGAAGAACTGGTATCAATCGTTGAATTATTACGGACTTGCGTTTTTGCTTGGGCTCTAGTGATTGCTAACGCGTCATACGACGTTTCGGAACTTTTATGAACAATGAGACTTAACGTATCTGCGTTTTGGTTCTATTTTCCGGGTTTATACACGATCTAGTAATCGTATTCGTCTAGATCGATCCTCCATCTTAAGAGACGAGAAGAAGGTTTCGGATTATTCGAAAGCCAAACCAAAGGACGATGATCGGTTTTCATTACAAATTTTCTTCCATAAATGTAAGGATGCAAATGCTTAACGGCCCATACAATCGCGAGAAACTCCTTTTCGATGGTAGGGTAATTTCTTTCAGTTGAATTTAAAGAACGACTTACGAATGATATAGGATGATCCATTGAATGATGTTTGTGTTTCTGAGAAAGTATTCCACCAATTGCAAAATCACTTGTATCTGTGGTCACTGTAAAAGTTTCACTAAAATCTGGATAGATTAAAATCGGCGGAGAAATGAGCTTTTGTTTTAACGAATTGAAGAAATTATCACAAAACACATCCCAAGAAAAAATTACATCTTTACTCAGTAATCGATTTAGCGGTTCGGCAAGCTTTGAGTATTCACTGATGAATCTAAGATAGTAGGCAGTGAGGCCCAAAAATGACTTTACTTGGGTTTGATTACTTGGAGTAGGGAAATTTTGCACATCTTCTACTTTTGTTGGGTCGGGTTTGACACCGTCACTCGTAACTATATGGCCAAGATATGTGGCCTCAGTTCGAAGAAAATGACACTTATTTGGTTGTAATTTGAGATTAAAATTTTTGAAACACTGTAAAACATCTGTTAACCTTTTGTTATGATCTATCAAATCATAGCCATAAATAACGACGTCATCGAGGTACGTGAAACACTTTAGTCCAAATGGCATTCTGTTCCAACATAACGTTTCTCAAGGTGAATTGAATGCTGTCTTTGTTTTATCGTCTGGGTGCATTGGAATTTGATGATAACTATTCGCTAAATCCAGCGTAGTGAAATAACTTGCTTTCCCCAACTGATCCAGAATTTCAGAGATATTGGGCAAAGGATAAATGTCATCAATTGTCATTTTATTAAGCCTTCTGAAATCTACCACTAACACTAATATCCATTTTTTCTCATTGTTTGAAGACTTTTTTGGAAAGACTAGAAGAAGAGAATTATATAAGGACTAGAACATGGTTCAACGATTTTATCTCTGAGCATTTGATCTAATTGACTTTTCATTTCGGTTTTTACTGCCTCAGGATATCTGTAATTTTTTGTGTGTACAGGACGTGAATTAGGATGTAGAGGAATTCCGTGGAACGCAGTGTTTGTTGTGGTTAATTTATCTCCTAGGAGATGAAAAACATTATTAAACGAATAGCAAATTTTTAGAATTGAATTTTTTTCTTTCTCATTCAAATGGCTCGTATCAATTTGAGATTCTAACAATTTTAAACGGTTTGAGTTTTCAATTGAATTGTTAATATTATTTAAATTAAATACGTTACATGGTGTTTGTGTTCAATATACTCAAAGGAATAAATGAATGTTTAGGATTTACGATAGCACTTGCTACTAAAACGCCAGGGAAAATTTCTTTTAATGGGCACAAATAATCTTTATCGAAATTCTTAGAAACTGGCACCCTAATTACTGTTTCCACTCTAGCTGGTACTATTAAAGAAATTGAATTTACAAACTCTTCACCAGTAGGAATGTAGCAAAATGGAATATCAATATACGAATTATTTTTAAACAACACTTTTACTGTTTTGTCAAGGTAATCAACTTTACATTTATTATTTTCTAGGAAAATACGACCAATTATTCCAGCACACGGCAATGGAAAATCACTTGGAACGACACGAAAATCTTGAGAAACTTGTTTGTTACCAGACAATCTTATATTACAGAATGACATAATGCTAACGTTGAAATGTCTTCCGGAGATATACCTTTAATATAGCAAGTCTTATTTGGATAGCAAAGAACATCATCATGATCGTGTCAACTAAGAAATGATTTCTATCGGATTTTAAAATATCTATCGATAATTTAATAAATTTATTATTAACTGAATTAGTATCGTTGAACACTCGAAGTTGGTATAATATTTCGAATGATGGAGTATAGGAATTGTATTTGAACAGGAATTGTTAACGTTACCCTTAGCATCACTGATGTTTGAATTAGAACTCCCTTTAGCATTTGAAATTTGTTGTACGTTTGAACGTTCGCTTGAACACAGATTTAAATTTCCGAAGCCCGAACTACTGTATTCGACTGGTTGGACTGACTGTAGTTTACCGACATGGAAGGTTAAGTTTGATCTGTACTATCTGATTTAAAATTAGATTTATTAGCTTGAAAATTAACAGATTTTCGATTATTAAAATTAGATTTATTAGCTTGAAAATTAACAGATTTTCGATTATTAAACTCACGTTTTCTGCACTCTTTTATGTTATGTCCAAAAGATGATTTATTATTATTTGAAAATTGTTGATTTGAATTAGCAATTTGATTTAGAGACGTATTTGGAGTATTGTTTTGTCTTTGGTTTAGTTTATTAAATACATACAAAACAAGACTTAGCAGAATGTCCCATTTTTGAACACAATTGACACTTTTCGTGAGAGCTATTAAGTGAATTATTAAAATTTTTTTGAAACTGAATTTTTGAATCAAATCGTGAAGTATTACACTGAGATGCTTCCTCTTCTACAGCTTTGAACACAGCATCTTTTAAATTTGAAAACCTACACGCTTTGACTAACAAACGGAATGGTTTCTTTAAGCCATTTTGAAATGTGTTTAGTGCTGAAATTGAATTTAGGCTGCGAATGTGCTTTGCAGTATCTTCACCTTTTCTGAAAATGCATGCCTTATTGAGATCAGAAAGTAGTTGCTCAACATTATATGTGAATTCTCTCACAGACTCATTATGTTTCTGTTTTAACTGAACTAGTTCAACTTGTAACTGTTCAACAGGTCGGCTATCAGAAAATTGCAATAAAAATTCCTTTTTCAGATCTTCCCAAGTTCCAAAACAATTGTATTTTACAATATCGAAAGGTTTCACGCCTAGTTTAGATTTTAAAATTTCTAAAAACAATGATTTATCTGCTTTGTCAACTAATGGATTGTAAACAATCTCGGAACAAG
This sequence comes from Tipula helvola, assembly GCA_963556165.1. Taxonomy (NCBI): domain Eukaryota; kingdom Metazoa; phylum Arthropoda; class Insecta; order Diptera; family Tipulidae; genus Tipula; species Tipula helvola. Next base: position 285,047,181 of record OY744482.1, read on the forward strand.
CTATGAATTTATCAATATTTTTAGGAGACCCATCGAACTCAGGTATAATTTTTAACATATGACCAACGTTTAACTTAGACATTATTAACTCGTGTTTCTTTTCAGTAACAGATAAGAATGATGATTGCCTTACATATGAACAAGAATCTTCACTAATTAAACTAGGTCTGAAATTATTTGGGTGATTTACGTTAAAGCAATTTGATGAATCGTTCAAATTAGGTGACGTCGACTCAATAACAGATTTATTGTTTAAAACAGGAGAGAGTGAACATGCTATTGTTGATTGCAGTATTTAGATGCATTTGTTAACCCTTGTGTCAACACGAAAATAAAACGACTTCTCTTCTCACCAACACGATAAACCCTTG
>OY744482.1:285056190-285066190 GCA_963556165.1 Tipula helvola
TGCTTTTTGTGTATGATAGGTAACAGTATAGCCTATCATACGCAATTTACAGATTGTAAATATTCAATCTAGTTTTTGAGATATCTTAATTTTACTGAGCGAATGTATGCAATCAGGATATCGAAAAAACACACTGTACTACCATCCATGCTTTTCGGAGAGGCAGAAAAAACTTTTTGTTCGCAATCGTTTTCAAAGCTAATAATTATGATAATACAAGTTAATTAAATAAAATTCGTCGTAATTTCATTTCGTTTACATAACCCGTTTGGTAGAAATCGATGTTTTTAGTAGGATTTTGGTACATTATAGAAAAATTGGCATATCTTCGAAACTAGAACGAATTTTTACAATCTGCTTTTTGTGTATGATAGGTAACAGTATAGCCTATCATACGCAATTTACAGATTGTAAATATTCAATCTAGTTTTTGAGATATCTTAATTTTACTGAGCGAATGTATGCAATCAGGATATCGAAAAAACACACTGTACTACCATCCATGCTTTTCGGAGAGGCAGAAAAAACTTTTTGTTCGCAATCGTTTTCAAAGCTAATAATTATGATAATACAAGTTAATTAAATAAAATTCGTCGTAATTTCATTTCGTTTACATAACCCGTTTGGTAGAAATCGATGTTTTTAGTAGGATTTTGGTACATTATAGAAAAATTGGCATATCTTCGAAACTAGAACGAATTTTTACAATCTGCTTTTTGTGTATGATAGGTAACAGTATAGCCTATCATACGCAATTTACAGATTGTAAATATTCAATCTAGTTTTTGAGATATTTTAATTTTACTGAGCGAATGTATGCAATCAGGATATCGAAAAAACACACTGTACTACTATCCATGCTTTTCGGAGAGGCAGAAAAAACTTTTTGTTCGCAATCGTTTTCAAAGCTAATAATTATGATAATACAAGTTAATTAAATAAAATTCGTCGTAATTTCATTTCGTTTACATAACCCGTTTGGTAGAAATCGATGTTTTTAGTAGGATTTTGGTACATTATAGAAAAATTGGCATATCTTCGAAACTAGAACGAATTTTTACAATCTGCTTTTTGTGTATGATAGGTAACAGTATAGCCTATCATACGCAATTTACAGATTGTAAATATTCAATCTAGTTTTTGAGATATCTTAATTTTACTGAGCGAATGTATGCAATCAGGATATCGAAAAAACACACTGTACTACCATCCATGCTTTTCGGAGAGGCAGAAAAAACTTTTTGTTCGCAATCGTTTTCAAAGCTAATAATTATGATAATACAAGTTAATTAAATAAAATTCGTCGTAATTTCATTTCGTTTACATAACCCGTTTGGTAGAAATCGATGTTTTTAGTAGGATTTTGGTACATTATAGAAAAATTGGCATATCTTCGAAACTAGAACGAATTTTTACAATCTGCTTTTTGTGTATGATAGGTAACAGTATAGCCTATCATACGCAATTTACAGATTGTAAATATTCAATCTAGTTTTTGAGATATCTTAATTTTACTGAGCGAATGTATGCAATCAGGATATCGAAAAAACACACTGTACTACCATCCATGCTTTTCGGAGAGGCAGAAAAAACTTTTTGTTCGCAATCGTTTTCAAAGCTAATAATTATGATAATACAAGTTAATTAAATAAAATTCGTCGTAATTTCATTTCGTTTACATAACCCGTTTGGTAGAAATCGATGTTTTTAGTAGGATTTTGGTACATTATAGAAAAATTGGCATATCTTCGAAACTAGAACGAATTTTTACAATCTGCTTTTTGTGTATGATAGGTAACAGTATAGCCTATCATACGCAATTTACAGATTGTAAATATTCAATCTAGTTTTTGAGATATCTTAATTTTACTGAGCGAATGTATGCAATCAGGATATCGAAAAAACACACTGTACTACCATCCATGCTTTTCGGAGAGGCAGAAAAAACTTTTTGTTCGCAATCGTTTTCAAAGCTAATAATTATGATAATACAAGTTAATTAAATAAAATTCGTCGTAATTTCATTTCGTTTACATAACCCGTTTGGTAGAAATCGATGTTTTTAGTAGGATTTTGGTACATTATAGAAAAATTGGCATATCTTCGAAACTAGAACGAATTTTTACAATCTGCTTTTTGTGTATGATAGGTAACAGTATAGCCTATCATACGCAATTTACAGATTGTAAATATTCAATCTAGTTTTTGAGATATTTTAATTTTACTGAGCGAATGTATGCAATCAGGATATCGAAAAAACACACTGTACTACCATCCATGCTTTTCGGAGAGGCAGAAAAAACTTTTTGTTCGCAATCGTTTTCAAAGCTAATAATTATGATAATACAAGTTAATTAAATAAAATTCGTCGTAATTTCATTTCGTTTACATAACCCGTTTGGTAGAAATCGATGTTTTTAGTAGGATTTTGGTACATTATAGAAAAATTGGCATATCTTCGAAACTAGAACGAATTTTTACAATCTGCTTTTTGTGTATGATAGGTAACAGTATAGCCTATCATACGCAATTTACAGATTGTAAATATTCAATCTAGTTTTTGAGATATTTTAATTTTACTGAGCGAATGTATGCAATCAGGATATCGAAAAAACACACTGTACTACTATCCATGCTTTTCGGAGAGGCAGAAAAAACTTTTTGTTCGCAATCGTTTTCAAAGCTAATAATTATGATAATACAAGTTAATTAAATAAAATTCGTCGTAATTTCATTTCGTTTACATAACCCGTTTGGTAGAAATCGATGTTTTTAGTAGGATTTTGGTACATTATAGAAAAATTGGCATATCTTCGAAACTAGAACGAATTTTTACAATCTGCTTTTTGTGTATGATAGGTAACAGTATAGCCTATCATACGCAATTTACAGATTGTAAATATTCAATCTAGTTTTTGAGATATCTTAATTTTACTGAGCGAATGTATGCAATCAGGATATCGAAAAAACACACTGTACTACCATCCATGCTTTTCGGAGAGGCAGAAAAAACTTTTTGTTCGCAATCGTTTTCAAAGCTAATAATTATGATAATACAAGTTAATTAAATAAAATTCGTCGTAATTTCATTTCGTTTACATAACCCGTTTGGTAGAAATCGATGTTTTTAGTAGGATTTTGGTACATTATAGAAAAATTGGCATATCTTCGAAACTAGAACGAATTTTTACAATCTGCTTTTTGTGTATGATAGGTAACAGTATAGCCTATCATACGCAATTTACAGATTGTAAATATTCAATCTAGTTTTTGAGATATTTTAATTTTACTGAGCGAATGTATGCAATCAGGATATCGAAAAAACACACTGTACTACTATCCATGCTTTTCGGAGAGGCAGAAAAAACTTTTTGTTCGCAATCGTTTTCAAAGCTAATAATTATGATAATACAAGTTAATTAAATAAAATTCGTCGTAATTTCATTTCGTTTACATAACCCGTTTGGTAGAAATCGATGTTTTTAGTAGGATTTTGGTACATTATAGAAAAATTGGCATATCTTCGAAACTAGAACGAATTTTTACAATCTGATTTTTGTGTATGATAGGTAACAGTATAGCCTATCATACGCAATTTACAGATTGTAAATATTCAATCTAGTTTTTGAGATATCTTAATTTTACTGAGCGAATGTATGCAATCAGGATATCGAAAAAACACACTGTACTACTATCCATGCTTTTCGGAGAGGCAGAAAAAACTTTTTGTTCGCAATCGTTTTCAAAGCTAATAATTATGATAATACAAGTTAATTAAATAAAATTCGTCGTAATTTCATTTCGTTTACATAACCCGTTTGGTAGAAATCGATGTTTTTAGTAGGATTTTGGTACATTATAGAAAAATTGGCATATCTTCGAAACTAGAACGAATTTTTACAATCTGCTTTTTGTGTATGATAGGTAACAGTATAGCCTATCATACGCAATTTACAGATTGTAAATATTCAATCTAGTTTTTGAGATATTTTAATTTTACTGAGCGAATGTATGCAATCAGGATATCGAAAAAACACACTGTACTACTATCCATGCTTTTCGGAGAGGCAGAAAAAACTTTTTGTTCGCAATCGTTTTCAAAGCTAATAATTATGATAATACAAGTTAATTAAATAAAATTCGTCGTAATTTCATTTCGTTTACATAACCCGTTTGGTAGAAATCGATGTTTTTAGTAGGATTTTGGTACATTATAGAAAAATTGGCATATCTTCGAAACTAGAACGAATTTTTACAATCTGATTTTTGTGTATGATAGGTAACAGTATAGCCTATCATACGCAATTTACAGATTGTAAATATTCAATCTAGTTTTTGAGATATCTTAATTTTACTGAGCGAATGTATGCAATCAGGATATCGAAAAAACACACTGTACTACTATCCATGCTTTTCGGAGAGGCAGAAAAAACTTTTTGTTCGCAATCGTTTTCAAAGCTAATAATTATGATAATACAAGTTAATTAAATAAAATTCGTCGTAATTTCATTTCGTTTACATAACCCGTTTGGTAGAAATCGATGTTTTTAGTAGGATTTTGGTACATTATAGAAAAATTGGCATATCTTCGAAACTAGAACGAATTTTTACAATCTGATTTTTGTGTATGATAGGTAACAGTATAGCCTATCATACGCAATTTACAGATTGTAAATATTCAATCTAGTTTTTGAGATATCTTAATTTTACTGAGCGAATGTATGCAATCAGGATATCGAAAAAACACACTGTACTACTATCCATGCTTTTCGGAGAGGCAGAAAAAACTTTTTGTTCGCAATCGTTTTCAAAGCTAATAATTATGATAATACAAGTTAATTAAATAAAATTCGTCGTAATTTCATTTCGTTTACATAACCCGTTTGGTAGAAATCGATGTTTTTAGTAGGATTTTGGTACATTATAGAAAAATTGGCATATCTTCGAAACTAGAACGAATTTTTACAATCTGCTTTTTGTGTATGATAGGTAACAGTATAGCCTATCATACGCAATTTACAGATTGTAAATATTCAATCTAGTTTTTGAGATATTTTAATTTTACTGAGCGAATGTATGCAATCAGGATATCGAAAAAACACACTGTACTACTATCCATGCTTTTCGGAGAGGCAGAAAAAACTTTTTGTTCGCAATCGTTTTCAAAGCTAATAATTATGATAATACAAGTTAATTAAATAAAATTCGTCGTAATTTCATTTCGTTTACATAACCCGTTTGGTAGAAATCGATGTTTTTAGTAGGATTTTGGTACATTATAGAAAAATTGGCATATCTTCGAAACTAGAACGAATTTTTACAATCTGATTTTTGTGTATGATAGGTAACAGTATAGCCTATCATACGCAATTTACAGATTGTAAATATTCAATCTAGTTTTTGAGATATCTTAATTTTACTGAGCGAATGTATGCAATCAGGATATCGAAAAAACACACTGTACTACTATCCATGCTTTTCGGAGAGGCAGAAAAAACTTTTTGTTCGCAATCGTTTTCAAAGCTAATAATTATGATAATACAAGTTAATTAAATAAAATTCGTCGTAATTTCATTTCGTTTACATAACCCGTTTGGTAGAAATCGATGTTTTTAGTAGGATTTTGGTACATTATAGAAAAATTGGCATATCTTCGAAACTAGAACGAATTTTTACAATCTGCTTTTTGTGTATGATAGGTAACAGTATAGCCTATCATACGCAATTTACAGATTGTAAATATTCAATCTAGTTTTTGAGATATCTTAATTTTACTGAGCGAATGTATGCAATCAGGATATCGAAAAAACACACTGTACTACTATCCATGCTTTTCGGAGAGGCAGAAAAAACTTTTTGTTCGCAATCGTTTTCAAAGCTAATAATTATGATAATACAAGTTAAATAAATAAAATTCGTCGTAATTTCATTTCGTTTACATAACCCGTTTGGTAGAAATCGATGTTTTTAGTAGGATTTTGGTACATTATAGAAAAATTGGCATATCTTCGAAACTAGAACGAATTTTTACAATCTGCTTTTTGTGTATGATAGGTAACAGTATAGCCTATCATACGCAATTTACAGATTGTAAATATTCAATCTAGTTTTTGAGATATCTTAATTTTACTGAGCGAATGTATGCAATCAGGATATCGAAAAAACACACTGTACTACTATCCATGCTTTTCGGAGAGGCAGAAAAAACTTTTTGTTCGCAATCGTTTTCAAAGCTAATAATTATGATAATACAAGTTAATTAAATAAAATTCGTCGTAATTTCATTTCGTTTACATAACCCGTTTGGTAGAAATCGATGTTTTTAGTAGGATTTTGGTACATTATAGAAAAATTGGCATATCTTCGAAACTAGAACGAATTTTTACAATCTGCTTTTTGTGTATGATAGGTAACAGTATAGCCTATCATACGCAATTTACAGATTGTAAATATTCAATCTAGTTTTTGAGATATCTTAATTTTACTGAGCGAATGTATGCAATCAGGATATCGAAAAAACACACTGTACTACTATCCATGCTTTTCGGAGAGGCAGAAAAAACTTTTTGTTCGCAATCGTTTTCAAAGCTAATAATTATGATAATACAAGTTAATTAAATAAAATTCGTCGTAATTTCATTTCGTTTACATAACCCGTTTGGTAGAAATCGATGTTTTTAGTAGGATTTTGGTACATTATAGAAAAATTGGCATATCTTCGAAACTAGAACGAATTTTTACAATCTGCTTTTTGTGTATGATAGGTAACAGTATAGCCTATCATACGCAATTTACAGATTGTAAATATTCAATCTAGTTTTTGAGATATCTTAATTTTACTGAGCGAATGTATGCAATCAGGATATCGAAAAAACACACTGTACTACTATCCATGCTTTTCGGAGAGGCAGAAAAAACTTTTTGTTCGCAATCGTTTTCAAAGCTAATAATTATGATAATACAAGTTAAATAAATAAAATTCGTCGTAATTTCATTTCGTTTACATAACCCGTTTGGTAGAAATCGATGTTTTTAGTAGGATTTTGGTACATTTAAATATGATGACACATGTATCTGATCGAACGAGCATATTTGCAGCGTAATTCGTAACGGTTTATGTTAAATAAATGCAGTTTGAGTAATCGATCTTATCGGCAATGAAATGATTTGGCATACCTTTGGGACCCGTCTTGAAACACGGACCAAGGAGTCTAGTATATGTGCGAGTCATTGGGCTTTTAAGCCTAAAGGCGTAATTAACGTAACTAATATATGGGATTATATGTGATTTTATATAATTGCATCTTCATCCATGGGCGTTTTAATCAACTCATATTACTTATGTTTTATGAGTTAAAGCGTACTGTAAGCATATATACTGTGACCCGAAAGATGGTGAACTATACCTGATCAGGTCGAAGTCAGGGGAAACCCTGATGGAGGATCGTAGCAGTTCTGACGTGCAAATCGATTGTCAGAATTGGGTATAGGGGCGAAAGACCAATCGAACCATCTAGTAGCTGGTTCCCTCCGAAGTTTCCCTCAGGATAGCTGGTGCATATTATTATTTTGAAAAATAGTCTTATCTGGTAAAGCGAATGATTAGAGGAATTGGGGCCGAAACGACTTCAACCTATTTTATTGATTGAAGTCATAGAGGTTCTTTAATGATATATTGTGCCTAGTGGGCCACTTTTGGTAAGCAGAACTGGCGCTGTGGGATGAACCAAACGTTATGTTACGGCGCCAAAATTAATGACTCATTCAGATACCATGAAAGGTGTTGCTTGCTTAAGACAGCAGGACGGTGGACATGGAAGTTGTAATCCGCTAAGGAGTGTGTAACAACTCACCTGCCGAAGCAACTAGCCCTTAAAATGGATGGCGCACAAGTCATATGCCTGTACATAACCGATATGGCAAATTTAATTTTATTATTAATATCAAGTCATATTGAGTAGGGGGGTACAATGATATGCATTGAAGTGTTTGGTGTAAGCCTGCATGGAGCTGTCATTGGCACAGATCTTGGTGGTAGTAGCAAATAATCGATTGAGATCTTGGAGGACTGATGTGGAGAAGGGTTTCGTGTGAACAGTGATTGATCACGAGTTAGTCGGTCCTAAGCTCTATGCGAAAGCTGTTATAAACTAGAATATTTTTTAATATTTTAAAATAAAAAATAATTCATTGAGAGCGAAAGGGAATACGGTTCCAATTCCGTAACCTGTTGAGTGTACGCTTTTAAGATTGGATATTAAGATGTTATGATGAATATTCATCCTGGTAACAGGAATTGCCGTAGAGACGCCGTCGGGATATACCGAAAGAGTTTTCTTTTCTGTTTCATAGACATACTACCATGGAAGTCTTTCGCAGAGAGATATGGTAAAAAGTCTAGAAGAGCATGACATTTACTGTTGTGTCGGTATTCTCCCTTCGGACCTTGAAAATCTATGGAAGGGTTACGCAAATTCTCAACAGACCGTACCGATATCCGCAGCTGGTCTCCAAGATGAAGAGTCTCTAGTCGATAGATTAATGTAGGTAAGGGAAGTCGGCAAATTAGATCCGTAACTTCGGGATAAGGATTGGCTCTGAAAATTGAGATGGCTCGGGCTTGATTAGGATGTAATAATATGACTGATAGTATTTTTTCATTTGAGTGAAGGTATTATATGTACTATCCTCAGATTCGAAGGAATACGCCAAGTCGCCATTGCGGAATATTCTTGCTAAATATGAGGATAAATTATTTTATTCTTAAACGACCATCATTTAACAATTAATTCAGAACTGGCACGGACCAGGGGAATCCGACTGTCTAATTAAAACAAAGCATTGTGATGGCCCTAGCGGGTGATGACACAATGTGATTTCTGCCCAGTGCTCTGAATGTCAACGTGAATAAATTCAAGCAAGCGCGGGTAAACGGCGGGAGTAACTATGACTCTCTTAACTGAGGCAATTAAATCAGCTAGACGCCGACAAGATTATAAGCATCTTGTAATGGCAGCGTTCCAGGACCTTGAAATTTCCTCATTTTCGAATAGTAATGAGGAGTCACGTGATAACCTTCCAAATACACCTGACCATAACACTTCAAACCAGGGGCCGGGCTTTTCGGAGTCACCGCCCGTTAACTGTAACCCAATTGATACTTCGACGTCTGTCAGCTGGAGTGTCATGTATTGTGATATACATAACGCGATAAGTAACCTTATCGATGTAGTCAGAAACACCAATGGCTATAAAGTGTCTTCACTGGTCTCGGCAGCTCAAAACTGCTTGACGGGGGTTGACGTATCAGAGAGTCTCCATACATGGTTACTCGAGGTGTTTCCATTGGCACCTTGCCGCAGACCAAATGCTACATCGGGACGTGTGGGCCGGACGGATATACCCTCATGGAGGAAGCGTCGTCGGGAGTATGCAAAAATGCAAGCATTATATATGAAGGATATGAGTGCAGCGGCCAAGTTAGCGTTGGACGGCTCCATTGATATGCGTGTTCCAGATTTGAACCGTATGCTAGAATATTGGGGCCCTGTTTTTGAAACACCTTCCACAAATATCGGCAGTACTGTTGATATCAGTGTGAACCAACGACAGAATACTGGCTCGGTTTGGCACCCAGTGACATGTGAGGAGGTCACTGCAGTAAAGATACCACTTTCATCAGCACCTGGTTTGGATGGAGTCACATCAAGGCAATGGAGAGCAGTGCCTGCTATTGTGAAAGCACTATTCTTCAATATCGTAATGGCCTCTGGTGGCTTTTCCAATAAACAGTTAGTAAGTCGCACAGTATTTGTACCAAAAAAGTCTGGCGCCGAAAATCCTGGCGATTTTAGATCCATCAGCGTTACTTCTGTTGTTGTTCGTCACCTACACAAAATATTGGCAGTGCGCTTGCGTGAAGCTAATATTGTTGACGAAAGGCAGAGATGCCTAGAAGATGGTTGCGCTGAAAATATCTCAATGTTGGCTGCGTTGTTGG